>OY755190.1:9920723-10271484 GCA_963576735.1 Bedellia somnulentella
GATGAAAGTATAATGGAATAGATGTATATAGAGCAAACGTGGATGGAACCTAATAGCGTAAGTATTTGTATGAATTTATGATATTCAAATGCAGGAACTCTAATCTATAGGACTGTCTGTAGGACATTTAAATATGACTGTAAACTTATATACATTCTGAGGAAGGATATCCATGACTATGATCATATGATATGAGATAGAACCACTAAGAAAAGATAAACAATTCTCAGCTACTTTTTGACGGATAATGGGTAGTGGTAAAAATGCAGTATCCGAAGCTACGACTATACAGATAACACCAAGTCACATCACTTCACGATCTCTTAGAAACCCTTAAGCCACTTAGTGTCCATGTACGTCACCCACTAAAAAAAATTGGAATTAGTTCTTTTCTAAGCAGATACCTAGCAAAGGCTGTGAGCAAAAACAAATGACTGACTAATTTCTTCGAACAGTCAAGCGCGGATCCAGCCTAAGGGCAAGATGGGCATGATCACAACCCTAATCGACCTCACACTTTAATGTAAGCTGCTAGCATGATGATGCTAACACTATGGCCAAGAGATTTTTACGTGCCTATGCCGATAACCTATTTTGAGGACTATATAGATACGCCCCTGCGAGCAGTCCCTATATATCGTAACTTAGAGTCACTCCCCAGAACTCAGAATAAAAAAATAAATCTAGACTGTTCTGGGCGGAATACCAATATGAAGTACATACAAATTATACAATACACTAATATCTCCAAATCATAAGTAAGAGTGGACTGACAGGCAGAAATTAAGATAAATAAAAATACTTTACAAGCCCCATACCCTTAGTCGCCTCTTGCGACACCCGTGGGTAGAAGGTGGTAGTTTCTAAGCCGGCACTACACGGCAAATAATGTCACAACAAATGGGCTATTTACCCATAGTTCACTGCGGTGGCCTAATGCGGGATATCGCACTTACGGCTACTACCGTGTTACTAGATAGCTACATACTTTTCGAAGTTTCCGACAAATCCAAGTCATTATCTGTTAATTGGATTCCCCTGGACTATTAGCAGTACTACAGCATTAACTGTTGCTTAGAAAAGCATACATACATACATACACTCACGGCTATAAATCCCTTGAAGTGATAGCCAGAGCTAGGGAATTAGAAATTTCTCTGCCACTTTTGGAAGTTGTGTGGGGAAAAGATGGTGAAATAAAGGTCTCCAACCGCATCGCCCAAAAATCCCTTAAAAGCCCCAATACCGTTAGTCGCCTCTTGCGTACACCCACCAGAAGTAATGGGGTAGTGTTATTTTAAGCCGACACTAAACAGCTATCCCATGTCATGTCATCCCATGATTAATGGGTGATGTGTGCCCAAACCTATCACAGACGAACCCTAATTTGGCTATCATTTACCCTTCAAAGTAGCTTAGGAATAAAATAAACATTATACGGACTATGACTATGAACTCAGCCTGAAAGTACAATAATGACTGGTGGTATAGGATTTAAAGCCGAAGGTATAAAAAATACTAAACGATCGAAGTAAATATTATAAGGAATGTTCATCATATGATTAGGTTGTTACCAACAAGTATGTTACGAGTAGCCCATGGGACATCCCTCTGAAACGTATAATTAATGGTTGAGCCTAGAATACCGCTAAAATATAACCGTTAAATGCAAAGATAAATAAAGTTACTTCGACTCGAGGCTATTTTTCAAAATAAGCAGTCCAAATAAAAAATGTTATTGATACCCATCGAGGCAAATCGCCCAACAACAACTTAAAAATTCCCGGTCAAGTTAGTCGCATCGTGCGGCATCCACTCGGGAAGAAATGGGTTAGTGCTGTTCTAAGCCGACTTACCTAAATACAATGTGCATAAAAACCAATCAAGAAGTAAGTATCGAGAACTCCACGTACCAAAATATAACAGAATTAGATGTCTTAGTACTCGAGACACCCCTCCGAAGATTTACGATGTGAACGTAAAGCATTAGTTTATAAATCTTATCTTTATTTGTGACGCAAAGCTATAGCAAGCTCTTCGTCGTACGTATCACATCGTATGATAATAATGTACTACTTATTTAAACTTGCGTCATAAACTTTTTCAAACTATTTGTGCGCCATGCCAGTGCTTATTTGCAAATTTGTTAACAAATAGCTGTGTAATATGAGCTGTATAGTGTCGGCTTCGAAGCTGTGTAGTGTCGGCTTAGAATAGCACTACCCCATTTCTTCCGGTGGGCGTACATAAGAGATGACTAACGGTATTGGGGCTTTTAAGGGATTTTTGGGCGATGCGGTTGGAGACCCATCACCAACAATCTTTATTTTACCATCTTTTCCCCACTCAACTTCCCAAACGTGGCTGAGGAATTTCGAATTCCTTAGCTCTGGCTACCCCTTCTAGGGGTTTATAGTCGTGAGTATATGTATGTATGTATGTATGTTAACAAATAAAATATAACAGTGCCGGCTTAGTTGTCACTACCCCTTTCTACCCACGGGTGTCGTCAGAGACGACTAAGAGTATGGGACTTTTAAATGGTTTTTGGGAGACGCGGTTGGAGACCCATCACGAACGATATTTTATTTCTTCCATCTTCTCCCCTATCAACTTCTAAATGTGGCTGAGTAATTTTTAGCTCTGAAGCTCTGGCTACCCCTTTTTAGGATTTATTGCCGTGAGTATATGTATATATATAAGTAGGTAAAATATGCGAAACTGGGTATTTTTTCTTGATTGCAGTCATGCAAGAAACTTTTTTCTGAAAGAAGAACTTTTGTTTCGATTTCGTGGTTGTACAGCCAAACAAAACAAACATTGTACAGATTATAGATAAAGATATCAGAAACATCAAGTAAATTTATTATTAAGTAGTGTGTGTTTATATCATGTATTACTTAATAAGCAATTAAGATACTTTTCAGAAACAAGAATAGGGATTCGTGATACATTCATATACTCACGGCTATATTTCCCTAGAAGGGGTAACCAGAGCTAAGGAATTGTAAATTCCTCAGCCACTTTTGGAAGTTGAGTGAGCAAAAGATGGTAAAAATAAAGGTTTTTGGTGATGGCTTTCCAACCGCATCGCCCAAAAATCCAATAAAAAGCCCCAATACCCTTAGTCGTCTCTTACGGCACCCGTGGGTAGAAAGGGGTAGCGACATTCTAAGCCGGCACTACACGGCATGATTCGTGATCTATCCATATTTCTTTCAATACCTATACTACACGTCTACTTTCATTTAAACATTATTACACATATTAAAAGGCAATATGTGCTGTGAAGAGTTGGCTTAGAATAGCACTAACTTATCTTCCCATGAGTGATTGTAAGAGGCGACTAAGGGTATCGGGGCTTTTTAAGTGATATTTGGGCGACGCGGTTGGAGACCATCACCAAAAAGTTTATTTATAATTTTTTCCCTACTCAACATCAGAAATTGGCTGTAAAAATTTTGATTCCTCAGCTATTTATAGCCGCAATAGTAACTCTGGGTTCACCGGTTAGCGCATTCCTCTCACGAATCAGAGGTCAAAGTTTTGTTTCCTGAGCGGCTCAATTGCAAGAAAGATACATTGGTATGGGCCCGACACAGGATTCAAATACACGCTTCTTTGCATAAAGGGCTTACTCAGGCAGCCAGGCAGAGCGCAGTGTTTGTTCTAAAGTCATATACACATACATACATATACTCACTACCATAATATCCCAAAAAGGGTTAGCCAGAATATTAAAGAAACTAAGTTAGCCCCAGAAAGATATAAGCTGAGCGGATACAAACTCCACGCTCTATCCCATTTAGCTTAGATACACTGCCCGGTACATATAAAGTCATGGTGAAGCCGCACAGGCCACAAGCCTAACAGCAACCAATCCTTTCGAAAAAGGCAAAAGCTTACTCCACATTATCAAGACGTTTCCTCAGGATTCTAGCTACACACATGACTTTAACAAATACACAGAGGTTTAAACTTCATTCAGAATTCTTAGCTCAAGATCAGAAGTACTTGACATTTTAACCTGGAGGCCTAACACGAGCGTTAATTTATCGTGACTCTGTCGGTTAGAATGAGATAAAAGTATACTAACTGTGTGAGTGCGTAAGAGATGGCTGTTTTGTAAAACGCGATATCTAGTTAAAAGGTCGCTCATGCTGAGCGTGCTGATGTGACTTGAAATGTATCAGAAAACATGTTCAAATGAGCTGTTAAACGAAATGTTTTCCGTAGGTACTAATAAAATAGCTTGGTGTCACTAGGGCTCTATGTAAGATGTTTCCTAAAAATACCAAAATTTTACAATTTAGCTTCAAAAAGATCAGTTTGACGAGTTTCTGGCGAGTTCTTCTCACATCAATACACATTAAGTTTCCATATGACTTCCAATTGACCAAAAAAAAAAATTTTAAAATATGTTACTTTATTTATTTTCTTTCCATGAAATTAATAATTATAAATGCGTAGTAATTCATTACAGCGACTAGATGCATTCTTCCGTCCTAAAATAGAATAGATGTTGAAATTTACTGGGCGACAAAACAAGGTTATGTAAATGGGTAAAGGGTAAAATTTGTCCTCAATATGTTGTGTTCGACTGGATTAATCTTTAAACTGTTAAAATGCAAATTTTTATGAATAATTGAAGCATCCATGAGCTGTTTTGTAAAGGGCTTGTGACCCTGAACTATTTCTCTGTGTTTTTTTGGGTTACAGTTAATTCATATTAATTGTTCTTTTCTCTTGCTATCTTTATCAAGATTGGTTCACTGTAGATGGTGGGGTAGATTATAAAATCACTTAATTGAAATAAAAGAATAGAGATCTTTTTATTGCGCCAAATAAATAACCATAATATAATTTGGATAAGGCCTGTTGTTAAGACAAACATTATGAAAAAATTGACCCCTATCACGTGAGTACACTGTCTAAGCAAAACGTGGGTATCTAATTTGGACACTAGGTGGCGCTGTCACGTTGTGCATAAGTAATGGTACCTCTGCCAACCCCTTCGGGGATAAACGGCTTGAACGTTTAAATCATGTTATAAAAAATGGTGTTATACATACTAACTAATGTGATTGGGTTAAAGCACGCTGGCTTTTTTTTCGTTGGTGTACACTGTTAAAAAAAACGTTGTTAGGAATTATGAGGCTTCGATAATTATTGCGAAAGCTTCATCACTCAAACGTTCATGCCATATACCCCCGGAAAGGGGTGGTAGAGGTACTAATACTTCTGAATATCAAGTGATTTTCTGACCTGGAGTTCATAGTACCCACGTTTTGCTTGGACAGTGTACTCACGTGATAGGGACTATCGCCGTTTAGTACGAAAACACTGTCACATGCCTAAGTTTAACTTAGCCATATTGTTTTCTTCATAAAGCTTTTCCTCAAAGTTAACATAACATAACATATAATCACGGCTATAAATCCCTAGAAGGGGTAGCCAGAGCTAAGGAATTAGAAATTCATCAGCCACTTTTGGAAATTGAGTGGGGAAAAGATGGTAAAGTAAAGGTTGTTGGTGATGGGTCTCCAGCGGCATCGCCCAAAATCCCTTAAAAGCCCCAATACCGTTAGTCTCCTCTTACGTACACCCATCGGTAGAAACGGGGTAGTGCTGCGTTAACAATCATGATAAATTGACCACCACATACGATTACCCATTCAGCTATCACAGTTGTTTTAACATACATACATATGTCACTCACGGCCATAATTCCCAAAAGCGGCCAAGAGCGAGATGGACTCGCTAATAAAGGGTTCCGTAGCAGCACTAGCAAGTAATTTGATTTATGAGGTTTAAAAATAGAACTACTGGCTAGATCTCATTCAAACCAATTTTCGTTAGTAGTTTGTATAGTAATACACATCATATTTTTTTTTCAGTTTTATCATGCCCATATTTTAGAAGTTACGGGGGGGGGACACATTTTACCACTTTGGAAAAGTCTCTCGCGCAAACTATTCAGTTTTGAAAAAAATGATATAAGAAACCTCAACATCATTTTCAAATACCTTTTGATAGATACCCCAAACGTAAAGGTTTGATGAAAAAAAAAATTTTGAGTTTCAGTTCTATGTATGGGGAACCCTAAAAATTTTGGTTTTTTTTTAGATTTTATTTTAAAATCTTAATGCGGTTTACAGAATACATCTACGCACCAATTTTCAATAATGTAGTTCTTATAGTTTCGGAATAAACTGGCTGTGACATACGGACGGACGGACGGACGGACAGACAGACAGACATGACGAATCTATAAGGGTCCCGTTTTTGCCATTTGGCTACGGAACCCTAAAAAAAAGGGTAGCCAAAGCTTCAGAGCTAGAAACTCCTCGGCCACATTTGGAAGTTCATATGGGAGAAGATGGTTGAAATAAAGTATCGTTGGTAAAACCTCTTAAAAAACCGGCTATAATCGGCTATGTTTTAAAAGAATTTTAATTACTTACAGAAACTAAGAAACGATCTTCTACCTTTTGCACTATTTATTGAATTATCGTGGTTAGTTACAGATTATTAGTTATTTGTTTAAGTGGCATTTGACCTAACTATAAAAACTATAAAATTCTGTGACGGAAGTACCTTAACAATTGAATGAGTCAAATGACGTCGGTGTAAAAATAGCAACAATAATACTATAAAAAGTGTTTCACATTATTAATGTCTCGAGTTACTCTGGTTAACCGACATTTACGTAAACGAGAGAGGTTCGAAATTACGTAAAGTATGTTATTTTATGCAAGCGTTGTTTTTTTGCCAAAAATATATTTAGATTTTTGTAGTTAGGCGTAATTTTATACATAACTTCAAAAGTAAGTCTAATATTAACCTTAAAGTATCTCATTACAAAAAAGACTTTAAATAGGTTGTCTGGAAGAGATCGCTTTTAGCGATAAGACCGCCGATTGTATCTCACTGTAAACTGTATGATAATTTCTTTTGTAAATTTGTGTTTGATGTACAATAAAGAGTTATTCTATTCTATTCTATTCTATAATAATATATCAATAAAAAATACTCATAATGTTCACAACATCAGTTCTTATTGGGATAGGCAGCGACTATAAACCGCCACTTTGTGCAAACCTCTCAGACTTTATCTTCATCCCTCATTCATCATGCATACTGTCTTGTTTTCCATAATTTGTTCGCCTGCCTTTGTGAAACCATTTAACTTTTTTGATTTTTTTTTTTATTTTAAACTTAAGCAAGCCGCAGAACTAATTGTATGTTAGTAACAATTTTCTCCACTTATGAATTAAAGGCCAACGACATTAGATAATAATTGTCACAGAGATATAAATATTTATACAAACATATAAGAAAACATATAAACATTATGACACGATACGATTACAAACCGATAGGAGGATCGCGTACTCGTCATGAAATTCACGATAACGGATACTATAAACAACTTAGTATTCACACGTATTTTAATATAGTATTTCGCGTGTATATTACGCATAATTAAGATATTTTCAAGGTTAATGTTTGATATTACTTAATTACTGTGTAGTGTCGGCTTAGAATAGCACTACCCCATTTCTTCCGGTGGGTGAACGTAAGAGGCGACTAACGGTATTGGGGCTTTTAAGGAATTTTTGGGCGATGCGGTTGGAGACCCATCACCAACAAATATAGTATAGTACCTTTACTTTTACCATCTTTTCACCACTCACATTTCCAAAAGTGGCTGAGGAATTTCGAATTCCTTAGCTCTGGCTACCCCTTCTAGGGATTCAAGGCCGTGAGTATATGTATATGTATGTATGTATTAGTTTAATCGTCGTATCTTAGGTCGTGCCGTCGGTCTTAGGTCGGTATCGTATTTTAGGTATAATGGTTCATTTGAATCTTAAAATAGTATATAATACACAAAATTCTATAACTCAACATCAAAAAAGAATTAAAACAAATATACAATATGATAGTTACATGAAGAGCCGGCTTAGAATGTCACTACTCGTTTCTACCCACGGGTGTCGCAAGAGGCGAGTAAGGGTATGGGGCTTTTTATGTGGTTTTGATGACCAATTATACTTTATTTCTACCATAATTTCTCAATCAACTTCCAAATATGGCTTAGGAGTTTCTAGCTCTGAAGCTCTGGATACCCCTTTTTGGGATTAATGGTCATAAATATATGTATGTATGATTGAAAAAACAATTGGCGGTCTAACCACTAAGAGCGACCTTTTACAGACCTTTAATTTTAGGGGGAAACTTTGTTATCAAATCTCATAAATTTAATGTTAAAGAGGGTGTGTTTAATGCGAATGAGGCAAATAAGTAATGATAGGTTAAAATAGTTATGCCCCAGTTTTATCTAAAAGTTAGGCGAATATTTCCCATGGGGACTATGGAAATTGTGATAATAATAATACCTTATGTCTATTGAGTTCAGTGGGTCACACAATTCTAGCAACTGCAGACAAATAAAATAGTACAATTTCAAGTTGAATTAAATTTAATAATAGCTGTTGATTATTTTAATTAAAATGAGCAGGGTGAGACTTCCACCATAAGTAATGATAAATAAATAATGTACACATATACCTGGAATGCATGCATACATACATTTGCCAGTATCGTACGAAGTGGCGATCGATAGTCGCGCTGCCTACCTCAATGGGAATTAATGGCTGGAGTATATGTTATGTTAAGTTCCACACGAGAATAGATATTCGTCATGAGAGTGTTGTTAAATATTATCCCCCACTATATATTTTCTTTCATTTTATTTGTACTTTAGTCATGTGACAGTGTATTCGTACAAAACGGCGATAGGCCTGCCCCCTATCACGTGAGTACACTGTCTAAGCAAAACGTGGGTACCTTCTCTGGAAACTAGATGGCGCTGCCATGTGAGTTCAGAAGTATTGGTACCTCTGCCAACCCCTTCGGGGATAAACGGCGTGAACGTTTATGTTATGTTATGTTATTCTATTGGTCTCATGCTCTACGTCGCGTATCATTGGTTTTATTATTTTGATCACATAATGGAAAAGGATAATATTATTTAGGCCTTACGTAATGCTACGATAGGCAAGAAATTTTGTTGTTTCCTCTTTCGATAAAACATATCTGCATATATCACATATATTTTTTAACACACCACTAGAGTGACTTCTATAGTACCGAAATTAGGCATCTATCAGGTTCGTCCAATCAATATGGCGGATTTTAAATAATTTTGATGATCCCGATTAGTTACTACGTAAGAATGTAATAAATACTAGTATCAATATAAAGTCGTTTGTAAGTTAATTTAAAGTTAATGCATTTATGTCAACAGCACGCACTATCGATTATTTTTATATTAAACGAATGACAAACTACATTCCTATATTAATCTTCATTATTTAGTTCCAAGAAAATAGAGAGTATGGATCGTCTCATTTTGTACGATACTGACAAATATGTAGTGCATTCTTGACAACAACGACTACTTTGTGGCATCGACAAGTGTTTGTGTCGAAAATTTAAATTTTAGCATTTTAATCGTATTGAAGATAGTTTGAAAGAATTCACACTGAAAGTAACTCCGTTTGTTATATTAAGGATAAGGTATACTATAAAAGGAGTACTGAAGTTTTACAAATTTTTCGTGATTTGAATGTTTTTGTTCATGAAAACCTCATGTGGGGATTATTACTAATAAATAAAGAATAAATAAAGAATAGAAAAATTTCGACACAGGCGGGAATCGAACCTGCGACCTCGGGTGGCCCCCGTCGCTCTGCTATTAAGCTACCGTGTCAATGGCTGCCAGTGCGAAATTCTTCTATATTTATTAGAAATATTTCGTGATTATATTAAAGTATTTTGTTTATCGCTTGTCTCAACGGGTTTTTCAGGCCAATATTTTATCTTTATTTCACACATATTACATTAAAACAATACCTTAGTATAACTAAGTACTGAATTAATAAGTTATATTTCTTTCTGCTATCACAAAATATAACCTTAAATTAGTCAATAAGTTATCTAGTAAATAAAACCTAGTTACACAATATCAAGTACCATTAGCTTAGAAACAGGTAAAATGCCTACTCGCAGTGAAACTATTATTAATTAAAAAAAAAGTTAAATTCAGCCCTTATAGAATTAAAAAAATCAAAAGAAATAACCATAAAATTGTTAGAGGAACGTGAGGATAGTGAGCAAGAAAATAACAATATTATTTAAACCAATTCTTGTTTAAGGAAACAATTTGTTGATATGGATGCAGAGCTAAAAGATAGCATAGCCTGAAGGATGGCCCTGCAAATAAATGTTAGTTTGCACCAAGTTAAATTAAAATTATGGTTATTTTTAGCTAGCTTTGCACCACAACAGTCGTCTTCTTTCTCAACTTAATTTTCAAAAGTGAGTAATGAATTTCTATTTCTGAGTATCTGGTTACCGCTGCAAATAAATACCTAGGTAATTGTGATCAGATAGAGTCGGCTAAATAGTACGTAAAACTTAGGTACCTATATGGGGATTTTGTAGTGGAAGTCTCGCACTCTGTCTAAAGATTAATTGATTTATCGGTTATGTTTACGTTGTAAATCGTAGACGGGCTGGCAGAGGTGTGAACCTGAAGAACCTGACATTTTTGGATGAGAGCAGCACAGGACCGGTCTATGTGGAAATCTTTGGAGGAGGCTTATGTCCAGCAGTGGACGTCTGTTGGCTATGATAATAATTAATTCTCTTTTTTCGCATGTTTGTGAATTTATCTATACTTATAATAAATCTGTAGAGAGGTCAATTCTGTACATTAAATATATTTTCAAAAAAACTATCAGGAGGTGATTAGTGATCGATACTGATGCCAAAAATGCAATCAGTAAAATTTTTGTCTGTCTGTCTGTCTGTCTGTCTGTCTGTCTGTCTGTCTGTCTGTCTGTCTGTCGGTTTGTATGTTCCTTATGGAAACAAAAACTACTCGACGGATTTTAACGAAACTTGGCACAATTATTCTTCATACTCCTGGGCAGGTTTTTGTATACTTTCCAGCAGAGTAGTAAAGGGGAATTTTGGGAAATTTTGGGAAAACGGGAGAAATTACTCCATTTTTTAAGCTTCCGTCGCGTGTGCAGCCTTAATTGTTAAGCTTACATAGAAATCATGTATGACGAAAATATTCTTCATAAAATTGTCTAAAAAATTTCTCTCAACAGTAATTGTCTATCTTTTATGGTTGACTCACAATAACACGTGTAACTCCTGATAGCTTAGCAGTTCGAAGTATTCTGATTATATTTGTTTACTCTTACGTTTATAATACTCTCATTCATCCCTAATTTAAAAAAGGTTACATTATAACCTATTCAATAAAAAAAGAATCATAGAAAACGGTAGAGAAACACCGAAATTATACATGAAATAGGCCATCGCGCCCGTGACCAAAACCAAATCGTTAATAATTTACATATTATATACTAGATGGCGCCAGTAATTGCATTCTACATCACGTAATTATTTATTCTTTAGATTGTTATAAATACTTCATAGCTTTTTATTCCAAAATTTTCTAATAAACGGAAATACTGAACCGTTCATAAGAGCGCATTCAAAATCACCAAACTACACTGTTCAGGGAGTGCTATATAAATTTAATAAATTGAAAACATTACGCTAAATTTCACAATGCTTGAGCAGTGACTGAAGAAAGAAACCTCAGATATTTAAAAAAACATCGCTACCCGTGCGAAGCTGGGCCGATCCACTAGTTCACAATATAATACAATACAAGAACTCTTCGTTTCACATAAAAAACAAGAAAAGCATACACATACAAATTAAATAAATAAATTTAAAAAGTACAATTTGCGGTCTTATCACTAAAAGCGATCTCTTCTTATCTTTACCTTTTTTTTCTACCTCTTTTCGTCTTCATACCTTTGAATGGAAAATAATTACAATTTTTTTTTGGTTGGTTGAATTTTTGGTTTCCTCAAGTCGTTGTTTTGCCACTTACTTTTGCAATTTATACATTTCTAATTGAATATTATTTTCTTATATTTTTTCATTGACGTGTGTATTTGAAATTTTATTGATAATGATTTTTCAAATCATTAGGAAACATCAAAATCTTAAGAAACACCCAACTCAATCAAGTCACTTAAGAATAACTACTAGAAAAATGAATGATAAGAATACGAATAATTCAGTTCCGGCTTACTTCCAATTGTTTGAGGAAAATCACTACAAAAAACGATACAAAAGACGCAAATTACAGGCAAATGATCTAATTATTTGACATTGAGCGAAACACGAAGAAAATGGTGCGAATAGCAGCGTTCCAGTCGAATACACTATGGTCGATCATTTAATTACTAATAAGGAAACCAATTATTTTACTAATCATTTTAATTGTTTGGAATTTCGAATGAACAATCAGTTCCTTCCTCAAGTATGTCGTAAGAAATTTGTGGTTATCTATTCGGTATACATTTTGACCCGATCATACGTACATTAATAAGCTAACGCCACTATTTCCCATTGGGGTAGGCAGAGACAATCGATACATGTCCCTTATATTCTTCATACTTCGGAGGGACGCATTTTTGAGAATATTCTCTATCTCGTTTGTTTTTATATATAAAAATAATAAAATAAAAATAAAAATGTTTATTTGATAAAAATACATTTACATTTATGCTGAATTTTACAGGGGTTCCCAAACTAGGCTAGGCCTGTATTTCGGGAAACCAGTTAACAGTAGAATTTAAATGTGTCGGTTTAGAATAGCACTACCCCATTTCTTCCGGTGGGTGTACGTAAGAGGCGACTAACGGTATGGGGCTATTAAGGGATTTTTGGGCGATGCGGTTGGAGACCTATCACCAACAACCTTTATTTTTACTATCTTTTCCCCACTCAAATTTCCAAAAGTGGCTGAGGGATTTCTAATTCTTTAGCTCTGGCTACCCCTTCCTGGGATTTATAGCCGTGAGTATATGTATGTATGTATGGATCTAAAAAAAGATATTAGCTTTATTTTTAATTTTAGACTCTCCATACTGATACGATTAAATAAACCATATGGTGCGTGTATATACGGTCTTTCAATAGTAAATTTAGAATTTTGAAAAAACATAATAATCTAGATATGTTTAAAACGGCACTTTATCTAAAAAGGGTAAATCCTTTCAATTTTAGGCTTTGATCGAATAAACCTCATAACTCACAGCTCTCATAACAATACAAGGTTATTAGTTGAATTACCATTTGTTACCGACTGTAAAAACCATTTCCATCAATGTAGCAGTTTTTTCGCCGCACGATTTCGTAAAAACGTGCATCTCATATTTCACTGGGTATGGCCCTAGTCACGTGCAAGTGATTTAGTAATACCTATATATCATTTTATTAAAACTATTTTACATAATTAGACTTTGTTGTGTATGAAAAATTTTACTTATCAAGGAAAGAAAAATTTCGACACCAGCTGAACTTGAACTCGCGACATCCCGGTCGGTATTTTACATAACCCATCAAGTCATAAATCAAAGCTAAATAGCATTGATAACCGGTAAAAAATTACATACGTACATATACTCACGCCATTATTCCCCATTAGGTTAAACAGACACTATCGATTGCCACTTTGTACGATCCTGGCAAACCTCTCTAGCTTCTTTTGCATCCATCATTCTTCGTTCACATCAATCAATCTTTTCACCGCCTGCTTGCGCACACTCGTGGCACACTCTTTATTTGGTCCAAACGTGTTCTTTGGGCGCATCCTCTACTAACATTATCTTCCACGGAAAAAAATATTACTTTAATGAGTTATCATACTGGCGGAGGCAGACATAGATATACTGACGCCAGGAGTTCCTAATGGGAGAGGGAGAAACTATTATATAACTATATTTCATTGATGTCAGTGGCCAGATAAACAATTATTACAAAATAAACATAATTTAATTAGTTAGATTAATCTAATTAGTTTTTTGTTATAAACTAAATTGATACTTAATTATTATTTATAAGTAATCTCATAATGCAGTCGGAAGCAACTAAAACATAGAGATTACCAACACATCTTTTCACCTAGGAATATCTTCAGTCATAAATCAAAAGTGACATCCAATAGAATTTCAGTCTGGAGAAAAATGTGAACTCTAAAAGTGCGAGTCATCAGTTTAGTTCAGAGTTCGTTGGCTCATAGTTCATGTTTCCGCGTGAAATAAATTAGGTGTGACAGCATAAATGAAATTGGGACATCTCGAAGATGAAGAGGGCGGCCAGACTTTTTGTTTATATATGTCACTATTTTCTTTGTTTTGTCGGACGGAATAGGGAAGTTTTTTTTTTTTTTATTAGATGCCGTTTTTTTTTATTTTTATATACGTTCATCACTTACTTAATCACTTATTAATTTGAGAATAGTATATTTTAAAAGACTGTATTTAGACGTATAATTTGAATGTTGGCTTTAGCATCTTATTTTTGGAATTTATAAATCTACAGCTTAAAATATATAAGCTATAGCTTTGAAAGAAAAAGAAAGAAAGAAAGAAAAACGTTTATTCGCCATTTGTAGGCACAAGAAGAACAAGTAACATAATACAAAAAATAGTTTACAACTTAATTTTAACAATATTTAAAATAAATTAGTTATAAAATAAAAAATAATAAAAAACATACAAAAATTTATCATGCACTTCCCGTGCCACCCGAACAGCGAATTGGTATTGGCTTTGGGTAAATGTTTCATGTTTGTACAATACTCCATAGCTACTCTTATTATAAAAATTGCGTTTCAGTATGTGATGACGTAGATTTCTAATTATCTGTGTTGATAATTTTATTTTGATGGACAAATCAATGTCAATTTTATCTCAATTATTGAAAAAACATATAACATGATATTCATTCCAAACAATTGAGTAAATATGATCAAATATCACAACACTTTCGGCCTTATTTCAAGTAGGTATTCGTTAGTCTAAATTGAACCGAGATTTGATTAAAATAAAAAAAAAACTTTCGTGTAGTGCTGGCTTAGAATGTCACTACCCCTTTCTACCCACGGGGGTCGTAAGAGCTTTTTTTAATTGGTCTTCGCGCTATGGTTTTGGAAACCCATCACCAACATTACTTTATTTTTACGATCTTCTCCCCTATCAACTTCCAAATGTAGCTGAGGAGTTTCCAGCTCTGAAGCTCTGGCTACCCCTTATGACCGTGTGTGTATGTATTTATGTAAAAAAAAAACAGATTAGCAAGTAGCAACCCTAAAGATAATCTAATCAAAAAAGTTTCACGTAAATGGGTGTTATACAAGTTGTCACTTGATGAAACAGCCGAGCGAATTGTTTTTCGCAAAAGTCTTGTTACCACAGATGAGATCAGAAATTAGTTTTTTTATAGTTGTAGTTTTTTTAATATTGTAGCCATTGCCACTGTAATAAGCTTTCTGATTTTGATTTTCATAAGCATTTGCACTATTTTACATACATATACTCACGGCCATAAATTCCAAAGAGTGGTAGCCAGAGCTTCGGAGCTAAGAAACTCCTCAGCCACATTTGGAAGTTGATGGGAACAAGATGGTAGAAATAAAGTATCGTTGGTCTCCAACCGAATCGCCCTAAAACTACTAAAAAAGCCCCATACCTTTAGGGTATTTCCACGAAACCTTACCCTACGCGACAAAAAATAAATTTGTTTTTTTTCTAAAATAAATACCATACCCGGGGTTCTTAATAATCATACTGTCAAAATTGTTTAAAAATTGCATCCTAGGTGGTCGCACTTTTTTTTTAAACGGGAGACACCTGACTGAAGATCTCACGCCAAGACACTTGCTTCCATTATTCTGAGATTTAAACGGATTCAATAGTAATAACATAAAAGCAAATTTTTCAAATTCGGTGAAAAATTTTCCCAATCATCAGAAGAAATTATTGATTTTAGACCAAATCTCATGTAAATTTTCTGTATTTTATAACCCAAAGTGTTTTTAAATAAACCAATGTTGATTATATTTTTTTTTTACTTTACCATAAAACTTTCAAAATTATACTGTTCATTTTTATTCTATTAAATAGTATTCGATTGGTAATCAATGAAACATGTAAAAAAACGTGAGTCGAAATTTAGTTTACCATTGCTCCATGTTGTTACACGTGTAATAAATTGATTTAATATATCGACGAAATTCCAATATTGCTGATGTGAGATCCACCTGCCTACCCTGGGTTTACGCAAGTGATTTTTTACTTGCTTAATCGATAATTTAATCTTGTGCTAGCATTATTTTACTTCGATTGATTGAAAACCGAAACCAACGGAAACCATGATTGTTTCAGTTTTCGTTTTTAAATCATCTTTTTTAAGTTGAGCTGTCAGATCATATGAATACTGAAGAATTCTATACATCTCGAAAAAGGGCACCAGAGCCTTACAATTTGAAACTGCTCGACTAATTTTGGCGTTGGAATAATTTTGCCGTGTAGTGTCGGCTTTGCCGTGTAGTGTCGGCTTAGAATAGCACTACCCCGTTTCTACCGATGGGTGTACGTAAGAGGCGACTAACAGTATTGGGGCTTTTAAGGGACTTTTGGGCGATGCGGCTGGAGACCCATCATCAACAACCTTTACTTTACCATCCTTTCCCCACTCAATTTTCCAAATGTGGCTGAGGAGTTTCTAATTCCTTAGCTCTGGCTACCCCTTCTAGGGATTTATAGCCGTGAGTATATGTATGTATGTATGTAATTTTGGACTTTTAGTGGGGAAAAGCCTTCAGCCACATTGCCAAAATCACTTGACAATACCGAAACAATTACTTACGACGCCCGCCCGACAGAAATAATTGTTTAATGCTATCCTAAGCCGACACTGCACAGCTATACGTCATATAAATATTATGCAAATATAGGGCCCCAACTGACTCAAATAAGCATCATATTTGACGGAACGAAAAGTCCGATATTGCTACGGGTTGTATAATAATTTACTAGAGCAAATAATTATAATTTGACGGAAAATAATATAACGTTTTTATGGTTATTAGAATTTACTACTAAATATCTCCAAACCAGATCTGAAAAAAAAACTTTCAATAGCTAAAATCTATCTATCAAAATACTGGTTTACTAAATTGATTGCAAATTTTGTTTCATTTATAACTACAGTTTTGGAAATATCAATCAATTAATTTACTTTATTGATAAATTCATTGCCGCGTAGTGCCCGCTCATAATGTCACCACAACTTTCTGCCCACTGGTGTCGTAAGAGGCGACTAAGCTAAGGGTATGTGGCTTTTAAAGTAATTTCTGGGCAATGTGGTCGGCGACCCATCACCAACGATACTTTATTTCTACCATCTTGTCCCTTATCAACTTTCAAATGTGGCTGAGGAGTTTCTACCTCTAAGACTCTGGCTACCCCTTTTTGGAATTAGTCGTTGTAAGTATATGTTTGTATAAAAAAAGCGAAGATATTTAAATCGACAGGTTATCTCAATTTTCTGCGATGACATTCTCATAATTTGTGATGAGTTTTATATTCTATTTTTATACAGTATTAATTGCAGAACTTGCTTTTTGCGTGAACTTTAAAACTATAGTCTCAGTTGCTAACCGTCTGGGATTTATATTTAGCAAGTTTTTAGGCCTTATAATGAAAATATAAGCCTTATAATGAAATAATTAGCCGTGTAGTGTCGGCTTAGAATAACACTACCCCATTTCTACCCGTGGGTGATCGTAAAAGACGACTAAGGGTATTTTTGGGCGATGTGGTTGGAGACCCGTCACCAACAATTATTTATTATTACCATCTTTTCCCCACTCAACTTCCAAAAGTGGCTTAGGAGTTTCTCATTCCAAAGCTCTGGCTACCCCGTTAAGGAATTATAGCCGTGAATATATGTATGTATGTATGTATAATGAAAATACTTTTATATTGTGCAAGAACTAGTGAAGACCTTTGGAAGACGATGGATGAGGGAAGCACAGTTCTTTTTTATAGAGGAAGTTTAATGTTATCATGCTACCGATAACAGTAAACGTTTATTGGTTGTATGACTTTGATGAATTTATACATAAAAAGGTTTAGAATAAGTTCTTGCATAAGATCGATTTGTAATGGTCAATACTGTACATATTTTGGCTGGAAATGATAAAAAAACGCTTCTAAAGGACAATTATCAAGGCAAAAGTAATTAAACAACTATATTAAATAGATTCAGAGATAAAAGCTAGGGAAATTTAGCAGTATCGTACAAAGTGGCGACCAAAAGTCTCTGCCTACCAACACTAACTAATGGCGTGGGTATATGTATGTATTATAAATATCTTTTATATGTATAATGATTCTTGTGTGTAAATAGATAAATCTGTTATTCGATTAGGTAAATAGTGGAGTGTTTTTTACCACCGATCATACTATTAGAATTGGTAAAGGCGGTAATGTTTACTTATGGTATTGTATTTCAAACCATTTTATCCATTATTTTCATGCATTTCAATTATTATTTTGTAATTTAATTATTATTTTGCTATTTAGTGTCAGCTTAGAATGGTACAACCCCATTCTTTATTGTAGGTGTTTTAAAGAGGCGACTTAGGGCATTGGGGCTTTTTCAGTATTTATTTTTACAATGCGGTTAGAGACCCCTCACCAAGAACCTTTATTTTACTATCATTTACCTTTCAAATTCCAAAAGTGACTGAGGAATTTCTTATTCTGAAGCTCTGGCTACCCTTTTTTAGGGATTTATAGCCGTGGGTATATGTATGTATGAATCGCAATACACACTAAGCCCCCCGGGCCGCCGACATTTCCCGGCGAAACAACCCGGCGGCCTGTGTTAAAAAAGTCATGAAATTTCTAATTTTTGTATGAAAATTAGAAAGCCGTCAAAAAGTTGCCGACATGTGTCGACCGACCGGCGGCCCCAGTGTGTATTGCGTATACATATACATATACTCACGGCTATAAATCCCTAGAAGGGGTAACCAGAGCTAAGGAATTTAAAATTCCTCAGTCACCTTTGGAAAGTTTAATGGGGAAAAGATGGTAAAATAAAGGTTGTTGGTGATGAGTCTCCAACCGCATCGCCCAAAAATCCCTTAAAAAGCCCCAAGTCCGTTAGTCGCCTCTTACGTTCACCCACCGGAAGAAATGGGGTAGTGCTATTCTAAGCCGACACTGCACAGCTAACACTATTGCGCTTTATATTTTAACATGTCAGTTAATTTTTATTACTGTTTCTATTTTTTTATTTTATATTCGATTTTTTGCTGATGTAAGCCATTAATATTTCAATTATTAACAAAGTAACAGAACCTAATTCAAATAAATTGACTGTAATGCGATCTGCATAACAGTCAATTTAATCAATCGATTAAAAACCCATCATCATTATCATATTTTTCAATGTGACGGTAAGCAAAAACGTTTATTAGTATTATACTATGTGGCTAACACTAGTTTTTGTATATTACATATCGCAATTGTAATTAATTACCTCTTAATATCTAATATTTTATATATTTATATATTCACGTGTCGCAGTGTTTGTCACCAAACTCCTCCGAAACGGCTGAACAAATTTCAATTAACATACATACATATATATACTCACGGCTATAAATCCCTTAACGGGGTAGCCAGAGCTTTGGAATGAGAAATTCCTCAGCCACTTTTGGAAGTTGATCGGGGAAAAGATGGTAATAATAAATGTTTTTGGTGACGGGTCTCCAACCACATCGCCCAAAATCACTTAAAATGCCCCTATACCCTTAGTCGCCTCTTACGATCACCCACGGGTAGAAATGGGGTAGTGTTATTCTAAGCCGACACTACACGGCTAGAAATGGATCAAATAGAAAATGTGCTTAAAAAGGCAGGTGTCCGAAATACGAAGAATAAAAGAGCATGTATGAAAATATTGATGGATGTGAATGAAGCTAGAGAGGTTGGCCAGGATCGTACAAAGTGGCGATCGATAGTCTGTGCCTACCCCAATGGGAACTAACGGCGTGAGAATATGTATGTATGTATGTATTCAGTGAGTCGAATAATGGGTTTATAATTATTTTTTTTAACTTATATATTATCCACCTCTAACATTTTATATTTATTTTATAGACTAGAAATATCCTAGAAATGATTTATTTGGCAAAACCACGTTTGTCGGGGCAGTTAGTAATTTAAGTTTCATCTTCAGATTCTGGTGTATCTAAGAGCAAAGAAATCGTAAATTTATATTAGCTTTATGTCATTGTCATCTAACTATCGCACATGCTTCGAACTAATTTCGATTGAATTGCAAAATGTCAGCTAATCGGAAGAAAAAAGTGGGTCATAACTTTCAAGGTTTTTATACAGGTAAGAATAGAAGAGAAGCTATAAAAGAGTTGTAATAATGTAAAAAATAATTGTTTTTGTTAACCGCATCGCCCAAAAATCACTTACAAACATACACCTTTAGTCGCCTCTTACGATCATCCATGGGATGAATTGGAGTAGTGACATTCGAAGCTGATACTACACGGCAATAACATATAAAAAGCTATACAGTTGTTATTAACTAACCTATCAGCAATACGAAAAATTTATAAAACAATTGAAATAACAGGCACAGTTTCGATAAGCCAATGACTTATTTAATAATCAGTATTCGAATCTGAGTGGGAAAAGGTAAAATGGCATTATTGGCTTAGTATACTAAGTCAACAATGCCTAGCATAAGGATCCATATATCTTATTAGTTACTTTACTATCATACATTTGACCAGAAAATCCTTATTTTGTAAGAATACATCTTCTTACGAAAAGCCCCGATGCCCTTAGTCGCCTCTTAAGACCACCCATGGGAAGAAATGGGGTAGTGCACAACAAAATTTACTTTCATCTACCCAATGATACGATTACCAAAGTTTCATAACAAAAAGCAAGACTATAATTGCTACATAATTTACTTGTAAATAAATCATAGCGCAACTCTAACTGCGAAGTAAACTTAGTAGTAATGAGAGGAAAACTCCCAAGATTCACCAAGTCACCGCTGTCATTAGACGGACTCGAAAACTGGCATTTACTTCCATCACTGATATTAGGTTGACTTCAACTGTATGGTCCACTGTTTGTGATGTTACTTGTTAGAAATTTTCAATGAAACCTGTAAATTTTATCTTCTGATGATATACCTATATTCTGCTCAAAAATGCAAGCGTCCGTAGTATGAAAAATAAAAGAGCATGTCAGAAAGGCTTGCCAGGCCCGTACAAAGTGGCGATCGATAGTCTCTGCCTGTCACCTACTGAGTACTGGACTCACACCATTATTTCCCATTGGGGTAGGCAAAGACTTTCGGTCGCCACTTTGTAAGATCCTGGCAATCCTTTCTTGCTTCGTTTACATCCATCAATATTTTTATACATGCTCTCTTATTCTTCATACTATGGACGCCTGCCTTTTTTCAGCTCACTCTTCATTTGGTCTAGGTGTGTCCTCCGTGGTTTTCCTCTAATAATATTACCTTCCACTTTATTTCTACATAACATACATAACATAACATAAACGTTCACGCCAAATATCCCCGAAGGGATTGGCAGAGGTACTCATACTTCTGAACATCACGTGACTTTGTCACCTGGTTCCATCGCCGTTTTGTACGAATACACTGTCACATGACTAAGTACAACTCAGCCATGTGGGTTTCCTCACGATGTTTTCCCTCACCGTTAACAACCATGATAAATTAACCACACATATGTCTTTAGAAAAGACAAATTGGTGTAGGTCCGACCCAGGATTTGAACACTAGTCGTTTGCACGATAACCGAGTGTTCTACCCACTGGGCTATCACGGTTGCTTTTTTCTCACTTTATTTCTGTAGATCTCTTTCACCATTTTACTGTCATCGATCCTCTCTATGTGCCCAAACCATCTTAACATTCATTTTCCTACCTTTCTTTACATCATCAACTTTCATAACACACCTTTAAACATATACTTTTTAATACCTTTACAGGTTGTGGTTCATTTATCGAGGTTGTTAGCAGCGAGTGAACATCGAGGAAAAACCCACTAGCCTAAGTTATAATCAGTCATGTAATAACTATAGGCCTGCCCCTATCGTGAGTTACACTGTTCAAGAAAAAGTGTATGCTTTGAACACCGGCTAACAAAGTATACCGTGTGTGGAAACAGCAAAGATATACTGGCCAGTACAGACAGATGTAGGAATATGAGTGAGACGCTGCTATGTGCGAGTGAGTCCGCAGTAGTGTGCGTATCTTAAATACCAACTTATAAAGGAATAGAATAACATAGTTCTATATTACATGAAAATTAAGAATAATCAGTGATGTCATTTCAACTTATATTTCACTATAGTATCTAATCTAATGTATTTATTTATGTCTGTGTATGTTGTATACGTGGGTAACTTTATAAAATACGTAGGTAAATTAAATAAAATTAAAAACGCTTGGCGTTGTATGAATGAATTATAGAGCATTGTATGTCTTAAAAGTCAAAGATAATAGATGCTATGCGTAATATCAATACATAGTATAAAACAAAGTCGCTTTCGCTGTATGTCCGTATGTATGCTTAGATCTTTAAAACTACGCAACGGATTTTGATGCGGTTTTTTTTAATAGATAGAGTAATTCTTAAGGAAGGTTTGTATGTATAATAAATGCATAATATAGTAGAGAAACACTGATAATGTGATGTCGTAAATAAGCACGTTTTTTTGCGCTTATATTGCAAACGCTGGCTGAACCCTACGAGATAGACCAAAATAATGTACTACAGTATTGTTCACCTTAAAAAGTTCAACAAAAAAGTCCGCGATGGTATATGTCTATCTCTTAGGGATAACCCAGCATAACCATTTTTATTCTTTACTAAAAAATGGTTATTTACGAAGTGATTTTAAACAATACAGCATTAATCCTTATCCAATTAAGTACCTTAAATAAATTGTGCATTTATTATAGATCAATAAGCTTTTTACAGCATGTAATTTAAGTGAATATTACCGAAGATATTACAAATTTAAAATGCAGGGTCGTAGTTGTTTGCGCCGGGCGGCGCGTGCCTATAAATAGCGCGTCGATGGCCGCGCTTCGCCTTATAGCACTTTATGATTTGCAGCGATCGCACGCGTTTATCGGAGCTCTCTAGCGAGGAAAATATCAAGAATTAATTAAACTGAATAGAATAAGAATCTTTTGTTGTTGATTATCTTTTAATTTTTATTATTATTATTATATTAGTAGTATTGTAAGTACATTAGGTTAGATAGGATTAGCTTAAAACCATATTTCTTGGTATTTCTTCCATTAAGACTTTGATTTGAATTTAGAGTTAAGACAATTTAGTATTAGGGCGAGCATTTTCAATTATTGAAAATTATAGTTAAGTTCATAGAATAACTGAATAGAATAGGTATATTTTGTTGTTGATAATCTTTTGTTTTTAGTCGAACGAATAGTAAGTAAATATTTTTTACTCCAGCACTAACCAATAATTAGTGCAATTAGTTCATAATCATACGTATAGTTTTAAGTTGTGAGTTTAATCAAGTACTGAGTACCTAAGTATAAAATTTTGAACAGACACTATAAAGTCATGTCCGGAAGACGTCGTCGTTCGAACATAGGTCGTAGTACAGTGAATGCCAGAAGAGCACGTTCAGCAAGAGATGAAGAATCGTCAACGGAACGCGAGGCTCGCCTCAGCCGGCTCCGAGATAGAAATAGAACTGAGAGAGAAAGAGAATCCTCAATAGAGCGTGAGGCTCGCCGCAGCCAGGATCGGGTTAGACGTAGAGTTCAGAGAGCCAGAGAATCCTCTGTAGAGCATGAGGCTCGCCTCAGCCAGAATAGAAATCGAATACAGAGAACGAGAGAATCAGCACAGACACATAGTAACGCTGAGCAAAACGGACAACCGATCAGCCACAGATGGGTAAATAAAGAATATTCTGCCATGAATTACGATCCTTTGATTTGTTACAAGGATGATCGTATTGTGTCCATAGGTACTATGTCAGTAGTGTGTGAATATTGTTTGGCATTGAAGTTCAAGGACGAATCGAAAGGTTTGTGTTGCTTACAAGGAAAAGTAAAATTAGAAGAAATTCTTCCTCCACCTGAACCACTTCACTCTCTGCTTACGGGTGATCATCCGAAATCCAAACAATTCATACGCAATATCCGCCGTTACAATAACGCATTTCAAATGACGTCTTTCAAAAGTAAGCAAGTTGTTGAGCGCGGTTTTATGCCTACATTTAAAATTCAAGGGCAAGTGTATCACTTGGCTGGGAGCTTGCTACCACTTCGACCAGATGATCACAAATTTCTGCAAATTTATTTTATTGCAGACCCAGATACACAAGCATCAACGCGGTGTTCGATTGTCGCACAACCAATAGATATAGATTTGATCAGATCTCTTCAAGATATGTTACATTCTCATAACAGCTACATTCAGTCTTTTAAAACTGCTATTGAGAGTGTTCCAGTAGATACTCCAGACTATAATGTCGTAATCCATGCTAATAAAGTTCCTGTTGGAGAACACAGAGGGCGATATAATGCGCCGTCCACGAGTGAAGTAGCAGTGGTAATAGCTGGACAGCAATTCGACAAAAGAGATATTGTGTTGCGCAGTCGTGATGATAATTTGCAAAAAATATCAGAGTTACACAGATCTTATGACAGCTTACAATATCCTTTGATGCTATGTCGCGGAGAAGATGGTTATGCCATTAATGTTCCTCAAGTTGACCCAACCAGTAGTGCACCTCTGCGTAAGACAGTGTCGTGTATGAACTACTATTGCTACCGTATAATGACAAGACAAAACAATTTCAACTCTTTGCTTAGATATGGAATGTTGACAAACCAATACTTTGTCGATCAATATGCAAAAATTGAATCTGAGAGATTGGCTTACATTCGTAACAATCAAACTAAATTGAGAGCAGAAAATTACGTTCACCTTCAGGATGCTTTACAGGCGAATGAACACAGCAACAACATTGGACAGTTGGTTATACTACCTTCATCATTCACAGGTGGACCTCGATATTTACATGAAAAATCACAGGACGCAATGACTTATGTCAGACATTACGGTAAACCTGATTTATTCATTACTGCAACATGTAACCCAAATTGGCCAGAAATCAAAGAAAATATTAATACCAATTTAACTCCACAAGACAGATATGATATAGTTAATAGAGTCTTCCATTTAAAAGTACAGAAACTCCTACACCTCATTAACAAGTCTCATATATTCGGTCCGCCGCGCTGTCATATGTACACTATAGAGTGGCAGAAACGTGGTTTGCCACATGTACATCTGCTGGTGTGGTTAGTGAACAAAATTAGACCAAATCAAATCGACAGCGTAATTTCAGCTGAATTACCGGTTAAGGAAGATGATCCTGTCCTGTTTGAAATAGTAAAAAAACACATGGTTCACGGTCCCTGCGGGACTTTAAATCGTAATTCTGCATGTTTGCGAGATTCCAAATGCAGCAAAAAATTTCCGAAGCCGTTTCAAATACAAACATCTACTAGCGATGACGGATATCCCAAATATCGACGACGATCGCCAGATCAGGGTGGGCAAAGTGCCACAGTCGGAAACTACGATATTGATAACCGATGGATCGTTCCACATAATCCGCTCCTTTTAAAAATTTTTGATGCCCACATCAACGTCGAGTTGTGCAGTTCAATAAAGTCGATCCAATATGTTACTAAATACATTAATAAAGGTAGCGATCAAGCTACTTTCAGCATACAATCACCAAATGAAGTGGAAACATATCAGTCTGGACGTTACATATGCAGTTCTGAAGCAGTATGGAGGATTTTGTCATTCGAAGTTCACGACCGAGCTCCCACTATTGTCCACCTTGCAGTTCATTTAGAAAATGGACAAAGAGTATATTTCACTGAGAACAATATACAAGAAGTTGTCAATAACCCGCGGGACACTACATTAACAGCATTCTTCAAGTTATGCGCTCAAGATGATTTCGCGAAAACACTGACATATGACAGAGTTCCAACTTACTATATATGGAACCAGAGTTCTAAAACATTCCAACGACGAAAACAAGGAACTGCGGTCGATGGTTTCCCCGGAATAAAAAAAACTGATGCTCTTGGTAGAGTCTACGTGATTCATCCCAACAACAGCGAATGCTTTCATTTGAGAATGTTACTCCATGTTGTAAAAGGCCCGACATCCTTTGCACACCTGAGAACTGTACAAGGTGTTATTTACAATACTTATCAAATGGCATGTAAAGCTATGGGACTCTTGGAAGACGATTCTCACTGGGAAAATACATTATCAGAAGCAGCTATTTGCAGTTCCGCTACATCATTAAGATATTTATTTGCCATCATAGTTGCGTTTTGTCAAGTAACTGATTCTGTTACTCTATGGAATAAATTTCGAGAAAATATGGCCAGTGATATTCTAATTCGGCAACGGCGAGAATTAGTTTCAGATGATTTACAATATGACCAAAACATATTTGATGAAGCATTATTTGAATTGAACAAAGTAGTGCAACTACTGACGAGTAAATCGATCAATGATTTTGGACTGCCGATGCCAGCTAATATTAACTCAGATTTAACGAATAGTGCCGAATACACAAGAGAAACATCATACGATCAATCGAAACTTTTACAGAATATAGCCCAAGATGAGCCACGATTAAACATCGATCAGAAAAAAGTATTTACTACATTACTATCATCAATTGATAACAATGAAGGAAAAATATTTTTTCTTGATGCCCCAGGAGGTACAGGAAAAACATTTTTAATTAATTTGCTTTTAACAAAAGTCAGATCCACCGGAAAAATTGCATTAGCTGTCGCGTCATCCGGCATTGCCGCTACGCTTTTAGAAGGAGGCCGAACTGCACACTCTACATTCAAGCTCCCGCTGAAAATCGCTATCGATGATAATAAAAGCGTCTGTAGTATTTCTAAACAGAGCAATACAGGAAAATTGATCCGTGACTGCTCATTAATAGTCTGGGATGAAGCCACCATGTCAAACAAGACATCTGTGGAAGCACTGGATAGGACAATGCGCGATTTGCGCAGTAAAAATGCACCTATGGGTGGATGTACAATTCTGTTCTCTGGAGACTTTCGTCAAATCCTACCGGTTGTCACTAGAGGAACACGTGCGGACGAAATAAATGCTTCCCTAAAAAGATCCAACCTTTGGCCATACGTTAATAAGTTAGAGCTTAAAACTAACATGAGGCTTTCATTATCTTCAAGTGAGAACAGGCTTTTTTCAGAGATGCTGCTAAAAGTTGGCAATGGAAAGTTAACTCAAAGTGATGGAAGGATTAACCTAGATAACCTTTGTGTTTTGATAGACAACATCCAAGATTTGGTCAACAATGTCTATCCTGACATTCATAACATAAGTTGTAAGACTCTATCTTGGTTCAAAGAAAGAGCCATCCTGTCACCAACCAACGAACAAGTAGATAAGGCAAACAACTTAATTCTTGCAAAAATTGATACGCCGACGCAAATATACTACTCGGTCGATACTGTTCTCGACTCTGAAGAAGCTGTACATTTTCCTACAGAATTTCTTAATTCTCTGAACCCTTCTGGACTCCCTCCTCATAAAATGGAATTGAAAGTAGGTTGTCCTGTTATTTTATTAAGAAATCTGAATCCTCCTAAGCTCTGCAATGGTACACGTTTGCTGGTAAAATCACTAAAAAAATTCATTATAGAGTGCACAATACTCACCGGATGTGGTACCGGAGAAGATGTACTAATTCCCCGAATTCCTCTGATACCATCAGATTTACCGTTCCAATTTAAACGCCTACAATTTCCGGTAAAGATATCTTTTGCAATGACCATTAATAAATCGCAGGGTCAAACTTTTAACGTTGCAGGATTAGACTTGAGTGTTGAGTGTTTTTCACATGGCCAATTATATGTCGCGCTGTCAAGAGTAACGTCTAAGCAAAACATGTTTGTATTGGCTAATGACAAAAAAGCTGTGAACGTTGTGTATAAGGACATTCTGTAGTAGGTATATTTTGCATTGCACCCGTGCGAAGCCGGGGCGGGTCGCTAGTTATTGTATAAATCATGTTATTTCACCACTTTTAATTATTTCTTTCGTATAATTCTACTTACAGCTATTTAGGTACATGGTGTTTTCCGCGGTCTCGTGGTGGAGAGTTCGGCTCACAATTTGGAAGTGTTGAGCTCGATCCCCGAGAGGGACTGATTTAAATCTCATCGGTTGAATAATATAAGATTGAATCACAAGATTATCCGAATATTAAAATTATTCCGTTTATCTCGCTACTATACTTCTTCTATTATGATAGTAATCATTACTCTACCACCGACACTAGGCCAGCGTGGCAGACTTGAAAGATAAATAGTATCTCATAAAACTCTATTTTTTCTTTTGTGACTATACATAGCGTTTATTATCGGCAACACTATAGTTTTTTTGTGATGTTTTCATTGTGGTTTAGGAGTCCACAGAGCATTTTTAAATATGCAAGCCGGTTATATTCCATCGTTGCAGCAATCATACTTAAGTTAAACCACAAAGACACTTATTAAAAAAATAATCAAAGTGTTATGGCCACATTAGTTGTATTATTGTGCAATCAAAACCTTCTACGATAACAAAGACATAATTCTTCAGCATATACTAATAAAATATTACGAGTATACTAATACATGGTAGACAACGATTTTGAGTGTATTGGTCATTATGCTTCCGCAACTTTGAGAGCGTAAGTCTCTGTGAAAGCCCCGCATTCTAACGGTCAGTCGGCGTTTTTATGAATCCTAAGATACCATACTTACTCACTATAAAAGTTTCAGGAGTATGTTCGATCGAATAGGATAAATGAAAAAAATGACCTTTTTGACCCCGTCAGTTCCGTCATTGCCCGAGAGATGTGACGTCAGTCACCCCAAGCTATTCAGGCTCCACATTATGGTGTAACTTTTAGAAGTATGTTATGAAGAGTTAGAGTGAAATGATTTTTTTGCCAACTGCATATGGATATAATTCATGGAAAGCCCCGGATATGACGTCAGTCAGGTGTAGCCCCCTGCTAGGACATAAGATACGTCCAATAAAATCGATTCCAGGAGTATGGTCGATCAAATAGGTCAACCCCTGTGCGCCTCCCGTACTATTATGCCGCTTTACAATTCACCATTTAATTGACAGAATAATATCTACAATTACAAAATGTTATATCTTGTGAAGTCTACTTTATTTTACATTAAGTGTGTGTAGGTAAACGCTGCGTAGTGTTGGCTTAGAATAGCACTACCCCATTTCTGCCTGTGGGAGTTCGTAAGAGGCGACTAAGGGTATCGCGGCTTAAAAGTGGAGTATTGAGGCGTATTTAGTGATTTTTGGGTGATGTGGTTGAATACCCATCACTAAGAGCCTATATTTTATAATCTTTTCCCCACTTAACTTCCGAAAGTGGCTGAGGAATTTGGTATTCTGAAGCTCTGGCTAACTCTTTTAGGGATTTATAGCCGTCAGTATATGTATGTATGTATATTCATTAAGAGAATATACTCGTAATATTTTCATCAAATTGTCATCCAAAGTGGCTTTCAACAATGTCTGCCTTCCGTAATGTGAATAACTGGCGTCAAAATGATAAAAATACGAAAAAAATACCCTTTGGAACCGAACAGAAATTTAAGTAGCCACCACTTTGGGAAGGTATCCAGATCTCCAGCCTCATCAGCCAAAAAATCAATTATAAACACCCAAATTCTAATGTGCAATTTATACTTTTTGCTATCAAAACATCTTCTCAAGAATAAACCAATTAAATACTGCATAACATACATTTCTCGTTGTTACCTTGAGAATTTTATTCCCATTTGTGGTAAACCTCAAAACAAAAACATTTACTGCTTAAAGCACATTGACACTAGCTGAATAAAATCGTATTGTTTATGCCTTCGCTTTTGCTGTTTAAGTGCTAATTTTAAAACGTTTAGGATCTCTCTTGAGATTAAAAGTCAAAAAGTTTATTTTTCAAAATTAAGTTACAAACTAAAAATTTTTAAACATAAAAATTTTTAATCATTATAGTTTATTATAATAAAAATTGTTATTGAATATAATTGGTAATTATTGGAATGTGTTATTGGTTATTGAATGGTTATGTAAGATTTCGGTACATAGCAACTTAAATATTCATTCAGTTACGATCTTTATCCCTAACGGAAGCAAAGAAGTTATACGGATGATGAAAAGGGAAGATGGGTAACTCAGATATTAATCAAGATAGAAAACTGTCTCCGTAGTTATGTGGCTCCCGACCAGTAGGGCAAGCACGAGCGCTATTTTATCGACACGATAACGGTTAGAATAAGATGGCAGTATACGATACTAAGGAAGTGCGTTAGAGATGGCTGCTTTATCCCACGCGATATCCAGTTTAAACACGGCTCGTGCTTGCCCTTCAGGTCTTGGCTTCAGGGGGTGAGGACGTTCATGTAGACATTATCTTAGCATAATTATAATGGTCTATTTACGTTCCCGAATGTGGGTGGTTATGTCATAAGAGACAACCATTGGGGACATATTTAAATCAAATAAATAATATATTCAAAAAGCTTTCGTAGGTATGAAAAATAAAAGGTGTTGTTTGATAAGGTTAGCGAATGTAAAGGACCTTTAGGAGGGTTACCAGGATCGTATAAAATAGTAATTGATAGTCTCTACCTACCCCAATGGAAATAAATAGAGTACATAAATACATATACTCACGGTTATAAATCCTTAGAAGCGGTAGTCAGAGCTTACGAAATAGAAATTCCACAACCACTTTTGGAAAGTTGAGTGAGAAAAAGATGGTAAAATAAAGGTTGTTATAGAAGGGTCTCTAACCGCATCACCAAAAAATCCCTTAAAAGCCCTAATATCGTTAGTCGCCTCTTACGTACATCCACCAGAAGAAATGAGGTAGTGCTATTCTAAGCGGACACTGCACAGTTTATAAAAAATATCTTGATTATATGTATGTGTTTCCATTCTCTTACCAGCATTTTTGTGCGTAAATAGCTTAACATAAATAGAATGACATTAATAAATGTTTTATTGATAAACTAAATGTATATTTGTAATGATAACTAGGTCGGAACCTTCATACAGAGTAATTATCTTTCCACAAATATTACTAAATAGGCAATATTAAAGCAATTGAACTTGAAATGATTTAGTAGTAGTTTATTGACACATTTTCAGAAGCTGAATGAGAGAAACTGTGAGTAGGGCCTAAACTTTATGATTTTTCATAATTTATTTTCTTTGTTTTGTATATCAGCATTATTAGCATATCAGGACCACCCAGTGTGGGTAGGCCTCCCACAAGGTGGACCGACGGTTTGGTCAAGGTCGCGAAAGCCGATGGATGAGGGCAGCATAGGACTGGTCGTTGTGGAGGACTTTGGGAGAGGTCTGTGTCCAGTAGTGGACGTCTAAATAACAGACATATTCCACACATCACGGCACACAACAGTCACATTGCTTAAAAATCACTTGAGGAGCCCAAAACCTCTCCAAACTCTTAAATCTCTCTCTTAGTCTAAAATCTTATGTTGCCAGCGGGAAGAAATGAGTAAATGTGATTCTAAGCTGACTCTACATTCTAAATAATTTATTTTTAATGATATTATTTGCCATAGAACTTAGCTACATAGAGAAGAAACAAGGAATGTCATTATTTTTAAGGGGATCAGTGTATTTCCACATTACTACCGACTTAATTTTCTTGACAGTTAGTTTTTTACGGAATTATTTCAGCATTTTTTGTACTGGACTACGTTTGGTTTCCGCTCTATTTAGTTAAGTTCTCTATGTTATATGCAAAGTCAGTATTCCCTTCTAGGTGAAATGATATCTTACATATTGTCTCCTAAAACAAACAAGATAATTATCATATGCTCCATATTGGAGTTAAATGAATTTTGGAAATGTTTGACACAATTATATTCATGTGATACTAAATTACCAGTTTTTTTTCCTGATGAGTCAAACTATCGCTGAGAAACGGGGTGCTACTCCAACACAATAAATTCAGTCTGATCTTAGTTTGAAAAAAAATCTATATGTACTAGCATAAAAACTTTGATTTCTCTCATAAATCAAGTAAATTTCTAGAAACTCTAAATCCCTATTTCCAATAATTATTTTTTCTCTCTAATTCCATTCCAAATCTCCGGATTAAAAGTATCGATTAAAATAGTCATTAAGTCGAATAGCGATAGAACAGATGGTAGCTAACGCAGGCTTAATTCAACAATATTTTCCTATTGTTCTTAAACCACTTTGTTTCTTATTATTTTTACCCGCCCTCTTTCTTGACCATAAAATAAACGATTGCAAGTATAGAAATTCAAACAACAGGTAAAGTGAGGATGCATGGCTAGGACGAGTGACCTTCTAACTAGATATCGCGTGGTACTAAACAGCCATCTAAAGAAAGAAAGAAAGAAGAAAGAAAGACATTTATTCGCTGCATAAAAGGCACAAAAACTCACAATATGCACATAATAAGAAATAAAAAAAAGTTAAAAAATACAGAACAAAAAACAATATAACACTAAAATAATTAAAAACACAAAACAAAAATTAAATAAAAAATATCAAAAAGTGATTAAAAGCTAAAGACAAAAAACACTATAACAATAAATACCAAGAACACATCAAAAATAATCAGTGTTGTGAGTTTTACCTCACAACACTGATTTTCGGTCAGCGCCAGCCATCTCTTTCGCCCTTAAATATTACGAGTATCGTATCCTTTTATCTCATTCTAACCGACAGAGTCACGATAAAATAACGCTCGCGCTAGATTTCATGGAGCATAACAAAACAATTGCAAATATAGTTTCAAACAACAGGTAAAGTTGCCTGAGAGAGCAGAGGTAGTGAAAGTCCCCCTTAACAACTAAAAGCACCTTTGTCAAAAGTCAGATTCACGACTTAGCACAGAAAACATTATATTACAAAGTTATGTTTGGCACGAGCGCTACTTTATCGACTCGATAACGGTTAGAATGAGATGGCAGTATACGATACTAATTAAGTGCGTAAGAGATGGCTGCTTTATCCCACGCGATAACTAGTTAAACACCGCTCGTACTAGCCGGGTTGTTCACTATAATACACTTAAATAAATAAATAGGATTATTAGCTTATCCTATTTTTTTAAGATAATCGTTCGAAATGTATTATATGAAAGGACGTCTATCAAAATATTTATTCGTATAAACGAAGCTCGATACGTTTGATAGTATTGTACAAATAAGCGATCGATAGTTTCCGCCTACATAGGAGGAAGATAAGTGACTAACTTCTCGGTCCAGTGATTGCGGGTTCGAACCCCGTTGAGAGCAACATTTATGTAATGAGTGTATGTATTAAATGTATAGTTGACTTAGTATCCCATAATTAGTTTGGGGCTAACTTAATCTGAGTATAATATGTCAAAAATCAAAATCAAAATCTTTATTGCATTTACACATCGCAATTTACATAACATAATGTATATAAATTTTGACATGTATACCCTGCAAGGGCATAGCAAAAAATTCTTATTTCTAAATTTATTATTACATTTTAATCAAATCTAACACTACTACACATTAAACTTGATAAAACAAAACACGATAAAGTAAAAAATAGGGAAAATAATAATTTATAAAATTCAAATTTCTATTTATCAATAAAACAACCATAAAAACAATCCAACAATCAAATTAAATTACATTAAATTAAAATAAAATAATTAAAAATTCTGGTAAATATTTAAACTATCACATTAAATTATATTATTATATTATTGATAATAATAATACATATTTTTACCGGATATATGTTAAAAATATTTGCAGTAGTCCCTCAAGAAAAATATTATCAACGAAACAATGTCGTTGTATTAATAGTGGATACGATAAGAGGAATATTCCTCTGGCCAACAAACCTCTAGAGGGTTATCAGCTGTTCCGTGCGTGGGGATTCTCTCGACCTCTGAACCTAAATCTGACAATAATATTAGCAATCTTGCGTATTAACTACACTTTTGTTTTTAATTATTTATGATCGTAGCGAAGTTTTCAAGGTTATGGTTTCAGTTTAGTTAGTATAAACAGGCTTAGAAAGTCACTACCCGTTTCTACCCATGGGTGTCGTAAAAGGCGGCAAAGGGTATGAGATATTTTTTAAGTGATTTTTGGGCGATGCGGTTGGAGACCCATCACCAACGATACTTTATTTCTTCCATCTTCTAGCTCTGAAGTTCTGGCTACCCCCTTTTGGAATTCATGTTTGGTAGTATGTATGTCTATATATATATATATATTAGTGTACGTCAAACCTGAAATATCTTAGCATGGCTTATCTGTTAAATGTTGAGCGATAGATCTTGTCTTTGTTACAATATTAAGTACCACAGCATACTTAATTACATATTTTGTAAGTTGAACTCCTATTTGGGTAGGCAGAGACTATTCACTTTATGTGAACCTGCAAAGATCTATAGTACAAACATCAATGTTATTATGCGTTTAGCTCAGCCCGGCTAGTACGAGTGTTTAAACTAGTTATCGCGTGGGATAAAGCAGCCATCTCTTACGTACTTACTTAGTATCGTATACTGCCATCTCATCCTAACCGTTATCGTGTCGATAAAATAGCGCTCGTGCTTGCCCTTCTCGAAGTCTTAGCTCTCCATTTGTGAAAGAATTTTTAAAAGCGATTCATTGCATTTCGAGCCTATTCATTACAATCAAACAAAGTTTGCCTCTTTATAATATTAGTGAAGATAAAATCCCATGCAGTGCGGGCTTAGACAACAAAAGATAAAGTCACTGCATTAAAGGTCACATTTATTATCAAAGTTAATTTCCGCCTACAAAAGTAGGTGATGCGATTTCATAATATTTTATCAATTTGTTAATGAATATTTTAAAGCACACGAATTTGGCCGTGTAGTGCCGGCTTAGAATAGCACTACCCCATTTCTTCCTGGGTGTACGTAAGAGGCGACTAACGGTATTGGGGATTTTAAGGGATTTTTGGGCGATGCGGTTGGAGACCGATTACCAAGAACCTTTGTTTTACCATCTTTTCCCCACTCAAGTTCTCAAAAGTGGCTGAGGAATTTCTAATTCATTAGCTCTGGCTACCCCTTCTAGGGACTTATAGCCGTGAGTATATGTATGTATGTACAAACTAATCTTATTAACTGTACTATTTATATGTAGATACTACAATCGTTTAGATGACTTAGATAAGGAATTACAGTTTTAAAAAATCAAAAACAAATACTGAAATGACCTTTATATGACCTATAAATAATAACATAATTCAATTTGAGAAAAAAATATTAAGTAGGTAGTAGGTTTTTTAGTTGATGTCAACTTAAATGACCTTAATTTAAACAATAGCAAATTCCATTTAGAGAAAAAATAATTAAGTATAATTATTACAGCGAATGTTATCTAAGATAACAAATCACTATTTATAGAGTCAACAATATAATACTAATAAAAATACAATGGCAATGTAGAGCCATAAATTCACCTATTCCTAAAAGGGTTGACCGAATTCTGAGAAATATAAAACTTATTCCGGTCCAAAAATAAATTCAGACCCATTTCTCTAGAGAAAAGAATATCTAAGTTAAGTATTAGGGAAACGAGAAAAGTTTTCATATCCATAGTTAGAAATTATGTATGAATGGATCTAATGTTTACTTAGGTGGGCGTGGCGCACCGAGGGCAACGACTGATGACGTAATATATGACGTCACGATAAGGCTCGTAGCTCGCTGTGCGTTCCGCTCGCTTATTTCAGCTCTTCCAATATAGACCGTGTGGCCTAATGGATAAGGCGTCGGACTTCGGATCCGAAGATTGCAGGTTCGAGTCCTGTCACGGTCGAAATCTTTTTCTTGTTTATTATTACGTTCTATTTATATACACGTTTAAAAAATCTTTAGATAAACGTGTAAATTATTATATTGAGTAACTCTTTTTATTTTGATATTTAGCTAGTAATAATTTTCTGCGAATTAGGAATTCCGCCGGCATCCACTTTCGCATAAATAATTAGCTAATGATTATATCATTCAGTTTCATTCGATTCACTTTCGTAAAAAGCATATATACTAGTGAGTCCCACCACGTTTTTTTTGTAGATATTATGTACTGTTTTTGCAAATATCTTATTATTAGCATACCCATTTTTGGGCTTCTTTTATTCCTCGGGTATCCACTTTTGTTCATTTGCAGATCATTTAATAATGATGTTCGCTTTCTTTTACTATCAGACCGTTACCATATGGTATGGTACTGCATATTAAAAACATATATTTGATCTCATGTAGGGCCAATATTTTTACTCTAGTATTTCTATCACATATTTTCGAGCCTTAGTAGATGAACTATGCGGTTTTATTGTGTTGCTTTGCTGTCTTTAATAGACATAGAAAGATATTCGTTGTTTGACTTTCATTTTATTTTCTTTTCATTTGTTTAAATTTTCTGCGGGTCTAACGGTTAGAGTTTATGACTCACTGATCAGATGTTACAATTCCACTAAGAAAATTTCACGTATTAAATTTTATGACATCCCAATTTACTTATATATTATGTCCGTATTTTTTTTTTAATGAACTATTCTTTTGATTTCTAATGATAATTTACTGCATTTTTTTCAACTGCATCCAATTCTTCTTAGTCAGTCACAAACATGCTATACTTTTTTTTTTAAGAAAAAAAGGATAACGAAATGTATATGTCAAATTGTGTGGGATTCCCAAGGAAAAAAACAACCCTTTGCAATTATTTTTTGTTAAGCGGAAAGTAAGATCGGTAGAGTCACTTTTATTGATATTTTAGCCTTAAAAACATTTTAATCAGCTATTTTGATTCAACTTCCAAAAGTGACTAAGAAATTTTTCATTCTGAAGCTCTGGCTACCCCTTCTAGGGAATTATAGCCGTGAGTGTATGTTAACGATTTGGCATTTGTATTGAAAGGTACGAGTCTCATAAATTAAATTGATTAAATAGTTTAAATCTATTTTTTAAATTACAAATTCAATTGAGGCCTCTTCCTTTTAAATTAATCTTTACGCAAACAAAGCTATACATTTCTTAAGTACTTTTAATATAATAATAATAAATCATTTATTATCAGACAACAAGGTCCATATAATATTAGTAAACTTAGTCTATGTTAGTAATTTACATTTTGGTAGGCAGAGGCTTTGATTTCTGATGCGCAGCCCTGAAGCGCCGGAACACTATTCCCTCAGGCCAAAAATTCTCTCCTAGCAGAATCTTCTCGTGGACTGCGGGAACCTGGAGCCAGTAGGATTTGAAGTTAGTAGGCCTACTGGGCTCCAGACGTGAGATGTTGAGCACGGTTAATTTAACTATTATTTAAAATAACTATTATTTTTGATCAGTCTAAATTTTAAATACAATTACAAATAAATACAGATGGCCTAGTGGAGACATCACCGTTAGTTCTGGTGGGGCGTATCCTTATCACACAGGAGTAGCAGATTTAATTACTGCGCTGTTATTTATCAACTACGTATTAAACAGTCTTCCATTGTAACCAAATACATACATACATGCATATACTTACGGTCATAAATCCCTAAAAGGGGTAGTCAGAGCTTCAGAATAAAAATTCTTTAACCTTTTTGGTAGTACACTGGGGAAAGATTGTAAAGGTTCTTGGTGATGGGTGTCCATACTCTCCAACCTCATCGACCATAGATCACTTAAAAAGCCCCAATACCCTTAGTCACCTTTTACAATTACCCACGGGCAGTAATAGAGTAGTGCTATTCCAAGCCGATACTACACAGCTTGTCTTGTATACCAAAAAGGGGTAGTTTCAAATATAGAATTCGTTTAGCTGCTTTTGAGGTTGAGTAGGGTAAAGATAGTAAAATGAAGTATGGTGTGCGTCTCCATCCACATCGCTCTATATTAACTTTACTTTTAACTTAGTAAGACCCAACCACCTAAGTCACCTACTACAACACCCGTGAGGAGAAATGGGTATGTGCCACGTAACAGAAACTAAATTACTTGTATATAACACAAACTCGAATGCCACGTATATCTCCAAAGGGGTTGGTAGAGGTAATAATACTTCTGAAAATCACATGACATTGTGTTCAGAGTACCCACGTTTTGCTTAGACATTGTAGTAGGGGACAGGCCTGTCACCGTTTGGTACGAATACACTGTCACATGCCTAAGTATTACTGTAGCCATGTGGGTTCCTCACGATGTTATAATATTATTATTTTTAAATTTCTTTTATCTACTTACTAAAAGGCTTCATGCTTGGTATTAGTTTTGTTGCAACTTTGAGTAGATATAAAACAAATTTCAACTCATTAAGTTATTCTCATACATACAGAGTTATTTTGTGATGAAAGAAAAATCTTTATTTGGAGAGTTATGTATTTTATTAGTCTGTATAACATACAATCTCTTAACTTTCTTCTCAGTCCAAAAACTTTTAAAACAAGCACATGACCCATTTTATCTTGATACAGCCTTCGTAGAACAATATTAAGATTTATTAGGTTCAAGCGGGGAAGAAACACTCCACTGGTACTTCAATGTATTTTTATTAAGGTACATTCATTTCCACAGAAACATGTTTTAGTGTGAATATAAAATCACGAAGATTTTCAAATAATTTTGAATCATAAAGCTGTTTATGAAATATCACATGTTAGGCTATTCTAAGCCGACAATACACAGTTAATTTGACGACGTACGTAGTCGAGTGGATAGGTGATTAGCTTCTTGGTCCGGAGGTTGCGGGTTCGATCCTCGCTGAGAGCAACATTTATGTGATAAGAATAAGTTATGGTTTCTTAGTCTTGGATTTAAATGTGTTTACATAATTTTACTATATCGTTGTGTTAGTATTCCATAATATAAGTTCTACATAGTTTGGTGCTAACTTGATCTGTGTATAATATGTCCGTATATATTTTATATTTGTTTTTACCATAACGTGACCAATAGGCACTTCATATAATTGGTATCATTGTTTCCATGAAGCCAACAAGAAACCATCGATACGATTATATAACCGATTCTCGAAAGACGCCGACCAATTCCGGAAATTAATACGAGCAAAAAGCTATTAATTTCTTACAGCCCCCTGTGGACCTATTAACCTTGGCACATTTGTTCCACGAAAGCTTATAGTTTTCCTCGAAACAATTAATTAGCGTATTGAACACACATATTTACTAATTAAGTATATGAACGTTCGATGAATGCTGTCTTGCTATTCAATACTTTATACGTTTACATAGCGGCCTTATCAATTACGATATTTTATTGGAAAACATCAGCTGCAAGTGCCTGGTTGTGGGGTAGCTAGCTGCCAGAGAAATATATGGCCAAGAATTTAAGCTACCGCATGTACCGGCAAAATTTGGCAATCGGAGTGCACCAGGCTCCCGGATAAGGCACGATTACGGCCTGGCAAACCCTTGGCTATGCATCCATCGGCACGGCAGACCCAAGATTGATGAAGGGGTCGTGGTAGTTATGCGATAAAAATGAGATTTTTGGGTTTTCAAGAGGAGAGCTCAAGCAATGGTGCCCTACTCATGGACACTTATGTAACATGTAACTCTTCGGCCAATCCCAGTGACCCCGTTTATTCTAAGGATCTCCTCGACACAGATATATTGAGTGGGTTACCTTTTCGTTGCCCTTTAGGTGACTCTGAGCCTTCTGATGAAGCCTTCTGTAAATAGCCACATCCCTGTGATGTAATCCATAGCTGGTTATTCCTTAGGCTTTATGGAATTTTGGATGAGATGATTGCCTTCTTCTTTGATGCTGCTTATCCGCGTTGGCCGAAAGTTAACTTTATTCTCAAAGTTAGCTCTACCAAACCGAATTATTTGTCTCAGGTATATGTATTGGTCATCAACTTCGAGCGTAGCGTCTCCAAGTTCAACTTCATGACAATTTGACAAAAAATCCACATAGTGGCCTACAAAAAGTCCACGATTTTCATGAAATTTGGTGTCTGAAGAGAAACGCTGATGTACGGAACACGAACGTTTTTTTCTGAAACTTGCGTACATATGATAGGGGACAGTTTTTAGCACGAACATACCGATACGTGACGATCACGATACTTTTCTCATAATAAGCCACATATTATGTTTAAGAAGCACATAGATGTATGCCATCTTAGTTTGCTTCGAAAGGCCTGCTCTTCCTGCTGTGCCACCAAGACGGGAAGTATAAGTACTTAACACAATTTAAAATACGTTAATAAAAGTCGAGTACGCTTTCGTAAAAAAATAAAGACATAAAAATGCCATGCTTCATGGGCTAATTACTATATTGGACTGGACTGGGCGGAAATACTATACTTAAAATATTACACTCACATTTGTTAATACTAATAATTATGTATATTTCAGGGAACTTTACGTTGTAAGCCCCCATAGACATGCAGAGTTTCTAATTCGAATTCACCTTATTATCTTCTTCAAACAAGTATAGCTGATATTATAGCGGGAATATATATTTTTCTAAGATATATTGTTACAAAACCAGAAAATGAAACTATTCGTCATTTCAGTTCGGTGTAACTTTACATTTTACTTTAAGACTCGACGAAGATCCAGACGCTAAACTTTGCAAAATTACTAACTTTTTTATCCCATTTGTCACAGTGGGAAAATCCTTATAACTAGGTCATACTTATTATATCTCACTATTATAAAAAAATGAAATAAATTAATATAAGACAATAAAAAGGAAAATATTTTATCAAACAGTTCTTTTCGTAAAAGCAAAATATATGCTCCGTAAAATGATTTCGAACCGACCTTATTCCTGTCTACTAATATTTTAGGCGGGTCGAAGTAATGAGCACAGTTTTTCCAAATCACTGAACACCAGGCACCTAAAATCCGGAAGATAATTCTTTGTGTTCCTGATACCATATTATTGTGGACAAAAACGAAAATAGGCCACTGTATTTGCGAATAAACTCAGACCTTTTATTCTTCCTACGCTACATTTATCTATTACAGACTACAATGGGCAAGAATTTGCTTTAGTAGATAACCCATTCATCTGTAGACTCTAAAATTTTTGTGTTCGATCATTGCCCCTGGTTGTTTTATGGTGCCCTTATGTGCCGTACCGGGAATGTAATCGGAGCTTCCCTAAAGATGTTCGAGCGTTGAACCGCGGACCTATTTTACTCTGCTGTCCCTTTGGAACCCTGGTATTTTCGAATGATTTGTTGGGTGTTCTGGGCTTAATTTGTCGCCCCAAATCAAAATAAAACTCTGTAATAAATTTATTTCGAGTTTTGTGGGAGTCGTACAAATATTAATATCTTCATATTAGAGAAATAAGCTATTGTTTAACAAAATGGAATCGAATTCACAGCCATTTGACGGGAATATGATTTTCAAACGACGCCATCAATCCTCATAAAGTTAAATGGGACCATCTGGTAACATATCTAACAGAACTATAAAACATACTTTCAAATTGATTCACTATTGACGGATTAATCGCGTATGAACATAAAAAAAACGAATTGAGAACCTCCTTTGAATGGAGACGATTATTAAAAAACATATATTAATATAATGCAACCGTGATAGCCCAGTGGGTAGAACACTCGGTTATCGTGCAAACGACTAGTGTTCAAATCCTGGGTCGGGCCTACACCAATTTGTCTTTTCTAAAGACATATGTGTGGTTAATTTATCATGGTTGTTAACGGTGAGGGAAAACATCGTGAGGAAACCTACATGGCTGAGTTGTACTTAGTCATGTGACAGTGTATTCGTACAAAACGGCGATAGGCCTGCCCCTATTACGTGAGTACACTGTCTATGCAAAACGTGGGTACTCTGAACACCAGGTGACAAAGTCACGTGATGTTCAGAAGTATTAGTACCTCTGCCAACCTCTTCGGAGATATTCGGCGTGAACATTTATGTTATGTTTATGTTATATATTAATATAATCGTCGTTGAAAATAATGCTATCTGACAGTACAAGAATAGGAAAATCTAAATAATTACTAAAAACTTACGTCTAACGCATATGTCCTAAGAAAAGTACTCGATACTTTTGTCCTTTCTGATTATTTTATGAACACATTTTTATTCTTTTCTACTCCAGAGTAGAGTATCGATAGTTACTAATCAATATTAGTAACTTTATTTACGAAATTGGCTAAGTGTGAGTCGGCTCGAAAGTGAACACGCCAATTTCATACGGACAAAACATTCTTGATTTTATTTTATATAGTGTTAATATCAAGTACAAATTTAAGTTTGATGAGAGAGTTTATAAAATGTGCTATATCGACATAACTGCTCCCTGTATCTTCTTGAAACAAATTTTAGGTAATTATATTTACTAAGATGTGCTGAATATATTTTATATTGCTTCAGTAATTCAGAGGAGGCGGACGCATTAGACACTTCACATTAACGGGTTGGTTAAAAATAACACATATATCTTAGTTTCACAAACATGTTCCTGTAACACACTAGCAGACAGACAGACATGACTAGGAAACCCTAAAAAGTAAGTAAAGATGAACTTCAAGGCAAATTGACAAAGGACAAAAATTAAGGGATATATCATAATGCACAGGTTTTTTTTTATACTGAGATGAAAAGTCCTTGGCCGTATAAAACTGATCGACTTGACAAAACAATGGCTTTTAAGCTATAGAATTAAATTTGTAAGATGAAATGACGACATGATAGTCCAATGGGCCGACAGCAGAAGGGCGTGAGTTCAAATCCCGGGTCGGGTCTACACCAATTTGTCTTTTCTAAAGTCATATGTGTGGTTAAATTATCATGGTTGTTAACGGTGAGGGAAAACATCATGAGGAAACCCACATGGCTAAGTTGTACTTAGCCATGTGGGTTATTGCTTATTGTCTTTTGTCAAGTTTTACTTAGTCATGTGACAGTATATTCGTACAAAACGGCGATAGGCCTGCCCCCTTACACGTGAGGACACTGTTCAAGCAAAACGTGGGTACCTTCTCTGGACACTAGATGGCGCTGCCATGTGAGTTCAGAAGTATTGGTACCTCTGCCAACCCCTTCGAGGATAAACGGCGTGAACGTTTATGTTATGGTATGAAATTTCATAAAAAGTGACATAAATACACAGATATTAGATGCATTAATTCTACTATAAAAATTAAAGTATTATGAACTCATTTTTAAAGTATCTTAAGGTTTTGGTTCAATGGACTGCAATTAAACTACAAAAAAATATAGGGCTATAACATTTATATAAATTAAGGCCCATTTATCTAATAAAACAACGTCATCCGTGCTACACCTCAAACTCAGACCTAGAAATGGTTTCGTTTGATTAGATTCCATTACCCTAAATAAAATTTGCAGAGTAGAACACCAGACTAATAAAACAAAAAGAATAAAAACTAACATGACACAACTTTCGTAGCCTATAGTATATTATTCGAGATATGTTCAAATCGCCTATTCAGGATACGCTAAAGCCCCTCGGTGGAGGCATATTGGGACTTAATGATGGTAGTGCAGTTATGACGATGATCAAATCCTTTGTAAATCGCTGTGTAGTGCCGGCTTAGAATAGCACTACTTCATTTCTTCCGGTGGGTGTACGTAAGAGGCGACTAACGGTATTGGAATTTTTAAGGGATTTTTGGACGATACGGTTGTAGACCCATCACCAACAACCATTATTATACCATCTTTTCCCCATTAAACTTTCCAAAAGTGACTGAGGAATTTTAAATTCCTTAGCTCTGGCTATCCCTTCTAGGGATGCATAGCCGTGAGTATATGTATGTATGCAAACCCTTTGGTACCAACAACCGTGGCCTAGTAAACAGGTGACTAGTTCCTTCACGAGGAGGTAACGGGTCCGTACCCTACTGAGTACAAAATTCGTATAAGTCAATAAATATAATTATTTTTTAGTACGTACATTCACATGCTCTTGCTTTATACCCCAGAAGCGAGTTTCTAGAGATTCAAAATTCCTCAGCCCCTTTGGGATGACAAACAAAAAAACGAATGGCTGGTGACAGGTCTCCACTCCAGCCCCATTGCCCAACCACCACTTAAAAAACTCCATTACTCTTAGTCGCCTCGTACGACATTACAAGGCAACTTAGGGTATGGGGCTTTTTTGAGTTGGGCGATGTGGCTGAATTTACCTTACTTAAAACTTTCTTAGGAAATTCGAATTCTCAAGCTATTTACTTTTTTTGAGATCTAGAGTCGTGAGTTTACGTATAAGTATGTATGCATGTATATACTTGATCACAGTAGTCATCACAAGACCAAAAGAAATTAAACTTAAATCCATTTACGCTAAATAAACAAAGCCCCCATTCTTAGAAAGTTCTAGATGGTGTGGGTCGCAATAAATTGTCAGCCAGTTTAATTTATGAAGACAAGATGTGGGTTGGTCCGAGTGAACTTAAGAGTTACAGCCTTCAACGATGTCTAAGTTATGTTGGTCAGTTTACCAAGTTGGCTTAGATATTACAGATTTTTTAGATTTTATGCATAAGTATAACTTATATTTAAGAAAAGGGGGCCAAAAACTATAAGTTAGATTTGTGTTGAAATATTGAAAAATTGACATAAGAAATATACGCCTTAACAATACGTGAAACTATTTTGTTTTTCTTGTAAATTATAATATATACCAGTTCCACTGATATTTACGAAATGAGTTATTTATTGCAGCCGAAATTAAGGTGCCTGTAAAATGTTCAATAAATAATTTAAGCACATAACTATAAATTGAAATTAATATTTTTTTAAATTATTAATCGTTTGCTGAAATATGAATATCAATGCATTAATTTTAATCTATAATCTATGAAACATGGCATAGATAAGATCATTTGGAAAACACTGTTATCGAGCCAAACTCTCCATAACCATACTCACGGCTATAAATCCCTAGAAGGGGTAGCCAGAGCTAAGGAATTATAAATTCCTCAGCCACTTTTGGAAGTTGCGTGGAGAAAAGATGGTAAAATAAAGGTTGTTGGTGATGTCTCCAACCGCATCGCCCAAAAATCCCCAACACCGTTAGACGCCTCTTACGTACACCCACCGGAAGATATAGGGTAGTGCTATTCTAAGCCGACACTACACAGCACAGCCGACACTACACAGCACTTGTGAGTTTATTAAAACCCTTTTTCTAATGACGATGTAGTTAATATAATTTTATTTGTCATCCTTTGGTTAGTTAGGTCAGAAAAGTTTATAGTAATGATTTAATAGAGAGGTTTGCCAGGATCGTACAAAGTGGCGATCGATAGTCTCTGCCTACCCCCATAGGAACTAACGGCGTGAGAATATGTATATGTATGTATGTATGTAATGATTTAATAAGGATTAGGTACCAAAAAAGGTGAAGATTGTCGTAATATGTGGGTAACATCTTGCAGTTGATTTTTTGTTATCTTGGAGAATTCGTAAACTTTTCCAATCCCATAGGATCTCTATAAATAACTACATCCTTTACTTAATGCCAACGACCGCCAAGTCAGGGAAAAGGCTAAAGGTGAGTGCCCACGTAGTAATGATGGCGTGTATCACATAACCTGAAATCTTCAAGCTGTACATACTCGTACCTGAAAAGATACGTGAAAACATATTTTTTTAAGTACTTACATACTTAATTATCACGGTTGTAAATCTCAAGAAGGGGCAGCCAGAGTTTCAAATGACAGTGAGCCACTTTTGGAAGTTGAATGGGGATAAGGTTAGAAAAATAAACGATGGTTGGTGATGGATTTCCAGTCACATCGCCAAACAATCAACTGTTATCGTTATTATATCATGTATAGTTATAGAAAAAAAAACATTCGGTGTTTACAGTAAACGAAGTAAACTCCATATGCTAGGGACAGCATACTCAAATAAGAAGTTACAAGATCACTTTACGGAATGTAAACGCACGCACACATTCTAATACTCCAATTAAAATTATTGTAAAAATGTGTTCAAAATTACGCCTGCTCAAGGATATACCGCAAAGCTTTTTCTACCCATAGACAGAGAAATTGCCACTCTGTATTGTACCCTGGCCAACCTCTCAAGCTACATTTTCGTTCATCAATCTTTTCATACATGAACTTTAAAAGACTCTTCGCACTTTGAACGCATACATACATACATACATATACTCACGCCATTAATTCCCATTGGGGTAGGCAGAGACTATCGATCGCCACTTCGTACGATCCTGACAAACCTCTCTAGCTTCGCTTACATCCATCAATCTTTTCATACATGCTCTTTTATTCTTCATACTTCGGACGCCAGCCTTTTTGAGCACACTCTCAATTTGGTCCAAGTGTGTTCTCCGTGGTCGTCCTCTACTAACATTACCATCCACACTAGCTCTATAAATCCCTTTTACCAATTTTCTATCATCCATCCTCTCTATGTGTGACTAGCTTCACCACCGCGAGTTTGCGGGTTCGAGCCCAGCTGAGAGCAACATTTAAGTGATGAGCATAAATTATTGTTTCTTGGATGATAATTTTATGTGTATTATATAACATAAAATATATCGCTGAGTTAGTGTCCCATTATAAAATTTTACTTAGTTTGGGTTCAGCTTGACCTGTGTATAATATGTCCGTATAATAATTAATTTATTTATATGTCAAAATAACATTATCATTCCATTTTCTATCTTTATCTCATCACTTCTACCTCACCTACGTGTATACAGGGTGATTACGGGGTCGTGGAGCAAGAAAGAAGCATTTAACTTACTTTCTCCTAAGCATCACAATAGGTTAGGACTAACAGTACACCAGCGACTTATTTAAGTTTACAATAAAAAACTGCGACTATTCGAGTTCATGGTCACTCTACTATTTCCCAAGAATTGTTTTGTCAAGTGCATGGACTTAACAATCGTTGCAGTAGTTGCAATTGATATGACGATATAGATAAACAGATAAGAAATTTCTTCGATGCCTACTGCGATTACGTCGATTACTTTGTCGTATTTAGAAGGAAAAGACGAATAACGCCGGAGGCATAATTTATTTATTTTATTTTAAATCTTTGTTTTGTTATTATTTATTGTTATCGTTTATTGACTTTGATGTGTTGTCACATTATTACTCATAAATTATTAAGTATTCTAACAAAGAGTTTGTTTTCTAAAAAGGTGTAATATAAAAAGTAGGGTGACCACGCATTTAGAGTCAGTAAATAAAAATAAGTAAATAACGAATCACCTTTGTTTCAATTAAAATAAATACAGGTAGCATCGCAATCATTTACTGAGTCAGAAAAAAATGGTTGGGATCACGACCCCGAAATCAGCCTGTATATTAATATTATTAATAGCTCTAATCTTAAAATAAATTAAACCGGGCGTTGGATCAGATATTTTAGAATTTGAAGGGAGAAAAACGTATGGTCAAATAAAGGACCGTTACTTAAAGCCCTATTCTATATTTTAATCTGCGTGCGTACCCTTAACGTACACCTTGTAAGATACGAGTACCTACGGAAAGTTATGGCTATTTTTAGAGCTATTTTAAAACAGCAAAAACGTATTCAATTGGTCATTAAGTGGATACAAACACTTTACACAGATCAAGTTAGCTCATAGAAAAGTACTATAATAACTTTCTGTAGTAATGATATGAATAATAAACGGCGATAGGCCTGCCCCCTATCACATGAGTACACTGTCCATGCAAAACGTGGGTACTCTGAACACCAGGTGACAAAGTCACGTGATGTTCAGAAGTATTAGTACCTCTGCCAACCCCTTCGGGGATATTCGGCGTGAACGTTTATGTTATGTTTATGATATGAATAACAAACATTAATATTCATCACATTAATAATTGCCCTTAGCAGGATTCGAACCCGCGGCCTCCGGTTCCAAAATCTATTTGCGTGCCAACTAGGCCACGGTCGTCATCTAATAATATTTAAAAGTATTTCAGTTTTCCCATTCCAATTTTGTTTATTTACGATGACATAACTTCTGAACTAACCAGCCAACCTTTATAGTATTAATGTCAATAATAAATCAATTTCGTTCTACAATTCATTTAGAAAACAAAGAAAGCAATTCCAATGGAGTCCTGGCTCCGTAACAGTAATTAAAGGAATCTCTACAACCGGGGTAGTAACTACTAGAAGATTGCGTAACCACTGAAACTGCGTTTTATTGAATGCAAATGAAATGTTATATAAGTGAGAATGTTCTCCAGAAGCTAAGAAAATGTGTAGTCATAAATATGAAGTATCTAGAAAGTTCAATTTACTTTTTTTGTTTTAAATTAGAATGGTGGAACATAAAAATTAACTTAAAGAAAATTAATTTAAAAATACAAAAAATATCTTTTCTCCACGCAACTTCCAATCGTGGCTGAGGAATTTCTAATTCCGTAGCTCAGGCTACCCCTTCAAAGGATTTATAGCCGTGAGTATATATGTCACTTGTGTTTTTTTAGCATGTATGAGAAGAATAATGAATGTAAGAAAAGGAAGAGAGGTTTGTCAAGATCGAACTAAGTGGCGATCGATTGTCTCTGCCTACACCAATAGGAATAATGGGCGTGAGTATAAGTATTTTTCTTATGTCAATATTAACTAAAAATTAATTTAAAAATAATTCTAGTTTGGATTCTGAAAGTGTGTTCTAGAAAAGAACCCCAAAGCAACTCATCAACACATATCTTTTCTTAGTCAAATTATAATTTTGGTGTAAGTCGGGAAATATCCTAAATAGAGCCCTGGGGCAAGCACGAGCGCTATTTTATCAACACGATAACGGTTTGAATGAGATGGCAGTATACGATACTAAGTAAGTGCGTAAGAGATGGCTGCTTTATCCCACGCGATAACTAGTTTAAACACGGCTCGTGCTTGCCCTGGTGACACCAAGCAGTTTCATCTATTTTACCAAGTTGATAGTTGTTGATTTAGACTTAATAAAGTATGTGGCACACCCATTGGGTACACTTTTAAACTCAAACTAGACCTATTTGTACTTACTTTATAAAACACAATAATATCAGCAGAGTGTATTTAAATATGTACGGTATGGCAGCTCTGTAAGTCATATAAATGTAACATTTTAAAACTGGGCGCGATGTCATCGTTACCCTTTACTGGTTTGGAGTTTTTGCTTTGTCTAAGGTTGTAGTTTCCAACTATGTTATAGCTCAATGGGTAGAACACCGGTTAACGTGTAAGCTACTAGTGTTCAAATCCCGGGTCGGGCCTACACCGATTTGTCTTTTCTAAAGACATATGTGTGGTTAATTTATCATGGTTGTTAACGGTGAGGGAAAACATCATGAGGAAACCCACATGGCTGAGTTGTACTTAGCCATGTGACAGTGTATTCGTACAAAACGGCGATAGGCTTGCCCCCTATCACGTGAGTACACTGTCCATGCAAAACGTGGGTACTCTGAACACCGGGTGACTAAAGTCACGTGATGTTCAGCGTGAACGTTTATGTTATTTATGTTATGTATTATGTTTCCACTCAATTAGAAGAGGATCGACTACGTGAGAGGCGACTAATGGTATGTGGGCCTTAAGGGATATTAGGGCGATGCGGTTCGAGTCGAGACCCATTACCAACAACCTTTATTTTACGATATTTTCTTCACTCAATTTTCCGAATGTGGCTGAAGAATTTGCAATACTTTAGCTATGGTTGCCCCTCCTAGAGATTTATAACCGTGAGTATATGTATGTATATATATCAGAATCTACAGATATATCAAATCAAATCAAATCAAATATAGTTTATTCAGTAAAGATACAATAAGACTTTTTCTAATACATAGAAAACAAACATCAAATCACACATGAACCATAATTCGATAAGAATTTGTACTGTCAGAAAACGTAATATCATCCTTTATAATATGTGTCCTGAGATCAATGACCTTTCTCATATTTTGTTGAAAAGTTGGGTAGAAAAGTATGTCATTTGTCTATGAATTCCCCTGAGTTCTTACGGGCGTATTTTCCATTGTCTTTTTATGTCTATCTTGGTTTTGTTTTGGAGTCATATATCAAGTAAAATATTACATATTTATTGGTAAGACTGTCATACTAGACATCTCTTCATCCCTTTTTTTTCTCATTTTTGTCAATATAATATTTAACGCCCCATGCGTGGTGGCCGTCCGTTACTTTCAATGTAATATAAAATATTATATAAAAAAAATACGACGTATTATACACAAATCAAGATAGCCCCATGCTTAGCAAGACTTGTATTATGGGATACTAACTCAACAATATATTTGAAATTGTATAATACACATTTAAATAACATCCAAGACTAAGAAACAATCATTTATGCTCATCACATAACTGTTGCTCACGACGGGGATCGAACCCGCAAAATCCAGACTGTGAAGCTAGTCACTAGCGTTGCCAGACGTCCCGTATTTCCCGGGATGTCCCGTATTTTAGGCCTAATTTGAACTGTCCCGGCGGGACTGCCTCTGTCCCGGCGGGACAGCCTCCGTTCCGGCGGGACAGCCTCTGTCCCGTATTTTAGCCATCCATACAAATACGCACGCTTCACTCAGAAAATAATAACTAACGTGGGAGAAGAAAAAAATCTAAAAAGTAACAAAAATATCTTTAAACTTACTCGCTTCTCTGAAAAGTACAAAAGTAAACTAAACTACTTTCTCTTAAAAGTACAAAAAATAATAAAGAATGACTCCATATAATTTTCTTTTTTCATTTGCCCCGAGTAAAAAACTGAAATCCCGTATTTTTTAGCCTTTTTTGGGTTTGTCCCGTATAAGCCGAAAAAAAATCTGACAACCCTACTAGTCACCTATCCACTCGGCCACGGCTGTCGTCAATCAAACTTGCACTGTGCATAAATAGTGTAAATTGCGTACAGATATCACTAAAAGTAGTTTGAATACCCAAAATGTTTTAAGTGACTTATAGTCTTTGTAATTTTAACAAAATTTGCTCAATATATCAAACCACATTTTATAGTCTTAATTTATTTTCTTCAACTACCGCCCTGGCCAAGCGGTAATGTGCTCGGCTTGTAATCCAGAGTTCTCGGGTTTGTGCCGTTTAGTGCCGACTTAGAATGTCTCTACCCCTTTCTACCTACGGGTATTTAGGCGACTAACGGTATCGAGGATGCGGTTGGAGACCCATCACCAACGATACTTTTTTTGCACCATCATGTTCCTTATCAACTTCCAAATGTCCTCAGCCACATTTGGAAGTTGATAAGGAACATGATGGTACAAAAAAAGTATCGTTGGTGATGGGTCTCCAACCGCATTCTCGATACCGTTAGTCGCCTACGCTATGAAGCTCTGGCTACTCCTTTTTAGGATATATGGCCGTGAGTATAAGTATGTATGTATGTTCCCGGGTTCGATTTCCAAGGGTCAAGCTCATGTCAAACTCACGGATTCAATTTGTACGATTTAACCCAGTTTAGTATGATATTGCAGACTCGAATCGTTATACGAAAATTAAGATGATCACGTGCTTCGCAGGGCACGTTAAGGATACCGGCCATCAGAGCGTGAAACTACATGGATAGAACACCCTATTCAGTATAAAACATCACAAGGTTATCTTCGGTGTGGGGCAGGTTAGATTTTTTTTATATTTTTTTGACTTGTGTTTCTTACAAAACAAAATTATTAGAATGTGCTTTTCAGATACTTTCTACGTTTACTATATGATGATTGCAGTTTGTAAAATATTGACAATCAAAAATATTCGCTATACAGAACGTTTTTTCGTGTACTGTGGCGCCACCAAACCCTGTTTTTACGAACTAATTCGCTTGCTCGTTGCGGTACAGAAAAAAATAGAATCTCATTAAGCTTTTACTTGATCTCTTCAGAAGGCAAAATGTACCAAGGAAAAACATGTAGTACAACTTAAGTTTATAAAATAGGGATTTAATTGATAGAATTAGGATAAAATTACATTTGTTTAATTTTAAAATATCGAAGTTTCTTTTACCCTACTTCACTTATTCTTTATACATACATATAATCAAAGCTATTAATGCTAAATAGCCACTTTGGAAGTTGAGATGATTTTTTTAAATAAAGGATGATTAATGATGTGTTTAGCCACATTGCTCAAAAATCTTACAACACTTACAGAAATAAATAGTTTAGTGTTGTTCAAATCTGTCACTTCAGAGCTACTGATTACTCAAAGTCTTTTCGAAATTTTAAGTATTAAGTACCTACATAAAGTATGTCGTACGAGTGTGGGAGTAAACACCAATGGAGCGAAATGAGTTTGTGCTATTTTTTCCAACACAAAACGACTACTACTTGTTCTTTGCTTTACGTAAGTCACTTTTTCTTTCAGATAAATCAACTTTTTTTCTGAACTTCAACCATTGACGCTACCATTGTTACGCAAGGAGAAATACTAGGAAACTATAAAAAACCGAGCGGCAAGAAACTGCAAGTCCCTAATATTTTAAAAAACTTGCGAACCACTGTAAAAACATAAGAATTCTGAATCAAAAGAGAATGTGTTAAAAAATCTTAAAAAATTAACTCGAAATTTTAATTTTATTTGTATTGAAATGATTGAAATTCCTCTGCCTCAGCATTCAGCTTTCGAACCTCCACAAGTACTAGGCGCTCATAGCGGTGTAGGATGATCGCTTTGACCTATTTCATTCCAGTCTCGGTTGCATCGGGGAGGAGCCGGTCAATGAACCAGGCGTAGAGAGAGACAAAAACGGGATGCTTCATTGATGTCTCTGTCTAAAAATACGTTTTGCCGTTTTGAATCTTATTTCAATTGGCATAAAGACCTTATTTCTTTACAGTAATCCTAAGACGCAGGTAAAAATTCGGAATCCCAGACAAGTCATTTGTGAAAGCTAGAATAGCTTTTATGCGGTTTAAAATAAAGAGTATATTCTATTAATATGTGTGATGCTATTTAAAAAGAAAACGGGGATAGACCGTGAGAAATTCGGGATGAAACTTCTTCTTTAGTACTAGGATCTCATGGGTAGGTTGCAGTTATTCTTCCCACGTTTGCGTGTAGTTCTCACGCCGTTCATAAAATACAATTAAGTATACTTAACGGTAAGATTATAAAAAGGTACTTGCATTCTGAATTGAGTAAAAGAATATCAGATATTATATGATTGTGATTGTGACTGTATTAAAAGATTTTTTTTAGGGTATTGCAAAAAATATGTATTGGTAATTAATTATTCTGATAGGTATCAGAAATAAATATACTTATAAAAAAAATATTAAATATTTTAAATTTAATTGCATAAAATTACCATACACACATACACTTTATGCCAACGGTTAAAAGATCTTAGTTGTGTTCCAATCTCATTTATGAGAAAAAAATAATAAGTTAATTAATTTATTAATACTAGCATTTGTTTTAAAAACAAATGCTAGTATTTATTTATTATTTTATTATAACAAATATCTAATTTAACAAATCTAAAGTGAACTATATTTTGAGTTTCAACAAATAAAAAAAGTTACACATAGTAATAAAAACCTTAAAGAACAATTCGAATCCAATGATAGGGGAATGCAGGACGAAGAGAGAGGGGAAACTTATTGAACACCTATCGAAGGTATCGGCAATTTCCGATGATGGACAACCGTTCGGAAAGTACTAGGGGAGCAAAGTGGAGCAAGGGGCTCGCCGAACCGATCAATATCCCGCCGATATTGAGAGTCTATAGCTTCCTATAAGTTCAAACTCTCCCCACGCATGCACTCTATAGCTGTGAAAAAAATGGAGCCTTTTTTCATGTCATTGACATAAACGTAGTGAAGGTGGCTTGTTCGTTGCATAATGCTGGTACGGATATAAATGTAATTTGACGAATAATGGTATTATTATTGTTTATGTAACATGATATTTAATAATAGAAAATACCCAAATCCTTAAAAATATATAAAGAGTTGATTAACATTGAAAATAAAATATTGTTTTTGCGTGTTTAACTGTATAGGTAACTACGTATAACTCTTTATATCCCACGTACTATAACAATGACTTCACGCTCCGTTTTTTAAGAAAATACATGGCAGAGCCCACTTTTATTTTATTTAATTAAACATAAACTACACGCGTTCGCACGACATTTTGACTGAATTTTCAAGTATATATATTTTTTTAAATTACCATTGGCTGTAGTCAAAGGTGGAGTACGTATTCAGTTGTAATCCAAAAAATAGGACTCTAACTAGTCTAACTTCAAATCATTTAATTTTCGGGAGTTTGTAAAACAAAAGATTGTGGTAGATGCGTTTGCAGGCACATCACCCAACAGGCACTTAAAATGTATGTATGAAAATAGTTTACATGAAAAAAAAAGCCAGGCCCGGCACTAACTAAACTTAACTCAACTAATCGGTATAATTGAGTGGTAAAATAAAATCCTTGGGAGACATTGTTGAAATCGATGGCTATGAGTGTCGCAAGAAGAGTGTCGCTAAGAGCTCGTATGGGGCTTTTAAAGTGATTTTTAGGCGATGCGGTTGGAGACCCATCACCAGCAGTTATTTATTATTACCATCTTTTCCCCACTCAACTTCCAAAAGTGAGTAAATATTTCACATTCCAAAGCTCTGGATACCCTGTTTAGACATTCATAGTCGTGAGTATATGTAAGTATGTATGATATTTTTATTGTATTACGTAAGGTTTTTCTGTTTAAAATATTGGAACATCGACGCCGACACAAGACTATAAAATTTGCATCCCGAAGGTACTATTGACAACAGGAGCTCTTTACCACCACAAAGATCAAATTTGTTTCCACATGTTAAAGTCCGGACCAAATCTATTGTGAAAACTGACCAATAGCATTAGTTCTTTTCTAGGACAAAATTAATGGTTTGTCCCTTAGAGCAATTTGCGCAGAATGTTGAAATAATCATATAAGTGCAAGTCATTGAGAATTTGTTTGTTTATTTTATTTTGAAAGTTTTTATGAGGGTTTTTTTACAATCAGGGTGCTGTTACTTATAATAAAGCTCGAAATGTGAGAAATTTTACTAAAATTTGTGATTACGAAAATATTATTTTTTCGAGTAAACTAAGGTTTAAAAAAAAAGTAACGCAAACACATATTAATCATGACATTATTTGATCTCCAAGGAATCACAATAGACTGCTCAATCAGCTCATGGTAAGAATGCCATTGAACTATTTTATTATCATCAGACAAAAAATATCCACTGTATCTCATAGACCCCCAAACATCCAAACGATCAATGTTCATTGATCAAATTATCGGGAACGAACGGGAGCCGAGAGTGAAGTTGATGGAAAACAAGTTGTTGACACGCGACGCAGTCTATGCATTAATTGAGATTACGGTTTATTAAACTATCTAGATCATATCTAGATATTTTTTGAATTATTAAACATACCTTGCCATAGTCCTCACAGCCCATATATCAGTGCCTCCAGTAAAAAAGGGATTAACTCGACTTAATCCCTTTTGTTTTTATTAAACCATCGTGTTCAGCGCACCGAGTTACATAACATATCAAAAAGACATAACTCTATCTGACCTCCTTCATGGATTTTTAAAACCATCTAAAGGCATAATTGGAGCTATTATTGGGTTAAGAGTATTTATTCTAGCAATTTTTCTGATTAAAATGGGATAAGTGGAGCTACATCGTTGCATTCCCATGTCATTAAGGATATTATTGTACTTAAACATGAATAAAATGGTACAACTAGTATAGTTCCTAAATACTTCATATCATTTTGGGATCAACATTTGTTACATCTTTGTTAACTTAACAAAATATAGACATAACATCATTTAGTTCCTTGCATTCAGTTACAATTGAACGTTAACAAGGGATTAAGTCGTCTCACGCCTTTGCATTGATGACTTTACCCAGGGATACCCGTGCTTATACCGAAAAGATATTGGCTGATTAGGTGAATCATAGATATAAGTCGTTTAGTTCCACAGCTTTTTTGATAACACCAGAGGAACCAAAAGAAAGAAAAACTCGTGCGACCACGAAGCGTCAAGGAAGTTGCTCTTTCACGTATCATATTCATTGAGGTAAATATTTACATGAAATTGTATGTAAAAACTGCTTTATTGTAATATAAGGTGACACTTTTGAGTTTGTTTCTCTACAAGCTACAAAAAAATGATTATATAACTGGAACTATGCCAAGCCAAGCAGTACAAGGGGAATCACTGTTAAAAACAAATGGCCGGACGAAGATTTAGAAAAAGATCGTGAGCATATTTTGACATTTCCACAGTATGAAAGTCACTATGCTCGTAATAAAACATCAAAGAAATTTTTGTTAACATATTCATATTCATACATACATATTCTCACGCCGTTAGTTCCCATTGGAGTAGGCAGAGACTATCGATCGCCACTTTGTACGATCCTGGCACACCTCTCTGGCTTCGTTTACATCCATCAATCTTTTCATACATACTCTTTTATTCTTCATACTGCGGACACCTGCCTTATTGAGCACATTTTGTATTTGATCCAAATGTGTCCTCCGAGGTCGTCCTCTACTAACATTACCTTCCACATTGGCTCTATATATCTCTTTCACCAATTTACTGTCATCCATCCTCTCTATGTGCCCAAACCATCTCAACATTCCTTTTTCTATCTTTCTTACAATATCATCTTTTACACCACACCCTTCACGAATAACATCATTCCTCAACCGATCACATAACCTTACATTACACACTTTTCTGAGGGATCTCATTTCTACTGCATTCACTCTACTTTCATGCTTCCACACCCAACATTCACTGCCATACATAAGCGTAGGAACAAGGACAGCATCATGCACAGCCATTCGAGCCTTTTCAGACACCGACTGACTAGACATTAGACTATCCAGTGCGCCATTTACCGCATTACCCTTTTTCACTCTTCTCTCGATATCTTCATCAAACTTTCCATCCCTAGTAAACAAACTTCCCAAATATACAGACTTTTTCACTTGTTCCACTTTCTTACCATTAATGCAACCAGCAGGAAAGCAATGATAAAAATATTGACATTGGAGGATGACTAGTGGTGTTCACTTTTGATATTAAACAATGTCTTCCCACTCCCATGCTGTCGTCGCTATTTTACAAAAGAAGTACCTATAATTTAACCATTCACAACTTAAAAACTAATCAAGCTACTGGCTACTAATAGTACGAAGCATCAGGTAAACGCGGTGGAAATCAAATTGCTTCCTGCCTCTATGATTACATCAAAAAGTTACCAGTTCATATCACAAAAATCATATTATACTCTGGCACATGTGGGGGTCGAAATAAGAACTCATCTGTCACTGCCATGTTCTTGGCGCTTATGAAAGAATGCCCTCACTTGAAATACATCATCATCATCATCAGCCAATAGACGACCACTGCTGGACATAGGCCTTTCCCAAAGACCTCCTCCTCTCTATAACGAACGGTCCTGTGTTGCCCTCATCCATCAGCTTCCCGCGACTTTGACCAAGCCATCGGTCCACCTTGTGGGAGGCTTACCTACACTGCTTCGTCCGGTACGTGGCCGCTACTCCAGAACCTTCGAGCACGAAAGACTGTTGGTTCTGCGTGCAATGTGCCCTGCCCATTGTTACTTAAGTTTTGCAACTCTTCGCGCTATGTGATAGCGCATTGAAGATATGGCGCAGCTTCCCGAACGCAGCCCAATCGAGCTGGATTCGACAGTTGACCTCTTTTTCGAAGTTGACTCTACCTAACCGAATGGTTTGTCCCAGGTCCAAGCTCGACAGTAATAGGTATAACATGGACTTCCGTTTGATCCATGTTAATTTTAAGACCAACTCTCTCAGATAATCTATTGGGGTCCTTCAGCATTTTACATAAATCTTCAGTGGATTGAGTCAAAACTGCAATATCGTCCTCTACTAAAATTACATTTGACATCAGCTCTATAGAGCCTAGATATATACCTTTCACCAATTACTTATCATCCATCCTCTCGATGTGCCTAACCATCTCAACATTCCTTTTTCTTTTTTCCTTACAATATCATCTTTTACACCATACCTTTCACGAATCACGTCATTCCTCACACGATCATATAACCTCACATTACAAACTTTTCTGAGGGACCTCATTTCTACTGCATTTACTTGCTCTGTAAGTATAAGACAGCCACGGAGGACACACTTGGACCAAATTGAGAGTGTGCTCAAAAAGGCAGGCGACCGAAGTATGAAAAATAACGGAGCATGTATGAAAAAAAATATGGCTGTAGACGAAGCAAGAGTGGTGTGCCAGGATCGTACGAAGTGGCGATCGATAGTCTCTGCCTACCCCAAAGAGAATTCACGGCGTGAGTATATGTATCTATGTACAATATCGTCAGCAAATCGAAGATACATGTGTACTCGCCGATTATGTTGATACCGAGCCCTTTCCAGTCCAGAAGCTTAAACACATCTCCAATGCCGCAATGAACAGTTTTGGGAGAAATTACTTCCCCCTGTCTCGCTTCTCGCTGCAACTGGATAGGATTCGTGTTCTGGTCCTGGAGTGGGACCGACATAGTGGCGTTTTAATACAAACACTTTCACACCTCGATATATCTGCAAAGTATAGTTCATCGTTCCATCGAATCAAAGGCTATTTCATAGTCCACGAGCTCTAGGCATAGTGGCAGATTAAACTCCTCGGTCTCCTGTGGATGGTGTCTGAATGTGGGCTATGGTACCAAAGCCTTTTCGGAAACCGGCTTATTAGGGAGGCTGGCAGTCCTTAAATCTACGAGACACACGATTCGTGATGACTCTGGAAAACATGTACTGGCCGGACGTGCGGTGGTTTAGGTACACGCGAAATAATGATTTGTGATGAAACATAAAACCAACCTGAACTATGGTTATGACTTTAAAAAATCACATTTTAACGGACTACTGGCTGAACGAAACTTCCCAACAGCAATGTAATTACTCTATAAGTAAATCCTTCCATGTGTGAAGATTTCTTGCAAAACTTTTCTTTTTTTATGAATACTTTAGTTCCAAAAGCTCTGGCTACCCCTTTTAGGTATTTATAGCCCTGAGTATATGTATGTCTGTATGTTATTTAGTTATATATTTAATTACAACATATGCGATTGGGTTTTAGTTTTAAGTTTCAATTTACCAGGCAGATAAGTAATATGCGCACCATGACTGTAACAAAATAAATTTCATACATATTTAGGCATGAGTAAGCTCTTTGGTGCCACTGAAACTCATAAGTTGTGAAAAAAATTTAAAGAAATAAACAATATTATTCCCTTTTGGACCATACATAAATGAAGTATAATAGCATTTATGTCTTTAGGAAGAAAAAAATATATATTTTAACTGCAGCTATGCCATAATTATGTGGTTAACAATGGAATAGTTCAACAAAACTATGAAAAAATATATTATTCATGGATGATACATAAACATGGTGTATATCATTTTATAGGTATTAAATGCATCTATAATACTGCATTAACATTTAACTGAAATAAATTTAAGTTTTGTTCAAAAAAACAAAAGTTTAGTTTTTTGGCTCTCCTGAAAAGTGCCGATTTTCAACTAATCCCTTTTTTACTGGAGGCACTGATATGTCCCCACCAAGGGGCTCGAGCCTACCCTAGTCATTTGCCGAGCCTAGCCACGCTGGCCAATTGCGGGATGGCAGACTAATGAATACTGCCGTAACGACTAGTGCCCTTCGAAGCACGGAATCATCTTAATTTTCGGATAGTTGAACTGTATGTTTTGTTTCCAAATGGTTTGTTTCATGATTCTTATGAACAATTAAAAAGGGTTTTTTGGAACTCACCCCCTAAGGGATTGAAATACTGTATACAGATTTTTGACATTTCTGTATCTAGAAACTTGATGCCATTGACTGTTTTAACCATTACAAAAAGGAATATATGAAATTCATCTATCAATCATTCATTAGTAGGAATATACAAACGACTATAAATCCCAAAAAAGGGTAGCCACAGCTTCAGAGATAGTAATTCTTTATCTACTTTTGGAAGTTGAATGGGGAAAAGGTAGGTAACTGGTAACTAGGTAACTGCAACGCCCAATAATCACCTAAAAAGCCTCAATGTTCTTTATATCTATTTAGCGCCCGCGGGAATATAAATATAAAAAAACAGAAGTTACAAAATGTCAAAAAAAACAAAAAGTTTATTTTTCAAAATAAAGTTAAATACTAACATTTTTTGAACGTCAAAATTTTAAATTTATCATTAATCCGTTGCTTCGGAAGGTGTTCGTAAAGAAAAAAAGCAACATAGAAACTCTTTACATTCACTTTTTTTCATTTTTTCAAAATATGGTTTATACAATTTCAGCTTATAACCATCTTTTTATTTTATAAAAGATTTTCTATGCGACCACACCAAACGCTAGTTTGACATAATTAAAATAAATTGTCCACAACAAAAAACCAATCACATAACGTGAGAAGAAAAATCCTCACCAGACAATTATTCCTAGGAATAACGAGGGAAGATTTATAGCTTTACGGACACGGTCATGTGCGCGTTGGGTCCTTGCCGTTAAATAAATCTTGAACACTGTAGTAAGATTTCATTAAAAGCATTGCTTTAATTGCCTTTTTAAAAGATGCCACAGGCAATTCCAATATGTCAAAAGGAAGTTTGTTGAACATTTTGAGGGATAGTCACATAAAAGAGTTACTTACTTTATTAAGTCTCCACTTCGGTACGTTAAGTTTGTCCTTATTTCGAGTGTTAACAGTATGCCTATCACTAACTTTACTAAATTGGCCTATATTCTTTTAGGCATACATTAAATTCTCAAAAATGTATTGGCAAGGGACAGTTAAAATGCCAATATCTTTAAATTTTTCGCGCAACGATCTACTTTTTCACTGTCAATAACAATATTGGCATCAACTTGCCTAACATTCGGTAAAGTAAATTTAATACATTTAGTTTTTTTGGCATTTAGAACCAGGTTATTTACAGTAAACCAATGCAATACCAGTGAGATAGCTTTATTTACGTCGTCAAGAGATGTAGAGGATCTCGCTACATTAAATATTAAAGAGGTGTCATCTGCAAACATAACTATCTTAGAATACTTTTGTACCGTAAATGGTAAATCATGATGTAAATCAGAAACAGTAATGGGCCAAGTATAGAACCTTGAGGAACGCCCATCTCTATTTCCGATCCTTCCGACGTAGTTCCATTAATACCAGTTAAAACAGTGTCTTGGTATTTTGGATGTAAACCGGATGCAAAAAATGTAGTCCACGCGGACGAAGTCGCGGGCAAAAATCTAGTATTAAATAAAAACACACTCTTTCACCGCACCATCACCTGGCAATTTTTCAGTTAATTCAAGGATGATAAGAAAATCCTCGAAATATGATAAAAGCAAATTATGTAAGACCAGCTTTTAGAAAGTTATAAATATCTATTTCCTTATTCCGAAACTCTTTGAAAACATTCTGTGACTTTTGAAATACTCCAGGGGTTAAAAACCAGAGGTGTACATCTTTTTAGATACTTTGACATCAATTTATGTGAAGGTACTATGAACCCGAATGCTGAACCCCTGACCTCGGGCTCTAACCTCCGCTCATAAAATATTTTCTATTATTTATTGAAGATGGTCTTTATATATTTGCGGAAGACTTTCGTTTAATACACTTACCTAAATAGAAATGTCTCAATATTGATATTTAATAAACAACAACTCATATACTCACGGCTACATATCCCATAAAGGGATAGCCGTAGCTATAGAATTAAAAATACCTTAGCCATTTTGAAAGATAACTTACTTACTCATACACACAGGCATAAATCCCAAAAAGGGGTAGCCGGAACAACTAACTTAACGGTACTTAACTACTTAACGGTAACTTCAGATATAGAATTCACAGCCACATTTAGAAGTAAATAGAGGACAAGATGGTTGTAGAAATAAAGTATCGTTGGTGTTGGGTCTCCAACAGCATCGCCCATAAACCACTTAAAAAAACCATATTCTTAATTACTTCTGACGACACCCTGGGGTAGAAAAGAGTAGTGACTATCTAAGCCGTTACACGGCAATTTTTAACCGACTTAAAAAAAAGGAGTGTTCTCAATTCGACCGGTATATTTTTTTATTTTTTTTTTTATGTTCGTTCGCCGATTTCTTTGCCATTTATGAACCGATTCTGATTATTATTTTTTTATTCGAAAGAAGACACTCCCGGATTGGTATCATGATGAGGATATCAGGGTCTGATGATGGGATCCTGGAGAAATCGAGGGGAACCCTCAAATTTTATAGGCAAAGGTACCGCGTTTTACATATTTTCTGAACTTATATTGGCATTTGCTTCTGAAAATCATATTGTTATGCTGCTGAGCTGATGATAGAAGGTGTGGATCCTCAATCACTAGGTATTAGGAAACAGTTCTTTCCACATTCTATATAGATTTAAATACTCCTCTTCGTAGCTTTTATGAAGAGAAGTACAGGTTCACTAAACATTTCTTTTGTTATGTTATTGTTACCGAGAAAGTACTATGAGACCAGGATCTGATGATGGCATCCCAGGAAATCGAGGGGACTGTCGAAACTCACAATTATGTGACAGTGTATTTGTTCAAAACGCCGATAGGCCTGCCCTGTATAACGTGAGAACACTGCCTAATAAATCGTGGGTACTCTGAACAACAGGTGACAATGTCACGTGATATTTAGAAGTATTACTACCTCTGCTAACCCCTTCAGGGATATTTGGCGTGAGCGTTTGAGTCTTTCTTGAGATGTAGAATTGAAGACCATCGCCTTTCGAAGGATTTTAAGAACAATGTAAGATTACATATGGTTGAGCCTATTTAATATCGTACTATAATAGAAATACCGGAAATACGAAGAATAATACAGTAACTGTCGCTTCCTCATCCGAGAGGCATCTTTGCCAGGTCTACCCATCTCTAAAACTCGTAAAATAAAATAATTTTTAACAAAAAGAAAACCGACTTCATAGAAAAACAACCGAAAATAAACAATCTAGTACTAAAAAGTACGAAATAAGTTTTTTCAATTAGCAATTTCTTTATTCCACACGCGTCAGTTCAACCTACCTAAATATTACAATTCTCTTGAATTAATTTTTGAGTCGGTGCCAGACAAACAAAAGTAAATTCACCCTGCTATCTATCTCTGATTATTACAATCTAAACAATATATATCTATCGCCTGACGTTTTAAATGATAATACGTACAAAAATCAATTTACCCTACAACTACAAGGTACCCTACATTTTACATGTATATGAAGTGCGAAATACACACTTCTTATTATCAAGTATCATCGAGGCTGGCACCGGCTCACAAATTAATTTAAGAGAATTTTAGAATTTAGGTAGGTTGAACTGACGCGTGTGGAATAAAGAAATTGCTAATTGAAAAAACTTATTTCGTACTTTTTAGTACTAGATTGTTTATTTTCGGTTGCTTTTCTATGAAGTCGGTTTTTTTTTTGTTATTTGGAAGATAAGTGGAGAATTTATTGCTGTGTAGTGTCGGCTTAGAATGGCACTACCCCATTTCTTCCGGTGGGTGTTCGTAAGAGGTGACTAACGGTATTGGGGCTTTTAAGGGATTATTGGGCGATGCGGTTGGAGACCCATCACCAACATCCTTTATTTTGCCATCTTTTCCCCACTCAACTTTCCAAAAGTGGCTGAGGAACTTCTAGTTCCTTAGCTCTGGCTACCCCTTCTAGGGATTTATAGCCGTGAGTATATGTATGTATGTATGCAAAAAATATATTTTAAATTAAATGATGGATTGTGATTGCTCTTACTTTCAATCTTTTCAAAAGCCCCAACACCCTTATGGGTGTAAGTATAACACATTTAAAATCCACAGAAGCGATTGTAAGAGTGTATCTATTATCTTATGTTAAATTTCGACGGTAGAATATTTTAAACTTAAGCTTTGAACATTAATTTTATTTATTTATGTTAAGTCATATTTTATAGAATTTTGCTGTTAAAATAGACAGATAAATATATATTTATTTATTCATAAATATAACCATTACAGATTTTTATAACCCAATTCAGCTATATTTCACATTAAGACTATATATTTATTACCTAATTTAAAGAACAGAGTACAAACAAAGAAATAAATTAATATATAATATAGTCACGGCAATAAATATATTTATCCCAAAAAGGGAAAACCAAACCATTTTTAGAAGTCATAAAAAGAGTAACATAGACAGAATGATGGCGATGGGTCTCCGACTATGGCACCTTGCCCAAAAATATTTAAAACCCCCTAAATCTTAAGTCGCCTCACCTCTTACGACACCCGCGGGAGGAATGGGCTAGTTCTAATTATAAGACAACGTCCGTGGCTGAGTGGTTAGGTGACTCGCTTCTTGGTCCGGAGGTTGTGGGATCGATCCTCGCTGCGAGCAACATTTGTGTGATGAGCATAAATGATTGTTTCTTAGTCTTGGATGTTGTTTATATGTGTATTACACAATTTTAAATATATCGTTGAGTTAGTATCCCATAATACAAGTCTTACTTAGTTGATCAGTGTATTATAAACACACATATAATAAGTTAGTTTTAAGGAAGCTTGATAGATTTTTTTTTGGCCTTGTTTTGTGCATCTACCCAAATAATTAATTTATCGATCTCACCTTCCAAAAGTTGTCTGGAAGAGATCGCTTTTAGCGATAAGACCGCCAATTGTACCTCCCTGTAAACTGTTTGATCATTATTATTAATTTTGTAAATTTGTGTTTGATGTGCATTAATATACTATATATATAAATTTATTATTAACATGCTGACTTATTACGACAAATTTACTTTGGGTTCACAAGCTCCTCTATATTTAGTATAATATTTTTTTAACCTTACAGACTTGTTGTCAAATTTAAAATGTGTACCTACTCCAGTGTCTGTAAAGTTTTAATAGTTTTAAATATATTTTTTTCATTTTCAATTGCGGCATAAAATATTACGTCGGCTACTAAGAAGAATATTTCTCTAATGTTCTAAATCTAAATCAATCATAGAAAAATCTTAGAATTTTTGCAAAAAAACGCCAATTACCATTTCTGATAAGTCCAATATGATTATCTGGTTCCAGCTAATCAGTGTAATCAGTATTCTGGGAAAGCCTGTATTTGTATGTCTAACATTCTTACATAAATAAATACATAAACTCACGGCCATAAATCCCAAAATGAGTAGCCAGAAATTCAGAGCTAGAAACTCCTCAGCCTAATTGATAGGGTACAAGATGGTTGAAGTAAAGTATCGTTGGTAATGGTCTCCCAGTGCATCGCCCAAAATCCATCTAAAAAAGCCCCATAACGTTAGTCGCCACTTACCCCTAGCGTAGGTAGAAAGAGGAAGTGATATTCTAAGCCGGCACTACACGGCATAATACATACATACATATACTCACGGCTATAAATCCCTAGAAGGGGTAGCCGGAGCTAAGGAATTCGAAATTACTCAGCCACGTTTGGAAAGTTGAGTGGGGAAAAGATGGTAAAATAAAGGCTGTTGGTGATAGGTCTCCGACCGCATCGCCCGAAAATCCCCAATACCGTTAGTCGCCTCTTACGTACAGCCACCGGAAGAAATGGGGTAGTGCTATTCTAAGCCGAAACTACAGCCAAATACAACACTCATAATAATATCAGTCATAAGTTTAAAAAATCAGCTTATGTGACCGTATTTTCGGGAAAATTTAACGTTTTGCTTAAGTGGTCTACTCAAGTATACATCGTTGAGTTAGTATCCCACAGTACAAGTTCTACTAATTTTGGGGCTAACTTGATCTGTGTATAATATGTCTGTATATTTATTATTATCATTAAGTAATAGTAATGTAAACCTCATACTCCTATTTCGTCTTTATTAAATGACTAATTTGATTTGATTGATAATTGGGTGAGGGCCAGCACCAACAGTATCCTGAACATGATCGCAGGCAGACTGGACTGTCCATATGTGGGTCACTGCTGTCTTCTGTTCCATTGCATTGGACGGTGGTGACTCACTGACAGTATTATGTAATATTTTTTGTAAATAGTTTGTAAATATACCTAGACATAAGTTACTAATATAGTTCTTCATAAGTGTTTTAACTAACCAATGGGTCCCTGTAACCTGAATAAATAAATGATATTAATAAATAATAAATATTATCATTAAGCACAATTCATTCAAAAGTCTCGGAAAACTGCCAGTTCAATTAACTCAACTAAAGGCAAACGCAGGTCATTGGCATATTACTAACTTGTATTTTATCCGCCGAAATGATAATTAGAAATAAATTAAATTCAGTCATAGCCCTTGTTAGTTGAAAATTCATTTCTTTATGCTAAGACAATGAACTTTCCATGAACTGTTGTTTACGGTACGGTAACGACCATGGTTAGTAATGTTATGATTTAGGGCCAGCGCTGACGGCTTATTCCGTTTATCCACCCTAAAAAATCCTCCCTAAGGCGGATATTCGGAAACGCGTGTCCTTCTATCCAACCTGAACGGGGTGGATATCCGGAATGCATATAATATGGTTCTTCCGATTTTCTACCCTGCCTACGTACAGTCATTTACAGAAAAAAGACCCTAAGTTTGTAAGATATTTTTATTCAAACTGTTAGTAAGAAAGTAGGTATGTTTATCTTAAGTATTTTAATGTTCACGATGTTCCTTGGACCCATTTTGTGTTGTGTATGTTTCTGTAAATTACTGTACTTGGGGTAAAAAATCGGAAGAACCATATTATTTGCATTCCGGATATCCACCCCGTTCAGGGTGGATAGACGGACACGCGTTTCCGAATATCCGCCTTAGGGAGGATTTTTTAGGGTGGATAATCGGAATAAGCCGCGCTGACTGCCGGCATGGCATGGCAAAGGATTTCGGTACAGATATAGCATTTTTAATCTTCATTTTACTTCATTTTGACACAACGATGCCGACGTTCTGTCCTACCACGGCCTCCCTCGGCATCGTTGTGTCAAAATGAATTCTATATGCATGGTAATAAGATTAAAAATGCTATATCTGTACCGAAATCCTTTGCCATGCCATGCCGGCAGTCAGCGCCAGCCCTTAATGTTTCGGCAATGCTTGTGGTCCGTTTAGAAATAAAATATATAATATTATATGTACTACGCAAACGTTGATTTGCCAAATAAATTATTTTTAAGATATGTTAGGAGTGGAGAAGTATAAAAATTGGTATCTCAGTGATTACACCAACATATTTTTGACATAACTAGTACAGATACATACATACATATACTCACGCCTTTAGTTCTCATTGGGGTAGGCATAGAGTACCGATCGCCACTAAGTCAACCACACCAATGTAGGCCCAATCCGGGATTTGGCAACTCATCGTCTGCACGATAAGCGGTGGTGTTCTACCCACTGAGGTATGGTCGCTAAAATACATATAATATTCCTGATATAGTCCGGAGTCGGAGTGTTATACGGTACGGCAGAAAATAAAATATAGTTTATTGTCGAGTATAATATAATTGTCCTTATCATTAAAAAAACTGGTGTAACAAAACAGTGTATAAAGTACAGATTGTGCTTATATTGATTGACGTACAAAAATGCAACCAAAAGCTCCTCATATTCTTCCTGCAACAAAATAAACACTAAATTATTAAACGTGGTAGCAAAAAGATGTATTGACACATTATTTCAGTTGGTACCCCTTTGCAGATTTATCCTGTGTCTGAAACCGTTATATCCATCAAAGAAGACGTAAATCTCAAGTCAGTGTTTGCCCATTGTAATTATTCAATGGAAGTCCATACAAGATGACGAATTCCATTTATTTATAATTGTAACAGTGTTTTACAATTACTGAGAAGTTTCCAGGTTAAACAGTTGGACAGGTCTTTATTTTCGTTTGATTTGTATGTATATCTTGTAGCTTGTTGCTTTTTTTAGCTATCATGTCGAACTGAAAAAATCGTGTCAAATAAATGTACAATACTATATAATTTCTGGCTACGACAGTACCACTACTTCTACTACTAGTCGATGAAACCAGCAACCACTACGAAGATATCGTTGGATTTGTCAAGTATCGCCATGAATACACATTGGAGATGATTATAAAAGGGCTTTGAAGAGCGCTGACGAAATTATCGTTGTCGTTATGAGTAGTCCTCTGTGAGGGTAGGGCGTATCTCAGACCGTTTGTCCAGTTTGCTCCTAACTGGTGTTTGCTTTCATATTTCTACATTAAGTAATACATACATACATACACATACTCATGGCTGTAAATCCCTAGAAGGGATACCCAGAGCTAAGGAATTAGAAAATTCCTCAGCCAATTTTGGAAAGCCGAGGTAATTTTTATATTATGCTGACAGCTATTTCTTGTTTCAATAAACTTTCACAAAACTAGTTTATAAACAAAAACTTATTTATTTTATTATTAGTAGCGAGCAGTCCTTGTTTAACATTTAATCTGTTGAATTTTAATACCAAATTCCTATCTATCAACCTTGCTAAAGTTTCCACTTGGGCACTCGTTTCCTGAAGGCTCTATAGGGGGAAACTGTGCTGTGGCAGATAGAAATAATCGTTAACTAAACATTACGCTTCACCAGCTTACCATACTAGTCACATTTTTAATTACCAAATGGTATGGCAGAGGTACTCTTACATTCCAAACATCACTTGACTTTTTGTGAACTGCCGTTCAGAGTACCCACTATTCGTCTGGACAGTATATTCCCGAAATATAGGGGAAAACCTACCGCAACTTTGTACGAACACATGGTCACGTTACCTCAGAACAGAACAAGAGTATCAGTTAAACGAGTTTCAAAGGTCACATCCAATTAACTTCAGAAAAGACACGGATTGATCCCATTTGGAGCTCATCCATGCGCCCTCATTTCACCATTCGTCATGTCCATTCAGTTGTTTGCTTTTCATTTTTTATACCAAAGATGTTTAAAATATAGCAAAAACGCTATCCATGCATTCATATATTCCATTGGAAATAGTGAGATAACAATATTTAAGCAAACTGTTTAACCAATAATGTACAGCCCAAAATTAACTCCAAGCGGCAAAATGTTGATATTTTTTTTTCCATTTAAAATGTACCATTAGTTCGCGCTTTATACTACTAGACATAAATATCACATCTATGTGGACTGAGTTAAAGTAACAATCAGAACTTGCAAACCTTTACAGGGAAAATTGATAGAATGAAAACCAAGCAGTTTAAGTAGTTTTTTCAGTTAGTTCTGATACTCAAAGTGAGCGATCTGTAAGCCCTGAGGTAAGCCCCCAAGCCCCGGCCTTACAAATTATTGATTACATACAAATTTATAGCTATTTTACTAAGATGACTAAATCAGGTATAAAATGAAACAACACTAATGATCCAATAATGACAATAATTTACTCTTAAAAAGTATAAAATAAATCTCATTTTAACAATAGTTAGATGAATTAACCGCACAATAAACTTTACACAAATTGTACTTATAAACAAAATTTGGTTCAGATAGACACTGTTACACGTTTGTATCAATCAAGTAATATGACTTAATAATAAATACATCTAGAGAGAATACAACATGATTATTTCTAAAATTTCCAATACATAGAGATGTTTTAAAATCTACCACAACAAGACTACGACAAAACTCCACATATTTTAAATATGTGAAATTCAAAGAGTTAAACAAGTTACAAGAAATATTTATCTGTACGATATATTCGAGAAGCAGCAATCTTTTGAAAGTATTGATCAATATTTGTAACTGACGTTTGCGTCATTTGACGTTATATTCGGCGCCATTTTGCCAGAGGTCGTAAACAAGTAAGGAACGTTGCTCCCAAATTAAAACCGATCACGCTACATGTAACATGCTAACTAGAACATTAATGTATCTAATTATATAATTAGTATGCGTGGTTAGCTACGAAAAGACCAGCTTGAGCGCCCGAACCTGTGACAGAGCCGGCCACGTATTTTCCTTGAGACGCCAAAGAGTTAGCCTGAAAAGATGGAAAAATAATTGATCAGATAAATGGAGTCGCATCTAGTGATTGGTTATGGGACTTCTTTGCCAAGTGGATAAAAAGAAATGTTTGTACAACATCATGTCACAACAGGCAGACAGGTCGACAATCATATTAAGATTTCTCAATAGTTTATTTTTTAACTCAATCGTACAAAAGGTAGGAATATCAGCCCCAGTATCATGAGGCGTGTGGGACTGAGTATGTCATGTGAGATACTGTCAATTTCTCACTTCTCATGCGACATACACGCTTTCACAAGCCTCATGCTTCTAGTGCTGAAAGATAGTCCCCTCATGTAACTTTTATCATAAGAAAGTAAAGTAGATATTAAAGATTTTTAACAAATTCGGGTTTGACTAAAATATATACTAAGGTTTTGTTAGGTGTAAGGGTATTGCTGTGTAGTGTCGGCTTAGAATAGCACTACCCCATTTCTTCCGGTGGGTGTACGTAAGAGGCGACTAACGGTATAAGGGCCTTTAAGGGATTGTTGGGCGGTACGGTTGGAGACCCATCACCAGCAACCTTTATTTTTTCCTTTTTTTCCCCACTCACATTTCCAAAAGTGGCTGAGGAATTTGTAAGTCCTTAGCTCTGGCTACCCCTTCTAGGGATTTATAGCCGGCAGTGATAGTGATTTAGATGAATTTGTAGAGAACGAATAAATTTCGCCTTGGACATAACTGAACTTCCGTTTGAGGAAAAATTTTGGATAAGCAAAACAAGTGTCGAATATTTAATTAATGAAATTGGTGCAGTTATAGTTTTTCTTGACAATTGTCTGACTTGTCAGAGTGGTGAAATAGGGGCCTGGCTTAAAAAATATATTGAAAGGCGCTTAGGTAAAATTTCGACATATTTTTATTGTTTTGGCTTGAGATAATTATACATAATTAATATTATTATATTATTGATAACGCTTATGTATAAATAGGAGCTTCTTTAAAATTTAACACAGAAGTGACTTTATAATTGCCTTTTTGTAGTTGCGTCAAACAACTTCTTAAGTAACATTTCCGACATAAATATCACAGGCGTATATTGTTGGTAGTTTATGACCCCCTATCCCCTTATGTCACACCCTAGTGATCAGATTATATACTAGTATATAATACGGGCTGAACCGGCAAACGTTGTTTTTAAATCATTACAAGGAAATTTCTAGTCGATAAAAAACCTACCCTTATCACTTAGGGGTATAAAAAATAGTTAAAAACCTATTCTCAGAGGAACTGAATGTGTATGCAAAATTTCATTTAAATTGGGATAGTCGTTTCGGAGAAGTTTGGAGACAAACACTGAGACACATGAATTTTATATATTAGATTTACTTCAATAAAATAACTATCCCATAGTACCATTTACTGACGCGCTGCTGGATGTCTCGGTATATTATTTTTTTGCTAAGCTGATCGGCAAGTTTCCTCAAACGGTGCTGTGCAGATAAATAAAATTTGGGCAGAAAATGTAGAAAATGAAGGTTTAACCCATTCGTTAATCTGACGCGCTCGAGTAACTTCGAAAATCCACTCTTGGGCCCCATTCTAGCTATAGTACGACACAAAGGTCAAGATGATTCTTAATACTTTTTGAACTGTTCTATTTGAAAAGCAGTAGCTTTTAGGAAAAAAAATATTGGTAAAATTTTTAAACAATTTAATGATCTACAATTTTTGTCTGGGCTAGTTTTGCGATAAAACTTGCCGTATTGAAGAAAATCGCAAAAAACCCAACTCTTCGAACTTATTGTTGAGACGAGAGAGCTTGAGATCCATCCATCACCCCAAGTTGTCCTACAAAACTTACAAAAGTGACTGAAGAATTTCTAATGTTCAAGCTGCGCCTATTGTAATTTATAGCCGAAGGCTAAGCCTAGTATTATGTGATGAAGATAATGAAAATATTTAGACTTAGTTGTGCATGCCTTTTTTACTAATCAATTAAGGAAAGAAAAATTTCGACACCAGCATGAAAACCATAATTTATAATAAATTCAACTAACTTACCTCGATGTAATTAACGAGTTTAATAAAGAGAGCACTCTTTCATTGTATAAATCGGTATTATAATAAATCCCATAAAGGGGTAGCCAGAGTTGCAGAATTTTAAATTTCAAACCAATTCTGGAGGTTAAGTGGAGTTGTATAATCATAATCAAGTACCTATATGGTTCTCCAGCCAAATCGCCTAAATAGTAGGCAGAGTGCGATCCTGGCAAACCTCTCTAGCTTCGTTCACATCCATCAATGTTTTCAAACATGCTCTTTTATTCTACAGACTACGGCCTGCCTGCCATTTTGAGCACGTTCTCTATTCATCTTAGAATACCCGTGGGTTATTGATATTCTAAGCCGGCACTAACTACTACGCTTCATCTAACAATAATTTCAGTATATTACTGGATAAAAATACTTTTGTTTGTGGTAATTATTATTATTTATTGAAAGGCTCTTAAATCTGGTTAATTTTTAATATTTCCTTGTATTGTTTTGCTAATTGATTTTAAATTGAATTGGCCTAGATCTCGTTTTTACCATTTTTATATTTTAAATCGATTAAAGAATCTAAAATATTGGAATTTTCAAAATAATTTATTATTAAAAGTGTATCTGCCTAAATCAAACTGGGAAAGTATGGTGAGTTTCTTAGCCTAAGGTAAAATAAAAAAAAAAGTCAAATCACAAGATATATATTTTTTTACTTCAACTGAGGCTAAAAGCTTCACTATACTTTCTCAGTTTGATCGAGTCGAGAGATGTGGGGCAGAGGGGATACACTATCCTCACAAGGGTCACAAAGAAGAACGCTGGCTTCCCAAGGTTAAAATATTTCTCTGCTAATTCCTTCTAACGACGAAATCTCAAAAACTTTTCTTCTGTTCGATATATGGTAGGGAATTTGTATTAAATGCCTAAGTTTACTAACTTATTCATTTGAATCACTATTTTTATTGTTGCAAACTGTAAAAAACCGTAGTTTATGAGTTAATCATGTTTTGTATAAGATCTAGAATAAAAAAATTGTGTGGCAATTATTACAATCCTAATTAGACTAAAATAATGCAACTTAATATTTTTCTACTAAAATATATTTAATTTAGATTTTGTGCTATAAGTCAAATACCAGAATTTCAAAAAATTTAAATATTTCTTCATTCACGTTTGACGCCATACTGAGTCAATTACAGTGACCGTGAACGTGAACTGTCTCGCTTATTTGACGCGATCTTAGGATAGGTTTTAATGGTAGAGTTAATACTAGAGCGTATTTTAAAAAGAACATAATTCAATCAGAATAATATTATAGATATCCGATTTTTCACCATCATCCAGAGATCAAACTTAAACGTTAACGCCGAATATCCCCGAAAGGGGTTGGCAGAGATACTAATACTTCTGAAAATCACGTGACATTGACACCTGGAGACACCTTAGAAAGGACAGACTGAAGTAGGCCCGACCCGGGATTAGAACACTAGTCATCTGCACGATAAGCGGTGTTCTACAAACTGAGCTATGACGTCGTCACATCCAGAGATATTTTAGGGTAAAACAGTCAACCGTTATTACGGGGTACTTTAATTTTTATTTGCTATATAAACAGCTATGGCTACAAGAATATGCCTACTGTTGCAAATCTACACTTAAAAATGCGAGGATGGTATTTTGGTTACTACTTGATATTACACTAACCCCTTAACCAGCATAGATAAAAATATATCACTTATAATTTAAGGGTAACAATGGTGGCAACCATTGTGTCTCTTTTATGTCTTTCTTGGTTAAAGGGTGAAACTTAAGAGATCTACTGTATACTTACCTTATAGAGTAAGGAATAACAAATAAACAAGCAGACAAACACAACACAATTTTATTTAAAAGGTTAGTACTGATATAAACTATTTTAGAATACACAAAGTTAAGAAATGGCCAAGTTATTCAAAATATACACATAAGTTTTGGGTAAATGGCTAAAAAACTAAAAAAAAATATTATAAGTTTTGGTATTTAAATAGTGCCTCTCCCCAAATCTCATGTACATTATAATGTAAAAAAAAAACTACAGGTTAATGATTTTATTACTGGATCAATGAGTGCATCAGTGGTGTGTCCATTCATTTAATAACTGGATACCTCCCGTGAAAATTAAGAAAACTGTTAAAACAAACATAAATATACATTTAAAACTTTTTGAAGATATATACCATAATTAAGTTAATTATATTATATAGTTATGTTTGTTTTAACACTTATATTTAAACCATAAGAGAGCTACTTTTCATTTTAATAAATTATATTTAATCAATTATGCTTTTCAGAAAAGTCATCTATATTACCACTTTACCACTCCATAAATCCACTCATTGATGTAAAATAAACATGTGTCAAAGACTTGCTGACCGCAGATAAGTGATATTAAATATACGACAGAGATGCCAGATATAGTGCACCTTTTCGCACATATAATTAAAACTATAGAGTTTTACTTAAACTTTGCCAGTATAAATACAATCAGAGAAATTATCTGCACTAGACTTTCAATCAAAATGATCTTTGGACAGCAATCCTTTTTCGTAACTACAGAGTGAAATAACTACATAAGCGTGCAAATTAAGTTGTGTTTAAAGAAAATGATATAAAGATTATTTTTTTGTGACTTCGGGTGAAAGAAGACATTAATTTACAACAAGAAGACTAGTGCCTTTAAAAATATAGAAAGGTATAATTTTGGAATGATAGAAGCAATACATCAAATGCAGTAAGACTAGAAAAGAGAAAATAGTCAACAGTGTATATTGATAACAGGTATTGAAAAAATATTTAGATAACTATACAATTTTGATTATAAACTCTTTTTGATATAAATTAATTGATTTCCAAAACAACAATAACAATTCTAAACCAAAAAAGGGAAAAATATATAAAAATAACCGTTATTTCAAACTTAACAAAGTCTAAAATTAATAAGCATGTGATTTGATGAAGTTTGACTTCTTGCCAGCAAGAGAAGGAATAGAGCCGGCTACATATTTGCCAACACTCGCTAAAGCATTAGCCTGTTTTCCAAATTTGGCAACGTCGAACATTCCAGAACATTTTGGCAACATCGCAAAATCATTGGGCAGTGCATTTTGAGTCGTATTGCCAAGGCATTAAGGTGCACGTTGAACGGTGATTGCGTTAGGAGAGAAAAATAATAATTAGTTCTACATACAACACAAACAAACATTTAGGCATTCTAAAGTAATATGGCATGCATGTTTTGGTTAAATTACCCAAGTTTTAAAATTAATAATATGGGATGATGTAATCAATTATTCCCTAATATATAATTTTTATTGGCGATAACATTAAATAATTGGGTCACTTTACCAAATAATCAAAGATTATGTGATCTAAAACTAAGATTCTATGAGCAATATTAAGAAGTGCTACTAAAAAACTGTTCCTAAATACTATACCTTTTGTCTCGATGATGACCATCAGTTAGGGAATGAAACCTCAATATAATATAAGGAAAAAGTTTATAACTAAAGCAAATAAGAACTCAATTTCTTATAGCAGAAAGCTTAGAAATTGGTAGTATTATACCTTTGTATGAGTGATTTTGAAACTGACTGATAAGTCTTTAAGATCCCAAAGGTAAATTTTTAAGCTTTAAAATATTGTCCCTATTAACCTGAAAAGACTAGTTAATAATAGCCGTTTCTGCCCATGCGTGTACGTAGGAGACGACTAACGGTACTGGGGCTTTTAAGGGATTTTTGGGCGATGCGGTTGGAGACCCATCACCAACAACCTTTACGTTACCATCTTTTCCCCACGCTATTTTCCAAAAGTGGCTGAGAAATTTGTAATTCCTTAGCTCTGGCTACCCCTTCTAAGGATTAATAGCCGTGAGTATATGTATGTATGTATGTACTAGTTAAAAATTCTAAGTCACCTTAGCCCTGTTGATAAGTTCTTGTTGTCCAGCCTGGATATTGCTGGGGTTTCCTTGCCAAGCGCGGAGGACAGAGGCCTGAAGGGCACGACCGTAGCTGAAGGTTAGGGACCATGGCCTCTTGAAGCCCTCGACAGCGTTGATCATGTTGAGGTTCACGGATGCCTCTTCTTCAGACTGGCCTCCAGACAGGAAGACAATGCCTGAAATTTAAGTCAAATGGTTCATTCATGTAATGTTCGCGTTATGTACGATCAAGACTTGAGTGTTGAATAAGTTGTAATGAATGGGAAATATTCGTTAAAAAAATACATACATATACTCACGGCTATAAATCCTAAAAGAGGTAGCCAGAGCTTCAGAATACGAAATTCCTCAGCCACTTTTGGAAGTTTATAGAGGACAAGATGGTAGAAATAAAGTATTGTTGGTAATAGGGCTCGAACAGCTTAACCCAAAAAAAACTTAAAAAGCCCCATACCCATAGTCGCCTCTTACGACATCAAGGGTAGAAAGGGGTAATGACATTCTAAGGCGGCACTACCCGGTCATTTCGTTTAAAGAAGATTATTTTTATTATTTTTACAGATAGTTAAGAGTAAAAAAAAAGACATGAGAATTGCAAAATATGTATTTGATAAATTTATAACTATGGCACATTTCCCGAGCGCGATATAGACAACTATAGCTAGGACCCAACCTATTAAAATTGCAAATTGAAAAAGTCATTTGGCTATGTTTCCATGATTTCTATTAAACAAAATTCAGTCAAATTAGTTTCTTGAACGAAAAATAGTTTTTTATTTTTGAAGGCTCTTTCATATAGTTAATTTTGAGAATAAAGATAGGCATTTTAATAGATACCTTAGATTCTTGAAAAAACTCTAGATGTGTTATTTGATAAAAAGATTGTTGTTTGGCTCTCAAAGACTTTAACGACAGAGGTACTAATACTTCAGAGCACCACGTGGCATTGTCACCTGTACAGAGTATGAGTAGAGATTTTTTCTTGGACAGTGTACTCACGTGATAGGGGGCAGGCCTATCGCCGTTTTATACGAATACACTGTCACATGACTAAGTACAACTCAGCCATGTGGGTTTCCTCACGATGTTTTCCCTCACCGTTAACAACCATGATAAATTAACCACACTATGTCTTTAGAAAAGACAAATTGGTGTAGGCCCGACCCGGGATTAGAACACTAGTCGTCTGCACGATAAGCGGTGTTCTACCCACTGAGCTACCCACCATGAGCACCATATGAGCTATATTTTGGAAACGTTTTACATAATTACTGCGGGAGACAGAATATATATATATATATTGTTTTTCTCATATAAATAACTAAATAATGTAAAATATCCCATACCGGGAACAGCAATGGGCACAGTTCTGGAGATAGCGGTTAGAGTTGCGCGGGCGATGTCCATCGGAGTGTACTCCTTCTTGCAGGATTGGCCGGGAGTTACCTGGAAATGGGAAAGATATAATAAGTATTTCCTTTCAAGTGTGTGTGTGTAGTATCTTGCGATAACACTACCCAATTGCCTACTGTGGTGGTCCCAACATGCGAGGTATGGTATTGGATCTTTTTAAGTGACTGTAAGCCTTCCTAAAGGTGGACTGGGGGTTGTGGAGATTTTAGAGGGAGGCCTATATCCGGCAGTGCAGTCTATTGGCTGATGATTGTTAGTGATTCATGGGCGATGCGGTTGGGGACCCATCACCAACAATATTTATTTTACAATCTTTATCTCACCCGATTTCTAAAGGTGGCTAATAAATTTCTAATGCTGAAGCTCTGAATACCCCTTTTAGGATTAAATGCAGTTATATTCATGAGTATATGATTGAATGTATGGTGTACTTACCATGTTGGGTTTAAGCAGGGTTCCTTCCAAGTAGACATGGTGGTCACTCAGTGCTTTGTAAACAGCAGCCAATACCACTTCAGTCACTTTCTGGGCACGGTCCAAGTCGTGTTCACCTGGTGATAAGAACATTTTAAAATTATAAATAATGCATGTATTATGGATTGTTTTATTGCTTATATCAATGGTAAAGCGACCTATCTTGAGGACTCCTAAATTCTCAAATCAAAATTACCACCCCTTCCACTTGCTAGGGCTAGCGGATTTGCTCTCCATGCTCATATTTGTCCTCATGATCGCCTGGTAAGACAATTTTCAAAATACAATACTACAGTTCTTCTTTCTAAACTAAGCATCACGCAACATACCTCGGATTCCACAATTGGCACGATACGCTGGCTCTGGCAGATGAAGCGCAGCAAACGAGCACATCATTAAACCTTATGGTCACCTGATAGGCGAGGGTATAGCAACCGATACAGTAGATCTCCCCATACTCTTACTAGTTAGTAGAGTAGTAGAGTAGTTCTCTATGACCTCCTGGTAGGACTATCTAAAAGACAACACTACAGTTTTAATTTCTTAACTTACCATCAGGCAAAACTTCAGGTTCCACAATAGGGACGATACGCTGGCTCTGGCAGATGGAAGCGTAGCGAGCTAGCACGTTAGCGTTCTCCATGATCGCCTGGTAGGATGGAGTGAAGCGACCGATCTTGAGGACACAACGCCATTTGGCGAAGTGGCAACCGTCCTTCTTGTATTGGGCGCAACGTTGGGCCAAGTCGTCGAGTCCTGAAGAGAAGAAAATCTTGAATTCTTATCTTAGCTACTATTTAAATGTGATAGGCGCTATTAAATTATAACCCCCGTAAATATATCCTACTAGTAACTATAGATAAAACACAGTTGCAAACCCGGCTAAGAATATGAACCTATTCAACGTGCATTTGAGGTCGACTTCTGATTCTTAGTGGCCTAATTCTTTTCACTGAAAAAATAAGGTTAAGCTACTTTGGAACTTTAAACGAATAAACAAAATCGACAAAATAGAGTATTAAAACTAGTGAGTATAGAATATTATCGGTGTTAATACTTTATTTTACAATCATGAACCAACTGAAATTGAGCACTAAATGAGTTTCTATTTATAAAATGAATATATTAAATGTATTCCTGTTTAATGGGCAATTTTGCTTACCGTTTGTTTATATTTAGTTCTCTTTCCCTGAATTTATTTTGCCAAATTTACATCATACAAAGATTTATTTAATAATATAATAATATTGTAATAATAATCATATTGTAATCGGCAACATGCCGGATCGGATGTCGGATCGTACCGGACAAACACCTTCAATCTGCTTACTTTTGAAAGATGTGTATTGATGTGTTTTTTACGGGTTCTCCTCTTAACAAACCTCACCTTTAAATTCCAAGTAGGAGTAGATTTAAACGTAATTGTGATGTTGAGTATTGAAAGAAAATATTTCTTAACAATATTAATAAATTGAACATGGAATTTTATATTAGTCCCATCTTTCAATCTGGCTTAAAACAAATATATCAAGCCAATTATTAATGTATTTATTAGTCCTTTTCAATTTATTAAATAGGGTTAGTTGTGTTGTTTTCGTGGCGGCGGCGGCGGTGGTGGTGGTGGTGGCTGTGTAGTGTCGGCTTAGAATAGCACTACCCCATTTTTTTCCGGTGGGTGTACGTAAGAGGCGACTAACGGTATTGGGGCTTTTAAGGGATTTTTGGGCGAAGCGATTTCTAATTCCTTAGCTCTGGCTACCCTTTTTAGGTATTTATAGCCGTGAGTATAAATATGTATGTGTTGTTTTCGCAATGATGTATAATTTATCAGGAGCGATGCCATTTAAATTTATAATCATCGCGTACCCGTTTTAAACTCGTTTACAAATACCAATGTTATATGCCCCGTTTACAATTGCAATAAAAAAGCTATTATTGATATTATCTTCTGAAAATACATTTGTTCTTGAACCAAAGTCAAATTTCGGCAAGCCACCCACTTACTTCAATTAATTCAAGTGTTTATGATTGTTTTACGTGTGAGTCAAAATTGCTTGCAACAATCACAATAACGTTAGAATGATTTTGTGATTAAATAAATGTGAGAGACACATAATGGCCAAGATGAAGATGTGTTCGTATATAATAAAAAATAATAAATAATAAAAATTTATTCAGTTTTCAAAAGTACATAATATTCGTCTTAACCTAGTAAGTTATTTAAAGTACAAAATATAACATTTTCCTGTTCCTGAGCTAGGTAATTTACCTGTATTTCAGGCAACAATAAACAAAAAAGGCTTAAACTATCAGTTTTCATATAATGGTATTGGTAAGTAGTGTATAAATTATTATCAGACTCGATTGTATCTAACTAATTGTATTATTATGATAAAAAAATAAAAACATCTTATATTAACTTATTATATTAAGCAATTCCTCTGATTCCGTGTATGTAAGATTTAAAAGCCACGATTGAAGTTTTTTCTTGCATTCAAAGTTGTTTAAGTTATATAATACTAGTAATCTATTAATTTTATTATATAAGTATGGACCTAAAAATATAAAGAATCTATTTGTAATGGAAAATTTTGCACTATAAGTATTCAAACATACTATATCCTTTCGCCTCCTGTTTAGTGTATCAGGGTTGAAGTGTAAGCTGGCATGCTGCTTTAGAACAGTGAATAGAATAAAGAGCTGGCGCACAGTTAGCACTTTGCATTGTTTATATAGTTCGGTAGTAGGGAAATAGAAAGGGCGCGCTGTGGCTACTTTAAGTAGCGCTCTTTGAGCTCGTTCCAGTTTTAACATAGTGGTAATGCCAGCACCTCCCCAAGATTTTATGCAATAAGTCAGTAAGGATTGACCAAGCGCTTGATAGATTTGTTTTATTAAAGCGTAGTCACATATGTGTCTCAACTTTTTAAATATTACTATAAGTTTTCTAATTCTATTACAGAGTGCATTAATATGGACCTTAAAAGTTAAAGTAACATCGAGAGTAATTCCAAGATATTTGATGTTAATTGCTTTGTAGATAGTTGAGCATGGGCATGGTGCGCTATCAGTGCAAGTGCGGTGATGTGCATAAAGCGGGGTATTAGCGAGTAATGGTGTAGAAGTGTTCCTTGCGAAAATCATATACATAGTTTTATCAGTGTTCAAGGACAGAAAATTATTAAAAAGCCAGTCATTCACAATACTAAAGCCAAATTGAGCGAATTTATAAGCTTCGTCTATTGTTTTTGCAGAAAAAAGTAAGGCTGTGTCATCTGCATATGAAACTATGGTGCCGTTATTAAGTTGGAGATTACATAGCTCATTAATATAAATCAAAAATAGGCTGGGTCCTAAGATACTACCCTGAGGGACGCCATAGGGGTGGTTTTTTGAAAATGTGCTATAATTGTCTCCAATTTTTAGGCACTGAAGTCTATTACTAAGATAACTTTCAAATAATTTTAACTGAGTATCCCGAATGCCGATATTTTCTAATTTTCGCAATAAAATTGGAATTGAAATTGTATCAAAGGCTTTTTTGAGGTCGAGAAAAATCCCTATAACATGCATACCTTTGTCCAAATTTTGCACAATTTCATTTGTAAGGCAATGGACTGCGTCATCAGTAGATAACTTTTTACGGAAACCAAATTGACAACTTGAGAGAAAGGATATTTCATCTAAATATTTTATTAACCTACTGTTCATTATTTTTTCCAAAATTTTAGAGAAAGTGGGAAGAAGAGAAATCGGTCTGTAATTATTTGGTTGGTTTTTATCCCCCGATTTATAAATCGGGATAACCACAGCTTTTTTTAATGACTCGGGGAATATACCTTGAGACAAGCAATTTTGAAATATGAGAGTTAACGGAGGGGCTAGTATATCCTTACAAAATTTCAAAACTTTACATGAGATGTTATCCCATCCGGGGGCACTATTACTTTTTAAGTTATTTATAATACCCTCTACTTCAGAGACGTCTGTATCGATCATAACAAACGATTTAAGCCTTGAAGGGTGTTTAGAATTAGCTTGATAGTATTTTTCAAAATTTGCCTGTTCAGATAAATTCTTACCAATGTTTATGAAAAAGTTATTTATAAATTCTGCTGACTGTGTGGGAGTTGACCTTAGCTTGAATAGTTCGTTAGGGATATCATTATGTTTTGTCGTGCAAGTCTTTTGTTTAATGAAATTCCAAATTAATTTGTTGTTACTTCCCGCAGATTGAAGTTCTTTTTTCTCGTACTCACATTTTACATTTTTCAAAATTTTATTGCAAAAATTGCGATATCGTTTGTAAATAAGAGTAATAGTATTGTTAGTAGGCTCAAGCATATACCTTTTGTGCAACTTATCTCTATGTTTTATGCATCTGATTAAGCCAGGAGTTATCCAAGGTTTTATTATTTGGTACTTCCTGCTTTGACGAAACGTGCTTGTATTTTTCGCAATTGCATTTTGAACACAGTTAGTCACGTAATTCATGGAAAAGTTTACGTCAGTATTATTACAAACCGTGCTGAACTCTATTTGAATTAAATCACGTCTTACGTTTTGCATGTTAACACTAGAATAGCTGCGGCGGCATTTGTTATGAGTCAGCTTTAAATTCAATGTCAATAGCACGGCGCGATGATCGGTAATAGTCGAGTTAGTAACAAATGTATGTGTCAGGTAATTCGTTTTTATCATAACATGATCTAGACAGGATCCGCTGTTGTGAGTGGGAAAGGTATGGGCGGGTGATATTCCATGAAAAGCACATATGTTTAAGTATTCCTGGATAGAAGAATCGTTGTTTTCTGTTATAATGTCAATATTCAAGTCTCCAGTTAAAACAATGTTTTTTGTAGAGGCGAAAGCATGTAGTATACTGTTCAAGGATTGTAAAAAATTATCAAGTTTGCGAAAAGATGGAGAGCGGTAAAAAGATAATATGACTAAGTCCTTACTTATCAGTCCTAGACAATTACTTTCATTAACACAAATTTCTTCTATGGTAAAGTTTAACGTATCTCGTACATATATTATAATGCCATCATTTTGGTTATGTAGTTTAGTTGAGCTGTGTAATTTGTACCCTGTGAGGGTGGGTAAACTATGTGCTCGGTTTTGTAACCAACATTCAGTCAAGATAATAATATCAAAAGGAACATTAAATCGAGTTAATAATATTAGAAAATCATCGAAATTTTTGTGAATACTACGAATGTTTTGGGTTAAGATTTTAAGAGTACCTTTCTCATTACAAATTAATTGGCTACACAATTCAACATCACACGAGTGAGATTCACCAAATTTTATATTGTCTAAGTCATAGATAATTTGATGTGTCATTGATAAATAAACTAAAGAACGTTTAAAAATAAATTTAAAAAAGAAGTAAAAAATGTGAAAAGAAACTTAATTAATAAGTGCTTATAGATAATAAGAAGATACGGGCGCTCTTAGGCGCCTTCATAGTTAATAGAATTTATATACCTCAATTCTGCATTCTTCCTTGCTGGGCATTCAGGGTCTCCTGTAGGATGGTTACTCGTTTTTTTAAAACGCTTGCAGGTGGCACAGGTTGGTTCCTGAGATTTTTTAATACACTCTTTGATAGAGTGTCCAGTCTCCCCACAATGGCCACAGACCTGATCAGCCTCACGACAAAACTTAGCTGAGTGTCCATATTGCTGACATTTAAAACAACGGGTCACAAGGGTGAAGTCTCTTATTTTACATGATGTCCAGTTAATGAAAATTCGCTTCTGATTCATGAGACATTTGCGAATTCCTGCGGGGACCTCAATTATGTAGTGGCAATATTTACCCTGTTTTTTACCCCCTTTATGGCTAAGTTTTATGGAGCTAAGAAATTTGTCGAATGTTGAGTCTGGATACTTATCGGCCAAATTTTGTTCATACATGCACTGAAACACTTCTTTCTCCGATAAATTTGTTGGCACTCCAACTACAACTATTCTAGGGCGGCGCTGGTTACTTTCTTCTAAAGTAAGATCGTTTGAGCAGAGTTTATTTGACGATTTGATCTTTTCAATATCCTGCTGGGACTCGGTGCTGATGATTACTCCTCCATTTTTAGTTTTTCTGAGTCCTCGTACTTGCAATTTCATCTCCTCGGGGCAGATAATTTTTTGTACTAGGGACTTGGTCTCATCACTAGATTTTTGTTTGTCTTTGGGAAATATTGTTATGGAGGCTAGATTTTGGGGTCTTACAAAATCGTTCGGTCCCTTTTTAACCATATCGGCAAAAGAAGTGTTCGTCTTAGTTTGGGACTCCAAAGAATTGCGTATAGATTGTTTAAGGTCTTGGATTGTTTCAAGGTCACCTTGTTTTTGTTCTAAGACTTCAATTTTCTGATATAAGTTCTGGATTTTAGATTGGGCGAGAAGAAGATGTTGTTTAGCCGATTGGTAATGAACTGCCATTTGACCAGTACCATTCCCGATTTTCCTACATAAGTTACTAATACAGAGCTTTTGGTCTGAGTTCAGCTTACCTTCGGTCGATACTTGGCATATTTTTTGTAAGCAGGCCTCAATGGTGTCCATCCAATATTGGATATCAGTAGTTGATACAACGCTGGAGTCCTGATGTTTTGAAGAAGCCGATGGTGCTTGGTCCATATTGTCTTCAGTGCACTGCGGAGGAGGACTGCGCCGAGTCAGTCCGCTCCGATTAAATGGACTTCCTTCCATAATAATCTCTTAGTTAAATACACCAATACACTAATACAACATATTAACACTACAATAGTCTATGCGATTAGTATTTAGGTGATGCAGACATTTAAAAAAGTAATATATAAAATATTAATCTCAATAGTTAACGAGAGCTAAAATGGCACGTGCGTTCTAGTCGCAGGCCAGTATATGAATCAGTATATTACATTACTCACGGCTATAATAAGGGGTAATCCGACCTCCAGAATTAGAAATTATTCAGCCTGTTTTGAAAGTTGAGTAGTAAAGATTGCATAATAAAGGATGCTTATTGTGTGTTTTCAAGCTCATCGCCGAACAATCACTGAATAGTCCCTAATACCCTAAGATGCCTGATAAGACTTTCGCGGGAAGAAATGGGTAACGTATTTTTCTCTTCTCACATAAGCTGTGTATAGAGTAAAAGTTGTATATATTTTAATATATCGCATGCTTAGTAATAAACGGGCCTAACTCGAAAAAGGTGAATTGTGGTAAATCGTGTTTAAAGTTTGCAGTAACTAGCACTTTTCGTTTCAGTTAAATTATTTGTGAGATTTTTATTATTTTTATATTTTTTTTCCTATTTTTCGTGTTGGTTATAATGCTTGCTTGCACATTTTTAATTAAACTAAGTTATTTTTACATTTTGGATAATATTATTAGGGCTTTAAAAAATATGTTGCAGTGATAAGTCACTTTATCACAAAATTTAGCAAAAAAACTCAATTGTATTATCAAATTAAGCCCAAATAATGCTTTTTTGTACAAAATCAATATTACTTACTAGGTCAATAATTCGTATTAATCCTTATTACTACAAAATAGTTTCAAAATAACGACATGCTAATTGTGAATATGGCGTTTTAGTAGTAATAACCAGTAATATTAAGAGGGTGTAAATAAAAATGCAGTATGAAAATTGTAATCATCATGATCATAAAAAATAACATAGGTGTTACCAAATTGTTGACAATAGAAAGATTATCAAATCTTATGGCACCAAACTATTAAATATCTAAACTCGTCTTTGACGATAAAGTATCAATCAGTCTTATCTAGTCACAATGAGATCAAGCCATAATTCGTAGTAAGTAGTTATAAAATTATTGACATCTATGCTGCATAGTGCACAATCAATAATCCACTAAGTACCTATCCCTATCAGCGTCCAGTTAACATTAAAAACAATATTTTAGACACTTTGCTTTACAATAGTGAACTTCAAAAGAACAAAAATCAAATTATCTTACTTCTTGAGAACAACATAAAAACCATAATAATCTCCTTTGGATACAATACACTTTCTGTAAGTGTAAAACAAAAGTTAGCTATTATATATATATAAAAGCCAGTATCAAAATAATATAATAACTACAAATACAATAAGGATAAGTTACAATATAGCGTTATAATAATCTACGTAGTAGTTTGGTATGAGTTTCTGTGAAATCAATTGTCGTAAATCTTTTTTCTTGTTATCAGTCAATTTCAACTTTTCCCTGTATAATGTGTGTAAACAAATATCCGATATGATGGGCATCTTCTTCCTTTTATTTCGCAGAAATATTTTACTATACTCTTTTTGATCAAATGAATTTTTGTAGTAAAATACAAAAGGATCCTGTTTAGTAATTTTTATAACTTTAATATCATTCCATATAACATTTTCACCCTCATCATTGACATTGTAGTTGTAGCCCCATTCTTCTTGCAATAATTTTAGGTCTTTGAAAAAATCAAATGTAAGTTCATGGACTACAAAAGGGTGTTTACTTTTCTTTGCATTTTTTATTAACGCTATATATTGCTGTGGGCAGTATATAGGGCCAGATTTTCTATTCTTCTTGATCTCTTTTTCGATTAAACTGAGTACATTGTCAGCTTCATTTTGACTGTGGCCTTTTATAAGAAATTTATGTGTAATAGATTTTATTTTCTCTAATGAATAAACTGCATAGATGTACATGGTTGTGACATATTTATTTTTGTTCTGCCCACAGCAGTTATCTGAGTAAAATATCACATCTGTATCACCTTCCGCGTTATTGTTCATATCTTGTAGGTATTTATAAATACAGGACCCAATTTCGTTTGCCCCTCTTTTGCCATCGGTCTCCGTCCAGAAAAAACAATCAACCTTATCATATGCTATGTACTCTTTGTTTTTCCGTGTCTGGTTATGAGAGAGATGATTAACGTCTTTTTTGAAAAGATTAGTCAAAGTAAAATTATAGCTATTTAACTTTGACTTATAATAAAAGGAGGACGTGTCACCATCAGGGCATGACATTACAGCCTGTAAATCGTATACAACAACCCTATTAGTTGCAGATATATTTTGACGATCGAGATCTTTTTCGATGCGGGACAGTTGTTTTTCTCTCAAATGAACCTCAATTTTGTGTTTTAACTGTTCTTTTTCGCCAGGAGAAGCATTTTGATATGTCATACATAGATCACATTGATCTTTCTTTGGTTGGAAGAATCCTAAATTATAATCCGAGGTAAATATTTTATAATAGGAACTGTATTTTCCTGGGTCCTTTCCCTTTTCGGTTTGTTGTTTTTCGAAGTGTTTGTACAAATCTGTGATGGTTTTTGACCCATCAATATATTCCCTAGACGTCATACTTCGCAGGTAATGCGACTCTATTCGAGGTATAGAGTTAATGTGATCCTTAATATCGCTCGTCAGCTCAGCAGATATTTTTTTATGATTTTCGTGTTTTCCACGAAAATCTTCTTGTACTATGCCATTTGCGTCATATTTAGTTTTTGTTGTCTGAATCATTCTATCGGTAATATCTAAGGTACTTTTGAAAAACTTCTTACAGACGCGAATTCGCTTATTATCAACGGTAAAGTGATAAGCTTTATTAAAACACCTTGGGTTTTCAGCATTCGTATACCTATACTTGGGCTGTACATCAATCATGCACGAGCCAATGAAAGTCCTTTGTTTGTATAAATCTGCTAACAACCAGAAAGCATTAAATATGGCCAATCGTGACTCCTCATTAACATTTTCTTGACACTTAAGTCTACACCTTTCCGTGCAAGGAGCTTTGACGCTGCGACCGGGAATCAATCTAGATGAAGTAGATAACGACGTGTAGGGTTTACCGCTATTTCTTAACTTCTGTACTTTGTTTTGCCTCCAGGTTTCCGGCTTACTAACTTTTTTTCGACCTCGCTTTTGGGTGGTATTGGGCAATTGTGTATTCTCCGAAGCTGACGTTGAGCTAGAACTGTCGGAATCTGAAGAACTAGAAGAAGAACTGCTAGTTGAAGATCCAGATGATGAAGATGAATTTTCTATAATTCTAGGTCGACTATGATGCAAAGTACCCACATTGAAGGTCGGGTCAATATCACTCAGATCAACTTCACTCTCCCCTGAATTTATGGGTGAAAATACGTATCGCGGGTCAGGCATCATGTTCCTTGTCTCATACGAACCACTTTGGCTTCTAAGCAACTTCGGATCTAAATAATTTACCTGGTCCGTAGAAGAATTAAAAGAATTCTCAATAATATCACTATTCTCCTTTTCGGTCGGCTCATTTTGATTAATTAGTGTTTTCAGGGACTCTTGATTTTGAGTGAGATTGATCGACTGTGACTGTAATAAACAAAGTTTTTATTGCGAAATTAAACATAGATAGCTAGGAGAACATAACTAGAAGCTAAAAATAAGATTAAGCTTCATAGCAATAGGCGATTGCAATAAATATAATAGGGGTAATTACAAATTTAAGCATCGAAATTTTAAAGTGATTCTAAAAGAATTTATAACCTGGACTTACCAAATTAATGGCACCTGCATTTGAAGTGTTTTCGGCACCCAGACACGATTGCCCGAGATTTTCTCGCAGTTCATTAGCGGCACCAGCAAGCCGCAAAATTTCTTTTATTCTTTTACTCATGCTAAAATAAGTTAAAACATAAATGAATTTGAAATTTATACATTTTCATATACATAAAACGAGATACCTACAAATAAAGCACATAATTTTGCGTTGTATTCCATAAAAATAAATGAATATGTCATATTGTAGCAACCAAATTCACAACAAAAAAAATCATAAATCGATATATCAAGACATAGTCCTATGAATAAACCCGCCCTGAAGTAATAAACTAATGTTTGTCTTAATAGTACACCAAGCTTCCAAGTGTTTTTTCTCATAAAAAGAACCATATCGAATTAGATCACTCCATTTTGCGTTTTATTTTGTGATAAAATGAGGTAAGTCCAAATAGGCTTATGTTTGATTAAAATTGGTAAAAATACTCACGTTATCTTGAATCGAATAACGTTCTATCTCCAAATGTGCCACGAAAGCGACGTCTTGCCTCTAAACCAGTCGGAACAAAACTGAAGTTAGCTGCTTTACCACCAAATCATATTCGCAATCTTGTTAAAAGTGAAACGCAGTAACTCGTGCTATCTCTGTTTATTGCTTGATTTAGGCTTGTTTAAGAAAGAGAGCCGATAGTCCTGTTCGTTAAAAGCCGTTTTATTACAATAACTAATTTTGTCCCATTTTTGAGTTAGGCCCGTTTATTACTAAGCATGCGATATATCATATATATTTTTCTCTATATTTTCCGTTTTCTAGATCACTGATGTAATTGTAGTTTTGTGTTACCTACTCTTCGTCCATCATTCAAAGAATTCCGTTTCATTATCTTTATTGTTACAAATAAATATCATGGTGTGTTATCACATATATTGAACTTTAGATAGTAAATGTTATATTGTTTATTTGAAACGAGATTTCAAACAAAACATTTGCGTAATGTTAGTTGTGAAGTCTCGGCTTAGAATGGAACTAACCCATTTCTTTCCCCAGGATATGTTAGAGGTGACACAGGGTTTTTGGTGCTTAAGTGTAAACCAGTGTTGTGAGGTTTCACTCACAACAATAATGCTGAGGCAGTCACCAGTTCATTGCCACGCAGGCATTTAAGTACAAGAAACTTTTAATGGATATCTCATTTAAGTTCAAGTAATATTATTTTAAATGTATATCTGTTTTAATGTGCTGTATTCTATTGTTGATCTTCTTTTCCTTTGTAATATTTTTATTATTTTTTATGAAATTTACGTTTACTTTCTTTATGTTGATTGTTAAGTTTTTCTTAATGTATGTGAGTGTAACTGTGCTTTTCTTTGTATGTAGCAATGAATAAATGTTTTCTTTCTTTCTAATTTATTATAGGCGATGTGGCTGGAGATCCATCACCAGCCATCCTTTATTTTACTATCTTTTTTGTCACTTGTATTCCAAAAGAGGCTTATGGATTTACAATTTCTGAGGCACTGGCTACCCCGTTTTGAGATTTACAGCTGTGAGTATGTATGTGTTTTAAGCTTACATGAGGTATAAAATGGTTGTTAACCCAAGTTAACCCTTTATAAGGCAATGATTGATCAAAAATTCATTGTATTTCACTTCTATTTGAAGCTAGGTAAAAGGTTGAAATTATGGTGGTCGCTATATGCCCTCTGCCTTATAAAGGGTTAACTGTTCCATGTAAAAAGTTGTTCATAGATTTTTCGAGAACACTCTCCTTGGAAAAAAAATATCGGGCTTTAAATACATTCATTTATTAAAAGTTGCCGTCAAAAGATGCATAGTTTTTGTTTTAATGTGATCGCCAGGAACGTATGATAAATTCTCAGCTATCCCAATGTATGTTATATGCGTGATTTTATATATACAGTGTTGTAAAGCATTTGCCTTCGTAAATAAGCTACATACATACATACATATACTCACAGCCCTAGAAGAAGTAGCCAGAGCTAAGGAATTTGAAATTCCTCAGCCACTTTTGGAAGGTTGAGTGGGGAAAGGATGGTAAAATAAAGGTTGTTGGTGATGGGACTCCAACCGATCGCCCAAAAATCCCTTAAAAGCCCCAATACCGTTAGTCGCCTCTTACGTTCACCCACCGGAAGAAATGGGGTAGTGCTATTCTAAGCCGACACTATACTAAATAAGCTAATATATAACTATAACCGCCAGCCATTCAAGGCTATTTATGTAGTCGTATCAATGACGTCTTGATAACATTGACATTCACCAAGCATTATCTGCGTATTATCAAACAAACTTTACCCCCAAACCTTGTCAATACTTATCTTTACACAAACACATCTTGTTATTTAAACATATCGATTGTTTTTAAATAAGTGTCTTTTGATGCTGCTATGAAATTAGTGTAGAGAAGTGTGGGATCTAGGCACAGAAAATTTAAACCTTTATAAGGCAGTGGCTAAATAGTGGCCACCATAATTTCAACCTTACCTACCTTGAAATAGAAATGAAATACAATGAATTTTTGATCATACCTGTGCCTTATAAAGGGTTAATACCGTATAATCTCAAAAGGGTAGCTATTTATTAGTTTAGTTTCCTAAATGCACTATCTATTCCATAGGAGCCAAACTCTCACTGTGTGTTAACTTAATAATATATTTGTTAACAAAATGAACTCCAGTATATATTACTTAGTAGGATCGGATTAATCGAAAACTATGCCATATCTCATTGTGTTGTATGAGGCAAAATGAAGGTCCATGTCTTTATTTTTGGCCGATTCAGTTAGAAACCATCGCAATCAAAGTATTTAAAAATCGTTTCACCTCTCTGGTTTCTAGAATTTTACTGATTGGATTTTTCCAAAACTTTGGCCACCACTTTCTGGCAATATAGTATTATATTAAATTACAGGTATAACCAGATTTAATTTATAAATCATATAAAAGAATATCTATTATATTTTAAAATGTAGAGTAGCTGTATTCAGTTGATGTTTTTTTATATACAGTCCGATCTATGACCATGACTTACTTAGTACTTAACTTATCACATTTACCACCGTGCTCTTTCTACCGTTTCCTGTTATACCCACTCTTTATCATTGATATAGATGCATGTAATTTAAATTAAAATTTATCATGGTTGTTAACGGTGAGGGAAAACATCGTGAGGAAACCCACATGGCTGAGTTGTACTTAGTCATGTGACAGTGCCTGCCCCCTATCACGTGAGTACACTGTCCATGCAAAACGTGGGTACTCTGAACACCAGGTGACAAAGTCACGTGATGTTTAGAAGTATTAGTACCTCTGCCAACCCCTTCGGGGATATTCGGCGTGAACGTTTATGTTATGTTATGTTTATGTAATTTAAATGTCATAGAAACAATCAATCCATGAATAAATAATTTACAATTAATAAAACTCACCCTGAGTAGTACATTCATCTTCCGATCCAAACAGTGGTACAACCCCAGTGTCAACTTTAATACCACAGATGATACCACGCTTGTCCAAGAGTTGGGTCAGCGGGGAACCATCATCAGCCTTCTGGTACAGGGTTTCGTGGTACAGGATGACTCCGGAGATGCTGTCTGAAATGACCTGTTGAATGAAGAAATGAGGGAATTTAATTGTGTGATGCAATGTCTTGGTAAGATGGATTTATTTGAAGCAATATAATGAGATACGCTAATTTTGCTTGCTAAGATACTAGGGTAATGAATAGAATAGAATAGAATAAAATAACTCTTTATTGCACATCAAACACAAATTTACAAAGGAAATTATCATACAATTTACAGTGAGGTACAATTGGCGGTCTTATCGCTAAAAGCGATCTCTTCCAGACAACCTTTGGAAGGTGAGATCGGTAATGAGTATGTTTTAAAGACTAAGCTACTTGAAATATTTTGCAATTATGCAGTTCCTAAATATTCACTAGAATTCCACAAATTTGATGGGAATTTGAATAGGGAAAAATTTATTTGTAAGATAAAATAGATAAAGAATGGTTGTGGCTTAAAAATCCCTAACCCAGAGTTGCCAGTAAGAAATAGTTTAGTGTTATTTCAAACAACACAAAACAGCATAGCACTAAATAGCAATGATAACTAAACTATAATAAGGTATACTCACGGGGTCAGTGCTGAAGAGGAGCTGACGGTATCTGCGTCTGTTGTCCTCAGTGTTTTCAACACCAATGTCTTGAAGACGCTTGCCCATGGTACCTTAAAACAAAAAGAGCATGTAAGTGAATAGTACTTGTTATGGATAGTAATAAATTATGTATTTTATTAATTCATTAACCATTCTTTAATCATGTTTTTTGTATATAAATGCATTTTATTTTATATTTTATTTCTTTCTTAATTAGTATAGATTTCTCATATGTAAGTTTTGAGTTTGACAATTGTTAAATTTGTTGAACTGTACTTGTTGTGTAATTGAATTTCGAAATAAATACACCTACTTCATATATTAATGGAGCAGGCTTAAATTTACATATAGATTACTACTTTAATATTCCCAACAGACAAACATTCAAATAAACCTTAACAGTTCATAATAAGTATAAATATATCCTTTCTTGTTTGTACATTGCAACTTAATAGTGCCATATGTCAATGAAATATTAAATGAAAATCAGAAGAAATACAATCTGCAAAAGGCAATACTCACCGACTGACTCATCAGCAGCCAGGATACCCTTACCAGGGCTTACCAGGGCCCCAGCAATCTTGCGGAGCTCCTCCTGGACCTCGGGGGTTGGGTATTTGAAGTAGGTGCTCATGGTTGCTGCAAGGGGTAATAAGTCACTAGATATTAGGTTTTAGACTTATTGATCACCAATATACATACTGTTTAGTGTTAAAATAGTATACAGAACTGTAGTCTTGGTTACTAAAATTCATATATACTCATTTCTTCACCAGATTATATTAGATTATTAAGGGTGTTTAAGGCTTTAATGAGATTGCTGAGTGATAATATTGTGTTACATTTATTAACTAGCTACCTTTGGCTGACAATATTTGCCTCATTTATTTAAGCAATATTTGTCACTTTATATATTACTAATTACAGTTTTATCTTCTTCTGATTGATGAGTTTCTGGTGACTTTCATTACATTATCTTTACAATTATACAAATTATCTGATTTTTCGAAGTTCGTCATTAACAACTAAAATTATTGGATTACGGAGAGTTCAAGAGTCTATTAATAACATTTTGTAAACAAAGCATTAGAAACATTGCATTGAACAGTGAAGTTACAATAGCAATAGGAATATTTAATCATATTGCATCATAGTTTATGAGACAAATCGGTATTTTCAAAAATAATGAAAAATTCTATTACTTTTTTGTATTAACAATGGTTATGGCTCAATATCATCAGATTACCTTTGGAGCCCATTCCTGGTCTCCATCCTGATTCTGGCAGTCCCTTCTTTTTCTTTTTAGCACCCATTTTCGATTTTTATTTACTGTTATATTTTCACTTACACTTATACTCGACAATAATTAATAATAAATTAAATTATAAAATTTACAAAAAAATTAAAAACATTTTGTGTAAACTCACCAAAACATTTATAGCAAAATGCAGCTGTCAAACTCAATGAAGTCTAGCTTGTTCTAAATTTTCAAATTTGAATATCTCTATGATTTGTCAATTTAATGACAGTATTGACCATAGATTTTTATAAAACAATGTTCAGTTTAAAAAACTTGTCTGTTTTTTGTTAAACTCACACCAATTATTGCCATTGGGCTAAACAAAGGCATTTATTGATGCCACTGAAGAATCTCTCTTGCTTCCCTCACATTCATATCATACATGGCCTTTTATTATAAACTTAACTTTAATAGAGTAGGATTTAATAGCAGTTATCAAAAACTAGAGGTGCCTGAGAAATACAAACACAAATAAGGTTTGAACACAATGTGTCAAGTTCTCTTCATTAATCAATTTTCTTTTAATCTTAGCCCAATTGCACACCTAGCAGCTACTAGTTGTATCTAGTAAATAAACTTATTAATACAAAATTTTAAGATTTAGTTTATTAAGATTAAACAATTATCCTTAATATAGGCAGTTGTGTTGTGTAATAATAAGTCACCATTAATAGGAAAAGTTTGTAATATATAAACTCATCCTAAGGAAGTTCATCTTGATCATACAAAAACTTAATTTTCAAAAATTGAAAAATCTGAAAAAAATTCTGAGTGTATTTTAGTGTATTTGCCCAAATAATAACAAGAACTTTTCAATGTCATGGCAATGGCATTAGCCCTTTTGACTTAACCTTCAAAGGTCATCCATCCCAGCCTTTGAGAAATGGGAAGAACAACAAGAACAAAAGTAAGCCAAAATGAAAAAAGTTTATTAGAAAACTATAACTTTAGATTTAAATGATGATAAAATGAGGTTTCTATTTCAGAAGAAATAATAGCAATATTGTATGATTGGAAAAATTCAAGAACATTAGGCTTAAGTGAGTCCCAAATTAACATTTGAATTTAATAGGTACTTGGCTACATAGGGAAAAACAACATCGTTACTAGAGGTCAAAATAATAATATAATACGCCGTATGTGATGTAATAGTCTGCAACATTATTTCACATTTACTAGATATAAAACATGAGAATTCTGTGATTAAAATTATCGAAATATAAGCATATAACGTTAAGATATGATAAAGTGTCTTAAAATTGGTCTAAAATATTCGAAAATCAAATATACGTCTTAGTTCTAACCTACAAAAAATACTGTTGGAAATAATTTAAAATAAAGAACTAAAATAAAGTCGGAAAGTTATAAATTTGCACATAAATAATTTAAAAAACTTACATTTTTAGGTATGTGTATATAAAACCCAACTCTCCCGAACTTTTCACTGTACTGAACTGTCAAAATGTTCTCGGAATATTATCAAAGGTCATTTGAAGGGTGATTGCGTGACATATCGGCAGTAGAAAGTGTTGCCAGGTCCTAACAATTCCCTTGTTTAAATTTATTTCAGTCTTCGAAAACCTAAATGTAATTTACATTTCTTCTTTATGATTAAATACGTTATTAAATTATTCACCTATTCATTCTTAGCAATATAGAAGGTAATATTATTATCATATTTTCAACTCAAAGTGGAAATGAGATCCCTTAGAAGTATAGGTAATGTATGTTGTGTGATAGAGTGAGAAATAGTGTGATTCTTGAACGAGTAGGTGTGGATGGTATTGTTAATAGAGGATGGCCTCGTAAAGCGTTTCTAGACCAGATAGAAAAAGTTCTTATAAAGGCGAGGGTCCAAAGTGAGAAGAATAAAAAAGCATGTATGAGAAGAATGATGAATGTAAGGGAAGCAAGAGAGGTTTGTCAAGATCGTACTAAGTGACGATCGATAGTCTCTGCTTACCCCAAGGGGAATAATGGGCGTGAGTATAAGTAAGTAAGTATTAACAACAACTGATAAAGCGTGTTAACACGTCACCACAAGAGTATCAAATACAAACAACTACAACAAACACAGAAGACACAAGAAGATAATTAGAATTGTATGAATTCACACAATTAATTTTATAATATTCAATTAACGAAGATTGTAAAAGAACAATTCAATCAAGGTCGCACCAACTCAGCTTTTGATTTACTTTCTACAACCAACATTACACCAAGAGGCTCCTACAAGGTGAATTTAATTTCATGCCGCATGGCAGCCACCAGGCAGGAGCTGCTGCACCGACCAGAACAAACAACTTTATCGTTATTAAATAAATCAAATATAGAAATATTACAGACAAGTAAGTATTTGCTTGTAAAACAGTGTAGGTAAAGACTTTTAGTGTGTTTATTATTTTTCCTAATTGATTTTGCTCAAACATTACAGAAGTGGATATAATTGGATTTTTCTACGCAATCTGAACTGCTTACTTCCTGGACGCATGATGTATAGTAGATATTGGTTAATTGGAAAGTGTAAAACTATGTCCTAGCTGGACGCAGCAAACCGAACGCGAAGGCGAACCAAAGCGGTACCCATGGGTAGAAAGGAGTAGTGACATTCTTCTAAGCCGGCACTACACGAAATATAAGTCATTCTTATATCCTTAGATTAGCCGTTTCTTGGAAGCGCTACTCCTCCGGAACACTTGAGCGATCTAAATCAAATTTTGCACAAAGATGGAAACTATATGTAGCTAAATTTTTTGATTATTATCGAAACTAAAAAAAACGCCTGCAGCAGCCACCTACCGGCGTAAGAGTAATCTACATGAACGTTTTTACTTCTCCGTGGTCGCATGTCATGATCGAATCTGCCATTAAGGAATATTCACCGAAAAACTATTTTCCCATTAAAGTCAATAAAAAAAGTTAATGGTGTCTTATTTAGAGCATGGGCTTAAGCTTAGACTAACTGCACAGATAGATAGTAAGAAGACTGAGGTTTGTCATACATAACTCGCTCAGCTCAATTAATTTCAATCGCACTTTGCATTAAAGTTATAATTCGAACTGATAAAATTAACTCACTAACTCTAACACTCACTAATATTTATTTTATGTGCCATTCCTTCTACTTTATAACGATTAAAATAAAGTTGTCCTTTGCTGCGTATTTTATTTTCCATTGTAGTAAAATCCAAAAAAAAGTACTGGTCACCCAATTTCTCAGGATCTAGTCAACTTTGTAACTATCGCCATCTATAAAATTACAACGAAACAACCAGTTGTATTCTTTTTATTATTTCGTGTACTTTATTAATCTAAGTTCAGGTTTTCACCGCTAGATGTCTTAGTCTCAGACAACCGTGATAGCTCAGTGCGTGGATAGTACACCGTTTATCGTAAAGAAGATGAGGGTTCAAATTCCGGGTCGAGCCTACACCAATTGGTCTATTCTAAATACATTTGTATAGTTAATTTACCATGGTTGTTAACGGTGAGGAAAAACATCGTGAACTCACATGGCTAAGTTTGTGACAGTGTATTCGTATAAAACAGCTTAGGCCTCCCCCTGTCACGTGAGTAAACTGTCTAAGAAAAAACGTACTACTAGATGTTAGGTTGTTTTTTGAAGCACAGCATTGTTAAATTTTAACGTGCCGATCGATGTAAAGCCGGGACGGATCGTTAGTTATTCCATTCCTAGGTCCGGGTGAAGGCCGATATTTGAATTTGAATCCGGCACTCATCTATTCTTTAAAACTCAACTTAATTCATACTTTGATTCATTTTATCCCCGAAGGAGTGTCAGAGGTACTAATGCTTCTGAATCATAACCTTGTTTAGTATGCTTTTTTTTGTACGAATATACTGACACAACTAAGTACAACTCATCCTCACTGTTCATAACCATAACCACACGTATGACTTTAGTAGACACATTGGTCGGGATTTGAACCCAAGCCTCCCTGCATGATAGGTGTGTGTTCTATCCACTAATATAACATACTTGTAAAGTCTTTAAAACTAATCTCTTAAGTTCGGTTGACACTGAATATCACTCCATCTTTTAGCATTAGTTCGTATACGTCTGATAATTTCGGTTCCTAGTTAACTTTGAGTGATTGCGAGAAGTAATCGCATAAAGAAAAATTTAAGCCAAAACCTTTTTCATAGATTTTTAGATCTCTTGCAGAGTAGAGACTCTACAAGGGATCATCTACCTCGATATGAAACGTGTTTTTAGTCTCCTTATAAACTGATAGCTTAAAGATAATTAGAAACCTGTGTCAGGCTTACACCAATGTGTCATTTCTTAAGTCTTATGTGTGGTTTGTTTATCAAGGTTGTTAACTATAACGTAAAACATTGTAAGACCAAGATACATGGTAAGTTTAACTTAGTCCTAAGACAGTGTATACGGCGACAGGGCTACGCCTTAACGTGAGTGCATAATCAATGCCGTTTAGTGCCGGCTTAGAATGTCACTACCCCTTTTTACCCATAGCTGTCGGAAGAGGCGACTAAGGGTATGGGCCTTTTAAGTGGTTTTTGGGCGATGCGGTTGGAGACCCAACACCAACGATACTTTAATTCATCTTGTCCCTATTAACTTCTCTCTGCTCTGGCTACCTCTTTTTAGGATTTATGGACGTGATTATGTGTATGTACATACACAGTCAATCCAAAACGTGGGTACTCTGAACAGCACGACTCAAAAATGTAATGTGATTTTTAAAACTTACTTAGGGAGCGTTCAAGTATTACGTAACGCAATTTGGGGGGGCGGGGGGGTCTCGTAAAACGTTACGATGCGTTACACGGGCGGGAGGGGGTCCTTCTTACAACACGTTACGTAACATTATTTCTTTTTTTATATAAAAAAATAGGGAAATTAAACTCAAATTTATAAAAAAATAAACAAAATACGCAGGTGTTGCGAATTAAAAATCTCTTGTTTTATTATAAGGCAATTAAAACTATATGAAGGATAAAAACTATAACAACTTTTTGCGACTTCAGGGTAAAAATGATGACTTGAGTGTTACGTAACCTTTAGAGAGGGGGGTGGGGGGTACAGAAAAACGTTACGGAGCGTTACAGTGGGGGGAGGGGGGGTCAAAAATCTTCAAAAATTGCGTTACGTAATACTTGAACGCTCCCTTACTTACTTACTTGCTAGTGTAGAAATAGAAATAGAAAACTATTTATTGTACATCACAGACAGAGACATACATACATACATACATATACTCACGGCTGTAAATCCCAGAGCCAGCCAGAGCTAAGGAACTCGAAATTCCTCAGCAACGTTTGAAAAGTTGAGTGGGGAAAAGATGGTAAAATAAAGGTTGTTGGTGATGGGTCTCCAAACGCATCGCCCAAAATCCCTTAATACCCCAAAACCGTTAGTCGCCTCTTACGTACACCCACCGGAAGAAATGGGGTAGTGCTATTTTAAACCGACACAACACAGCACTTTTAAAACTTCTTCCGCGCTTTTGGCGGATATACGGCGTGAACGTTTGAGTTAACTTTCTCTATTCCCATAATATTCAAGTCTAGGCATCGATAAAGTTTTTGATTTAAACCAAAACGTGCGTTTTTAGATACGAGTAGTAGGAGTTATACATACATACATACATATTCTCACGCCGTTCGTTCCCATTGCGGTAGGCAGAGACTATCGACCGCCACTTCTTACGGATAGATCAGCCCCGGATCTACGATTTTTTCGAACCGGGGCAAGAACTTGATATAGCGCCCCCTCTCGTGAGCGTTTGATTAACACTAAGTGGCATTTTTGGTGGTCGAAAGAATACCCTTTAATAAATTTGTACTCTTTATTATTTATTACTAATAACTTTTTTCTTTAGTGTGACATCAAATTAAATATAACAACAAAAATTAACAACGCTCCCGATATTCAAGGCATTTTTTTAATTTTCCTCATCGTTTTTTTTTCTCTTTTATCTTACTACAGCTTTACACGGCGTGCTTTCTTTTCCGCGAAAGAATCTATTAGCTCATCAAAGTCCGTCTCAAAGGCAGTTTTATTTTCAATAGCTAGAATCGTGAGGCCAGATAAACGTTCTTGGCTCATTGTTGAACGCATATAGTTTTTAATTATTTTCAGTTTGCTGAAACTTCGCTCACAGCTGGCAGATGTCGTCGGTAATGTGCAGTATATCCTCAAATCTATACTAACTTTAGGAAACGCTTCTTGCAAGTCATTCTTACACAGATGTTGTAACAGGTCGAATGCACTTGATTTTTCATCAATTTCCGTTACTAGGTCTTTGAATATAGAAAGTTCCTGGCAAAAATCAACTGCATTCAAGTCTTTTGAATATTGTCGAGCTAGATCGGCTCCATGTTTCTGCAGATCATCAGTCGACATATTTAAAAATGCGTGACCACTGAGGAAGGCGAAATTTTCATCTAGGCTCTTTGTTGTTTCATTTTACTAATTACTCGGACACGCAATCTAAAATAAACTAAACAACGATCGTCCCTTGGCGTAAAGGGCTATTCGGCTTGGTTCGTGTAGCCTCTAGGGATACATGTGACATACGGGGGAATCCCCGGCAGTGATACGTACGTTATCAGTATTGCCAATTAGGCTATAACTATACAGAATATACTAAACTGATTTTGGCGCCCTCTGAAACTGCCGCCCGGGGCAGGTGCCCCGGTTTGCCCCCCCCCCCTAGATCCGGGGCTGGGATAGATAGATAAGATAAGACATTTATTACAAGAAAAACACATTACATTAGAATTTACAATGATTCACGCACTAGGCATTGCCTGTATCGCATGAATCTAGGGAACACATTTAAAATACACAACAAATAATACAAGTCTTAATTAAGAGAGAAAAAGAAACAAAAAACTGGTTTAAATAAAAATAAAACTAACTAAATTACAAAAGCAACTAAGTAATAGTTTGTGCATATTGCGAAGTGTTTAGTTACGAGTGTATGTGTGTGTGTGTATTGGATATGTATGTGAGAATGAATGTATGTGTGATTGTGTGTATGTGCGAGGGTGAATATTTGTGAGTGAGTAAGTGTATGAGTGTGTGTGTGAAAGACAACTACGAGACAACTTTTAGCAAAGCCTCTGTATCAGCGTATGAAATATTCATTAATTGTTTAAATAACTCTTTTTTACTCTTACTTTTATCACATTGTTTTAATGTGACAATATCTTTAACCAGTTTATTAAACAAGAAGGGAGATAAAAAACTAGGGAACCGTTGAGCAAAAGTAGTGCGAGTCACTGGTACCGGTAACTGAAATAAACGTTTGCTAAACATATCACTGCGGTGCTGTTGGCACATATTTTGTTTTGCAGCTAGGACAGCTCGCTGAATAAAAAGTTTGCGCACACTAAGAAAATCAGCTTCTTCATATAATGCTGAAGTGGAGTATCTTCGAGGTTTTCTTAGCAATGTCTTCAACACAGCTCTCTGGGCCCTCTCTAGGACAATCATGGTTGTAGTTGCACATCCACCCCAAACCAATATACAATAATTTAATGTTTTTTGACATGAATTCCTCATGTGGGGATTATTACTCATAATTACAATAATTAAGTATAGATTGGCATAAAGCCAAATATACGGTACATAGTATCCTGCCATGCGTTACTTCACGTAGAGACCTTATAACAAAAATAATTTTCCGTAAGCGAGCGGAAGTGATACTAATATGCTCCTTAAAGTTAAGATGCTCATCAATTACTATGCCGAGGTATCTAATCGAGCGGCACTTAGTGATTTTGTTGCATGAGCATCCTACTGTCTCACTGCTGAATTGGAGTAAGGGACATGCAATCTGATGTACTTTAAGAGCGTCAAGATCAGAGGGCGGGGCGGACGATTCGGTTTTGTGAAAACAGATATTACATGTTTTGGTAGCATTTAATGTTAATAAGTTATCCTGAAGCCATCCCGTGATCCTGGTAAGTCCTGATTGGGCCATTCTATTCACTTCAGGCCACGTTTTACCATACAATATTATAGCAGTGTCGTCCGTATAGCACAGAAGGTCGGTATTTAACATTGTCGAGGCTATTATGTCATTAATATATATAAGAAAAAGAGTTGGTCCCAGTATGCTTCCTTGTGGCACACCAAAATGACACACTTTGTAGGTCATTCAAGTGGTTGCCCAGCTTGGTGCACTGTTTCCGATTAGTCAAGTAACTATAGAACCAGTCATATGCAATGCCTCGAATACCAGTTGCTTCCATTTTTTTTAGAAGTATGCGGATGGATACGGCGTCAAAGGCCTTTGCTAAATCCAAGAAAACACCAATAGATTTAAGGCCACGATCTAGATGAGCTGATACAATATCTACAAATAGTTTAGTAGCATCTTCAGTGGATCTTCCCCTTCGAAATCCGTATTGTCTATCCATGAGCAGTCCATTTGACTCCAAGTATTCGACCAATCTATCATTGATAAGACGTTCCAATAATTTAGAAAAAACTCCAAGTAAAGAAATGGGTCGATAGTTTTCAGGAACATCTTTCTCGCCTGATTTGTAAATGGGTTTTACAAGGGCAGTCTTCCATTGAGTGGGAAATTGTCCGTGTGAAATACTCTTAATGAAGATAAAAGCAAGCGGGCCTGCAATCATGGGCGCGATGCTCTTAAGAAGTTTATTATTAATCTCATCCAGACCTGGAGCTCTGTTAGGTTCTAGTGAACAGATTAGACTCAATACTTCTTCAGCGTTAGTGGGTGTCAGAAATAAAGAATGGAGTGGGGAGTGATTATTAGTTTGAACTTTTCTAGCTAGTGACACTTCCGTTTCCTTCAAGTTCATTAAGGTCTTGTTTGCTAACGTCGGGCCTACGTTGGCAAAATAACTGTTCACGTGATTAACGGATTCTGAGACGGATTGCTTCCCCTATGTAAGAGCCTCTGAAGTAACTGGGCGCTTTGATCTATGGGTGATGGTATTAATAGTACTCCATAGTTTTCTAGGAGAGTCACGATTTTCTAACAATTGCTTCTCATAGAATTCAGCTTTTATATTCCGAAGTAAACTGATGTGAAAGTTTCTATATCTGATATAGATTAGCTTCGTACTGGGGTTATCAGGATTTCGCTTGTAGTCAAGATGGATTTTATCCCTGTGCCGAGAACATCTTAGCAGGCCAGGTGTGACCCAGGGTGTTAGTATTCTCTTTTTATGAGGAACTTGCACGGTAACGCTGTGTTTCTCAACGATTTTTAAGAGTTCATCTGTGAATTTTTTGACCGTTTCGTCTAGGGAACAATTGTTAGTTTACTTACGATCCTGGCAAACCTCTTTAGCTTCATTCACATCCATCAATCTTTACATACATGTTCTTTTATTCTTCGTACTACGGACACCTGCCTTTTTGAGTACATTTTCTATTTGATCCAAATGTGTCCTTCGAGGTCGTCCTCTACTAACATTACCTTCCACATTGGCTCTATAGATCTCTTTTACCAATTTACTGTCATCCATCCTCTCTATATGCCCAAACCATCTCAACATTCCTTTTTCTATCTTTCTTACAATATCATCTTTTATACCACATCTTTCACGAATCACGTCATTGATTATACTTTGTTTGCAAAGTTTCCATTTGATATGGGATGGATATGATTATAGAAACCAGTTTATTAATAATATTATCTTATTCCCATGTCGTAAGAACATGTTATCTTTATGAACCCGTGTTTATTACATAATACTAAAATGGCTTTAAGATAACACTCAATAAATAGTTAGTCGCATTATCGTCTCACTACGGTTACGTTGTATGTAAGTAAAAATATTTTTGAAGAGGTTTTTTACAGTTGTTAGTGCATGTTGTGAATCATACCTACATTCATACATACACTAAGCTATAAGAACGCCAACTGTGCTTCTATTTAATATATAATATATATATATATAAAATGTCTCTGTCTGTGATGTACAATAAAGAGTTTTCTATTTCTATTTCTACACTAGCCGCTGTAATTCCCAAAAAGGGGTATCTAGAGCTGCATAATTGAAAATTCCTCGGCCATTTTTAGTACTACAGGGGGTTACCTAGTAGAATAGACGTTTTTGGTGAAGGAGGTTAAAAAGTTCTCTTTTACGGCACTCGTGCGAAGTGGTTAGTGATATTTTAAGCCAACACTACACATATATTTGGGTGATCATCACCAACAACATTTATATTACAATCTTTTCCCCACTTAACTGCCAAAAGTGGCTGAATAATTTTCTGATTATGAAGCTGTGGCTACCTCTTTATGGATTTAAAGCCGTTATTATATGTATGTATGTACTACATAAAAGGTTTATGAGAGTCGTGATTCATTAAAGATTTATGAGAGTCATGTCATGCGGTACAAAACCTGAATGTTAGTCAAAGAAAATTAAATCAGAGATATGTCTTGTCTGTATAAATAAAGCTGTGAAAACTTCTTATAATAGTTTTAACCTATTTCATCGGGTGGGTATTATGCGAGGTGACTCTAGGTTTTGGATCTTTCTAACGCCCGATTTCTGAATTGAGTATTCCAGCTGAGAACAACTTAAGTATCGTTCTGTCGCATTGAAATCTTAACAACTGAATGAGACAGAACGATACTTAAGTTGTTCTCAGCTGGAATACTCAATTCAGAAATCGGGCGTATGTGATGGTTGAGCCATTTTCCAACTCAACTTCCTACATTGGCCGATGAATTTTTAATTCATAAGCCTGTATGTCTGGTTGTTTTTGGAATGAGTAGTCGTGGTTATATCTATATGTGAAATATATAAAATTATATATTATTTGATTAATTTATAACATGTCTTAATAAAACATGTTAGTTTTATGCAATACCAAACTTAATCTGTCAATTGAAAGAGAACAATACTCCTGTTTTCAGATCAAAATGCCCACATTCTTCTCATACCCCGAACCTGCCCTCCAGGAGGAGCTTAAAAAGACGGCACAAGCCATCGTGGCTCCAGGAAAAGGAATATTAGCTGTTGATGAGACGAATGGTAAGCTACCATCTTTTCCCCACTTAACTTCCAAAAGTAACTGAGGAATTACTAATTCCTTAGCTCTGGCTACCTCTTCTAGGGATTTATACACATATACAGGGTGGCTCATTCAAATCGGTCAGTATGGAGAGTCTGAAACTATAAGACATACGAAGATTTGTTCTTAGGAACCATGTCACCGATTTTGATAAAACGAAAAACTGCATTCATACATTTGAAAAAAAAACTGTACCCAGCTCGGGAATCGAACCCGGTTGTTTTGAAAAAATAAACGTATACTTTTTCTATTTTGATATCGATTGTGTAGGTCTTAAGCTGTCAATGTCTCCATAAAACATGATGTCTAAAATGAATAAAATGCATTGTTTTGACATACTTTAATTTCTCAAAGCAGGTGTTCGAAGTGACCACCGTTACAATATTCAACAGTTGAGAGGCACAAACAGTCATAGAGACAATTTTAAATGCCTGAACTTGTTATATATATATATATATATAAGTCCTGGTTATGGTATGTTTAGTAGAGAAAGACTAGTGGAAACACATCATCAAGATCAAATAGAAGTTGTGTTAGTCATGTGACAGTGCATTCGTATAAAACGGCGGTAGGCCCGTCCCCTATCACGAGCGTACACTGTCTAAGGAAAACGTGGGCACTCTGAAAATGTCACAGAGCGACGAGGCGACTAAAGGTATTCGGGCTTTTAAGTGATTTTTGGGCGATGATTGGAGACCCATCACCAAAAATCTTTGTTTAACAATATTTTTTTCCACTTAACATCCAAAAGAGGCTGAAGAATTTCGTATTCTGAAGCTCTGTCTACCCCTTTTTGTATGTTATTTTTTTCAGTTAAATTACATACATACATGAATATTCTCACTACCTTAGTCCCCATTGGGGTAGGCAGAGACTATCGATCGCCACTTTGTACGATCCTGGCAAACCTCTCTAGCTTCATTCACATCCATCAATCTTTTCATACATGCTCTTTTATTCTTCGTACTACGGACACCTGCCTTTTTGAGTACATTTTCTATTAGACCCAAATGTGTCCTCCGAGGTCGTCCTCTACTAACATTACCTTCCACATTGGCTCTATAGATCTCTTTTACCAATTTACTGTCATCCATCCTCTCTATATGCCCAAACCATCTCAACATTCCTTTTCAATTAAATGGTTAACAGTTTTTTGATTCATTGATACTAAAGATTTGAGTTTATGTTATTATACTTGTAATGTAATTGTTTATAGCAGGAGATAGTGTTATCTGTTTTTGCACGTTTTGTGTTTATATTTACTGCACGTAGATATATGGTGGATTTTTTCCATTATTTAAATAATAACATGTCAGAGATAATAATTTTGTGGAAAAATACGCGTAGGTATAATCTCACGAATTTACGTTAATACTTATTTTCATTTAAGTTGAACGTATATAGTACTTCTACTAGTTGTTTACTTAGATATAATATTTTCTAGATTTTTTTTTTTTAGTTTTTGTTTCTTATATACTATACTTAGCTGTGTAGTGTCGGCTTAGAATAGCACTACCTAATTTCTTCCGGTGGGTGTACGTAAGAGGCGACTAACGGACTTGGGGCTTTTTAAGGGATTTTTGGGCGATGCGGTTGGAGACCTATCACCATCAACCTTTATTCTACCATCTTTTCCCCACTCAACTTCCAAAAGTGACTGAGGAATATCTCATTCCCTAGCTTTGGCTACCCCTTTAAGGGATTTATAGCAGTGAGTATATGTATGTATGTATGTATGTAAGTAAATGGTGTGCAGTTTTAATTGGAACTTGGACTAGGAGTGTTCATGTTGTATTTGTATTTAATATATGTCTTAGTTTAAGCTCTGTAATTGTACCTTATTAAATAACATACATACATACATATACTCACGCCATTAGTTTCCATTGGGGTAGGCAAAGACTATCGATCGCCACTTCGTACGATCCTGACAAACCTCTCTAGCTTCGTTTACATCTATCAATCTTTTCATACATGCTTTTTTATTCTTCATACTTCGGACGCCAACCTTTTTGAGCACACTCTCAATTTGGTCCAACTGTGTTCTCCGTGGTCGTCCTCTACTAACATTACCATCCACACTAGCTCTTTAGATCCCTTTTACCAGTTTTCTATCATCCACCCTCTCTCTGTGCCCAAACCATCTCAACATTCCTTTTTCTATCTTTCTTACAAAATCATCTTTCACACCACAAATTTCACGAATAACACTATTTCTCACTCGGTCACATAATCTAACATTACAAATTTTTCTGATGGACCTCATCTCTACTGCATTCACTCTGCTCTCATGCTTCTTCTGCATCATTCGCTTCCATACATAAGCGTAGGAAAAAGAACTGCATCATGCACAGCCATTCGGGCCTTTTCAGGCACCGATTGACTGGTCATTAGGCTATTCATTGCTCCATTTACCGCATTTCCCTTTTTCACCCTTCTTTCAATGTCTTCATCACATTTTCCATCCCTTGTAAACGAACTTCCTAGATATAAAAACTCCTTCACCTGTTCCACATCCTTACCATCAATCGCAATCACGCATTCTGTCACATCTTCCTGTCTCTCAAATAAATAAAATAAATATAAAGCTTTTTCCATTAGCTAGTATGTAAAGCATAGAAATGTGTGGTAAAAATAGAATATGTTAAAAATTAATCTAATAAGTACGCAGAAATCAAAGCAACACCGAATCATCCTCAACAAAGGGTCTGGCAGGCTAAGGAAGGAGCAGTGGCCACTGTGAGATTTTCCGATTTTTTTTTACACGTTTGTTTGCTACCATTTAACTAGGCAACACTTCAATTTACAGCTAGCTACCCTGAATACTTTCCGAGATTTTGACAAAAACGTCAAATCTGCAGACGTTATTTCAATTTATATTTTCTCCTTAACTATAGTAGGCAGAATATTGAAACCAACTAGTATCTATGTGCATTGAGTTAAAGTATACTCTGGTGTATTATTTACTAAGGGCCAGTTTTTTGATCCGTAGTTAAAAATATAACCATTTGTTACATTGACTATAGTTAAATGACTAACCAGTAGTCAAATCGTAAATCCATTTTGGTTCGATATTTGACCATTGGTTACTCTAACCACGGGTCAAAAAATGCATTTTGCTGATATCTAACTAATAGTTACGATATTTAACAAATTGTTGAGTTAACCACGGATCAAAAAACTGGCCCTAAAGGGTTGCTTGAAAATTTCCAGAAAAAAAACACGTTTTATTTTTTGACATTTATTTTTGACAGGTTCTTCGAAAGGCACACCCATGAAAATTATAATATAAAACAAATATACAAATATCTTTCAACACACCAAAAATTGTTTCATTCGGTTGGGTGCGTCTACGCTAAAAATCGATTAATGTTGATAATGTAACATAAATATATTACCCATACAATGTTAATATAAGTTCTATTTCTTCTTACAATCATAGAGAACAACAAATGTCATTTTCTGGTATACATATGTCGTGGCCATATCGTAGATTTGAACACATCGTGAAATGATCGATCATTTCATGAAATAGTCGTATTTCATGAAATGTTCAACTGTTTATTGGCCACATCGTGATGTGGTTTGGGCAGATCAATGATAAGAAATCGTTTCTCGATATGGCCAACTAAACGCGCGGCCTCTTCATGAAATGGTTAAGATTATTTTGGTCATATCGTAAAGTAGTCACATTAATTACCGATAGAGGCGCTGAAAATGCTTTGTTTATGTGTGAAGATGGCGGCCACTGTCAAAAATGTTATTTCTCGCAGTAAAAAAGTTAATTATTCGCTATTAAGCGAAGAAGAAAGTGATTGCAAAAGAGTTTTCGATGAAAAGGTTCTCGAGTACTTTGCAAATTACGAAAAAACTGAGCAATATGTTAAAAAACCGTGGAGTTTGGATCACATTTCACAGGTCACCCTATTCTACGATCTGGCCAAACGTGGACGATTAAATCGTGAAACGTTGACGATTTTATGATCTGGTCAAATTAAGTTGGCCACATCATGAAATGTGACTATTTCATGAAATGATCGATCATTTCACGATGTGTTCAAATCTACGATATGGCCACGACACATACATACATATACTCACGGCTACAAACAATAACAATAGCATATTCAAAGATGTATATATATATATATATTTTTATTTTTAAGTTTTACTTGTAACATAATTTCTTAGAAGAAGCATCACTATTGTAATCTTAAGAAAACAATATTTTGTAATGGAGGAGTTTCTTCCTACCATATAAGTATCGCCCGCTATCGCAAAAACTCAGTACCGTCTATTTGTTTATGTAGCTATTAGAAAAAACAAACTTCATCATATATCAGAAAATTTAGCTGTGTGGTGTCGGCTTAGAATAGCTGTACCCTATTTCTTCCGGTGGGTGAACGTAAGAGGCGACTAACGGTATTGGGGCTTTAAAGGGATTTTTAGGCGATACGGTTGGAGACTCATCACCAACAACCTTTATTTTACCATCGTTTCCCCACTCAACTTTAAAAAGTTGGCTGAGGAATTTCTCATTCCTTAGCTTTGCCTTCCCCATGTAGGGATTTGTAGCCGTGACTATATGAATGTATGTATATCAGAAAATGACATTTGTTATTCTCTATGATTGTAAGAAGAAATAGAACTTATATTAACATTGTATGGGTAATATATTTATGTTACATTATCAACATTAATCGATTTTTAGCGTAGACGCACCCAACCGAATGAAACAACTTTTGGTGTGTTGAAAGATATTTGTATATTTGTTTTATATTATAATTTTCATGGGTGTGCCTTTCGAAGAACCTGTCAAAAATAAATGTCAAAAAATAAAACGTGTTTTTTTTTCTGGAAATTTTCAAGCAACCCTTTAGTAAATAATACACCAGAGTATACTTTAACTCAATGCACGTAGATACTAGTTGGTTTCAATATTCTGCCTATTATAGTTATGGAGAAAATATAAATTGAAATAACGTCTGCAGATTTGACGTTTTTGTCAAAATCTCGGAAAGTATTCAGGGTAGCTAGCTGTAAATTGAAGTGTTGCCTAGTTAAATGGTAGCAAACAAACGCGTAAAAAAACATTCGGAAAATCTCACAGTGGCCACTGCTCCTTCCTTAGCCTGCCAGACCCTTTGTAAAGTAAAAGTATGAAGAATAAAAGAGCATGTATGAAAAGATTGATGGATGTAGACGAAGCAAGAGATCGTACAAAGTGGCGATCGATAATCTCTGCCTACCCCAATGGGAATTAACGGCGTGAGTATATGTAGTATATGTAAATTCGGTATTTGAAATTTTACTTACACATTTCTTAAGTCATTAGTTCTCATTGGGGTAGGCAGAAACTATTAACCGCCACTTTGTACGTTCCTGAGAAACCACTCGAGCTTCGCATACATTCATAAATATTATCATACTTACCTTTTTTAGTGTTAATACTATACTATTATTATTTTTATTACTATAAATTAGAACTACTGCATTTTTGAGCGCATTCTCTGCTTGAATGGTCATCCCCTACAGATATTTTGACAATACCATGCACAATGGCTTTATATAATACTCTTTACCAATTTCCTCTCACCCATCACCTTTGTGTGCCTAAACCATATTTATAAATTACAATATTAAAGTCTGACTCATCCACAAACACCTTGAATATTAATTTATATGTTCTTTTTTCTTCCAGAGGGTATCGGGAAACTGTTGGCTGCTATAGGATTAGAAAACACAGAAAATAACCGCAGGAGATACAGACAGCTTTTGTTCACAACACCAGTAAGCATTCATATTTATTCGCAAATCGGATATCCATAGAAAACCTGATGTAATGATAGATTGAAATTGGGCAACGCAACGGTCAGAATAGCTTAACTCAATCTTTGCCTCAGGGGCCGTAGGCGACTCAGAGTTTCGGGCATTTTAAGTGATTGCTGGCGATGAGGCGAAGCAGTGTGACCTATCACCACCACATTTGACTTAACAAAATCGGCTGAGGAATTCCTAGTTCTGAAGCTGGCTACCAAGTCTTACGATAGATAACCTTGAGTTTTTATGCAACGCCATTTTTTTTCAGTAATAAAAAATAAGGCTTTTTTCAGTTAAATATGCGCCCATATTATTAAAACAACTCGTGGTCCTCTTGTCAGCTTGTAAAGATAGTTTATTATTACTCTATTAAACAACAAACTCAAAACGACCAAGACCTTTAAAAACTCCAGTATTTATATTTAAGATACATTTCTTCACAAAAGCGTCCCGATAAACCAGCTCAACATTTCTTAATTGGAATGCAGAAAGTTCGGGAATAGAGAGAATGAGTTATTCGCAGTTACGCCGCCATTTTGCTTTAATGGTATTTTAACGATCATTCAAACGTCTTAAGAAAGTGAGGTGGATTATTGAGTTCAAAGAGGCGTTTGCTAGTAGTAATGTTTATTGCTTTGTAATAGCCTCTGTAACTTGTGTAATGTTTCTTAGTTAGAACTATTTGAAGGCGGTATATTACCTTTATTATGAGTGTCAATAAAATTGCCGTGTAGTGTCGGCTTCGAATAACACTACCCCATTTCGTCCCGTGGGGTGTACGTAAGATGCAACTAACGGTATTGGGCTTTTAAGGGTTTTTTGGGCGATGCGGTTGGAGACCCATCACCAAAAACCTTTATTTCACCATCTTTTCCCCACGCAACTTCCAAAAGTGGCTGAGGAATTTCTGGTTCCCTAGCTCTGGTTACCCCTTTAAGGGATTCATAGCCGTGAGTATATGTATGTATGTATGTAAACAAAACTAGATATTCCCAGAGATGTATACACTTCTAACACAATCACCAATTGTATAGTAAATCATAATTTTACAACATGCATGGCACAGTAAGGTACGGTAGCTTGCGTTATATTTGGTTGGTTTATTTCATATTAATTTTATAGTAATTATTGGTAAAACTGGAATATGAATAGAAATAGTTTAAAAAAAACTCCGCCTTCCACACATTTTTTTTATCAGTGGTTAAAAGATTTTGCGATATAGATTTGCATTTAATTTCAGGGTCTCTCCGAGCACATATCGGCCACAATTCTGTTCGACGAGACAGTGTACCAGAAAACAGATGACGGTACTCCGTTCATTAAGCTGTTGGAGAAAATTGGAATTATTCCCGGTATCAAAGTGGACAGGGATGTCGTACCCCTGTATTTATCTGAGGATGAATTTACTACTCAAGGTGTGTTTTGATTGATCGTTGAGTAAGTTTTTGAATGAATTAGTTTTTCTTGAATTAGTAAGCCGTGTAGTGCTGGCTTAGAGTGTCACTACCTTTTTCTACCCAAGGTTGTCGTTAATGGTGAGAAAGGGTATCTATAGGGCTTTTTAAAGCTTTTTGCCGTGTAGTGTCGGTTTAGAATAGCACTACCCCATTTCTTCCGGTGGGTGTACGTAAGAGGCGACTAACGGAATGGGGCTATTAAGGGATTTTTGGGAGATGCGGTTGGAGACCCATCACCAACAACCTTTATTTTTACTATCTTTTCCCCACTCAAATTTCCAAAAGTGGTTGAGGAATTTCTAATTCTTTAGCTCTGGCTACCCCTTCCTGGGATTTATAGCCGTGAGTATATGTATGTATGTATGTATGTTTTTAAAGTGGTTTTTGGGTGATGCTGTTACAGACCCATCACCAACGATACTTTATTTCTACCATCTTGTCCCTATTTACTTCCAAATGGGGCTGAGGAGTTTCTAGCTCTAGAGCTCTGGATACCTCTTTTTGGGATTTATGTCCGTGGGTACATGTATGTAGTTTTTTTTTTAATTATTAGAATGTTCATGTTAAGCAATAGACCTGCTCTCTATTCCATTAATGCACTTTAGACACAAAAAGTAAGTACTATGCATACCAGATTAAAACTGTCACCGGACAAGAAGAATTAGTATTTACATACATATACTCACGGCTATATTTCCCTAGAAGGGGTAACCAGAGCTAAGGAATTCTAAATTCCTCAGCCACTTTTGGAAGTTGAGTGGGGAAAAGATGATAAAAATAAAGATTTTTGGTGATGGGTCTCCAACCACATCGCCCAAAAATCCAATAAAAAGTCCCAATACCCTTAGTCGCTTCTTACGACACCCGAGGGTAGAAAGGGGAAGCGACATTCTAAGCCGGCCCTACACGGCAATTAGTATTTGTTTTTGCTATTTTTTTGTACTTTTATCTCACGAAGGGACACACGCTATGCCTACTTGTCATTGACAGTGTTACATTTTGGAGTATGTGTGCGAGTGTAGAAGTACTGACATTAGCCGTTGATACTGCACCCATACACAAACGTGCTTGTTTGAGTATACAGTTTTAACCACATGAATAGCGTGTTTCACATCGTGAAAAAAAATACTTAATTTTTGTACTCTTCTAGCCGAAAGTCTAAAACGAACTTTTAATAAATTAACAAGAAATTAATAATAAAAAAACTCGGTTTTTGAATGTCACAAATAACTTACGTATAAGTTTAATCTGACTCTACTTCGATATACATTTTAAATTGAATCAACAGGCCTCGACGACTTAGCAAAAAGGTGCGCAGAATACAGAAAGCAGGGCTGCCGGTTCGCCAAATGGCGTTGTCCTCTGAAGATCGGTCTCCACACCCCATCCCCACGGGCCATCAACGACACCGCCCAGATACTAGCCAGATACGCTTCCATCTGTCAAAGTCAAGGACTTGTGCCGATCGTTGAACCTGATGTGTTGTTGGATGGTGAGCTTCTTGTTTTGTTCAAATTAATTAATATATTCATACAAATATACTAGTTAAATACATACATACATATTCTCACGGCTATAAATACCTTACCGGGGTAGCCAGAGCTTTGGAATGAGAAATTCCTCAGCCACTTTTGGAAGTTGAGTGGGGAAAAGATAGTAATCTATACTATAATAAGACTGTAACGGGGTCAAAACTGTACATTGAAGAAAAAAAAAAACCGGTGGAATATGTTTTATTTTCGATACTGAAGCCAAATTTGCTATTTTTGAAAAAAATGTCTGTCTGTCTGTCTGTCTGTCTGTATGTCCGTTCATCACGTTAATTCTACTGGACCGATCTTGATCAAATTTGGCATGAATGTAAGTTATACACCTGGCCAACATATAGGATATAATTTATCCCGGATTTCGCAAGGGTTCCCACAGGAGCATAAAAAAACATAACTTTTATATGGTTCCCCATATTTTGCACGATTAATTTTTTCATCGACCGACTTTATCGGACTCTTCATTAATAGTCTTTTTGGAAAAAATAAGGGTTTCATCCATTTTCATCAAAATAATTGTCCATTTCATTGTTTGTCAATAGTATGACTACTAGATATATAGAATATCACAAATTTGAGACTTACACAAATGTCTGCGTGGCGTAGCAGTATACCGATTGGTAAACGCCATGTACTAGAGACCCAGGTTCGAATCCCGGGTGGTCAAAGTCTTTTTGCGTATTTTTTTTGCTTTTGTGTTAGGTTAGAATAATAGGATGCACTAATCCTTCTTTTTCACATTCAACTATGCGAATATGTATGAATAAAAATAAATGAAAGTATATTACATATTTTTCTGAACAATTAAAAAGGATTTTGTGAAATAGCAAATGAAAGTTAATATAGAGATTTTTGTAATTTATTCATCTAGAAACATAATACATGGTGCGATTGAATTTATAAAATTCATCTATCCATCATTAATGAGTATATATTAACGGGCATAAATCTCATAAAACGGTAGCCATAGCTTCAGAGATAGTAATTCTTCATCCACTTTTGGAAATAGATTAGGGAAAAGATAGTTAAATAAGGGTTGTTAGTGATGGGTTACCAACTGCATCGCCCAACAATCACTTAAAAAGCCTCAATGTCCTTTATATTCTTTACAACGCCCGCGGGAATATAAATATGAAAAAACAGATGTTGTGATAGTGTTTAGGTGTTTTGGATGTAAAGCGGATGCAAAAAATGTAGTCCACGCGGGCGAAGTCGCGCGCAAAAAGCTAGTAATAAATATTTTTGGTGACGGATATCCAACCACATCGCCCAAAAATCACTTAAAAAGCCCCTATAACCTTAGTCGCCTCTTACGATCACCCACGGGCAGAAATGGGGTAGTGTTATTCTAAGCCGACACTAGACTAGTTAAATATTCATTTAATTTGGGAATTCTAATAAAAGAGCATGTATTAAAAGATTGATGGATGTGAACGAAGCTAGAGACATTAAGTACAAAGTGGCAATCGATAGTCTCTGCCTACCTCAATGGGAACTAAAAGCCTGAGTATATGTATGTATGTATGTAATCATACCTATGATATTCGGTTAAAATGGAGCTTGTCCTTCAAAATTATTAATACACAGTACAAATAATCTCTTTATGAAGACGTGACTTTATGATTTTTCATTACTTTGAAAACAAAATAAGATTTTTGTAAGAAAAATTATAAATAGGTATTCCAAAAAAATTATAGGACTGAAAGTTTTTAACTGTCTTTGGTAAATATAGAATTATAAGTCTTTTATTGGTACCTTGAAGGGTAGTAAAATTAAGGACCTAACCAATTTCAATTATCTTTTTATAAAGAACCAAGTAACTGAGGTTTTGAAGTCAATAAATCGCTGTGTATCTAAAGAAATAGTTTCAAGCAAGTTCGGTAAACTCAGTCCTTAATAAATATACGAATCCATAAATGGTATTTTTTGTACATTATATACGTGCATGTAATAACATACATAAACATAAACGTTCACGCCGAATATCCCCGAAGGGGTTGGCAGAGGTACTAATACTTCTGAACATCACATGACTTTGTCACCTGGTGTTCAGTGTACCCACGCTTGGCATGGACAGTGTACTCACGTGATAGGGGGCAGGCTTATCGCCGTTTTGTACGAATACACTGTCACATGACTAAGTACCACTCAGCCATGTGGGTTTCCTCACGATGTTTTCCCTCACCGTTAACAACCATGATAAATTAACTACACATATGTCTTTAGAAAAGACAAATTGGTGTACGCCCGACCCAGGATTTGAACACTAGTCGTTTGCACGATAACCGAGTGTTCTACCCACTGGGCTATCACGGTTGCATGTAATATAACTTGATAATAATATAGTAAGGCCTTGATGCCGTGTTAGCTCAGTGCAGTGGGTAGAACACCGCTTATCGTGCCGACGATGAAGGTTCAAAATACCGGAAAGGCCTGCGCCAAATTGTCTTTTTTAAAGACATATGTGTGGTTGATTTATCATGGTTGTTACAACGGTGAGGAAAAATATCGTGAGGAAACCCAAATCGCTCAGTTATACTTAAGCCATGTGACTGTATATTTGTACAAAACGGCGATAGGGCTGCCTTCTATCACGTGAGTACCCTGTCCAAGCAAAACGTGGGTAATGTGAACACCAGATGACAAGGTCACGTGATGTTCAGAAGTTTTAGTACCTCTACCAACCCCTACAGGGATATACGGGGTAAACGTTTGAGTTTTTTTTTTGAGAGCTTCATCACATGTTGTTTACCAGTTTTATAACGGCTTCTATAAGTCTGTCCCGGCTTCGTGTCAAATTTATAAATACTTAAGCTTTCTGTAGAATCATCATATTCATCAAGGGCCTGTTACGTGTCTATGATAGTCGGTTTGATTGGTGTCAAACTTATGACGATGAATTATTAAGTAAATCCTTTTTATGCTTGTAAGTCTCAATAATAATTAATTATCGATTTTAACAGGTGACCATGACATTGAGAGAACACAGAAAGTAACAGAAGTAGTACTTGCCGCTGTGTACAAAGCTCTGAGCGATCATCATGTTTTCTTGGAAGGCACTTTATTGAAGCCGAATATGGTAAGAAATATTCATTTTAAGGTACAACTTTTAGTATATAACTTACTAAGTCTCACGGTTAATATCATAGAAAGGAAAAGTCAAAACTTTGAAATTTATATTCTTCAGCCACTTCTTAAAGTTTGGACAGGAGTATGTGTTGTATTCAACACCTTTTAAATTTATCACGAGCAATTTTTGGTTTCCAAAACATGTTCCCTACGAACTTCCAATAGGGCCTCGAGGTATTGAGAAATACGAATTTGGTCCCTCTGTTTTGAGATAGTAGGCTTGAGTGACTCATAAAGTATCATTAAGGAATTTATATTTTGTCATTTCAGTACAAATCACGATTAAAATAAATATATACAAGTTAGCTCCAAACTAAGTAAGACTTGTATCATGGGATAGTAACTTAACGATTTATTTAATATTATATAATGCACATAAATAAATAATATTCCTGAAACATGAAATAATTCCTATTTCCAGGTTACACCAGGCCAGGCTTGTCTCAAGAAAAGTACCCCCAAAGAAATTGGTGAAGCTACCGTGACGGCATTCAGGAGAACTATTCCTCTGGCTGTTCCGGGTTTGATTCATTTCTATTTAGCTTGATTATTTTATAAGTTAACTAGTGGATCGGCCCCGCTTCGCACGGGTAGCGTAGTTTTAAAAATATTGGAGGTTTCTTCAATCACTGCTCAAGCGTTATGAAATTAGCGCCTTTATTACAACTTACTATTATATTAAGCTAATTTTTAGGTTTTAATTGATGCAACTACTGGCGCCATCTAGTACGTAATATGTAAATTACTAAGGATTTGGTTTTGATCGCGTGCGACTATTATGTTGGGACTATTAATTTTGGTGTTTCTATACCGATTTCTATGATTCTTTTTTTATTGAGTAGGTAATAATGTTAACTTTTGAAATAAGGGTGATTGAGAGTATTATAAACGTAAGAGAAAACAAATATAATCAGAATGCGCCGAACTGCTAAGCTATCAGGAGTTACACGTGTTGTTGTGAGTCAACCATAAAAGATAGACATATACTGTTGCGGAATATTTTTTAGATAATTTTATGTAGAATATTTCCGTCATACGTGATTTCTATGTAACTTTGACCATTAAGGCTGCACACGCGAGGGAAGCTTAAAAAATGGAGTAACTTCTCCCGTTTTCCCAAAATTTCCCAAAATTCCCCTTTACTATTCTGCTGGAAAGTATACAAAAACCTGCCCAGGAGTATGAAGAATAATTGTACCAAGTTTCGTTAAAATCCGTCAAGTAGTTTTTGTTTCCATAAGGAACATACAAACCGACAGACAGACAGACAGACAGACAGACAGACAGACAGACAGACAGACAAAAATTTTACTGATTGCATTTTTGGCATCAGTATCGATCCCTAATTACCCCCTGATAGTTATTTTGAAAATATATTCCATGTACAGAATTGACCTCTCTACAGATTTATTATAAGTACTAGTGGATCGGCCCAGCTTCGCACGGGTAGCGTTGATTTATTAATATCTGAGGTTTCTTCAAACACTGCTCAAGATTTGTGAAATTTAGCGCAATGATTACTACTTAGAGCACTCCTGAATAGTGTAGCCATAGAGTAAAGAAATACACTGGAAATAGAGAGCCTTCTTGCTTAGTGATAACCCCTCACTCGTGAGGTACCTCGTTTGAGTTACTCGTCGCGAGAAAATGAGGGAGTTCTCGTATTTGAAATATAAACCACCTCACGTAGCTCCTCACTTTTTCGAGGCGCGAGTCGAGGCAGCACTCGAATAGACCAAAGTGAGTGAGTGAGTTACCGACTATTTAAATGTTGAGTCCATACATATATTATACTCGTGTCGCGGTTGAAGGAGTCGGGTCAGTTTGATGAAATGATTAGTCAGTTTATTTTAGCGTTTTCTTACAACCCATTTAATTTTACCTTAGATTAGCTTACATACATACATACATATACTCACGGCCATAAATCCTAAAACGGGGTAGCCAGAGCTGCAGAGCTAGAATCTCCTCAGCAACATTTGGATATTGATAGGGGAGTAGATGGCAGAAATGTAGTATAGTTGGTGATGGGTTTCCAACCGCATCGCCCAAAAACCACTAAAGGCCCCATACCCTTAGTCACCTCTTACGACACCCGTGGGTAGAAAGGGGTAGCGACATTCTAAGCCGGCACTACACGGCAATCTAAGTCGGCACTACACGGCAAAGCCGGCACTACACGGCAAATTAGAATAGCTTAATGATATTAATGGGCCGAAGTGAGTAAAAAAACTAATAAAGCAGTTATAGAAAGTTTGTTTGAATTTACAAATTTTGAATAATTTAATTAAGGGCGTCCCCAGAAAAATAGGTTGATATTGATTGTTTGGAAGTTCTATAAAGTCTGATTAGATGATATTGATATGACATGAATAAAATATATGTTGGTGATTAGTTCATGGTGTTAAAATTTGATGTTTAACATTTTAATAAATTGCTGAAAAATATGATGAAAAAAATCGAATTGGAACATGCTTTGTTTTCATAAAAACCGTATAGGCTCCACTGGCATAACATACATGTGAACTCATGTGTCTGCATACGCGTAGCTTTAACATCTGTAACTTTGCTATTTAACTTTTCATTTAAACATTATAGTTATTCAATAAAACTAAATAAACTACATTTATCCTGCGCGCGCGTTTTTTCCGTCCCTGTCACTCACAGTAAATTTGACGTAAGAGTGAGCGCAATAGCTGCAAAATGCGGGGATGCTCTTAAGTTTATATAAAAAAATACCAAGTATAAAACATTAGAACTTAGAACTCATTTTCCCTCATTCAGTGCAAAGCGGCAACATTACGCGTGCCTCAATGTTGACCCGTTAATAAGAGTATATTTCATTCTCTTTACCTCGCCTCAAATGAGGGCTACCTCATGAAGTAAAATGAGGCTCTCACTCAATACTCATTAAAAAGAGTGAGATATAAAACGCTACGTCTTGCTGGATTTCAATAACACTCAGTTTATGTTGCCAAATTAACGCCATTTCGGTTCGAACTACGAAGGAATCTCCCGACCGAAGTTCTAATACAATAAACTCCTACATTACATACAATACATACTTTACTTACCTAATCTAATGTATCGTACGTACGTACGTTCATTATGACAACGATAACATCTTGCCATGACACACATTTGACACAATGACACGAAGAATTTTTTGGCTTATATACTCTAATAAAGAAGAAATCATACCGCGATGTAGCAATTACCGACAGTGCCATCTATTGGTAAATATGCAAATCACAGCGCGCTTTTGTATGAGGTTTGCGCTGTTAAAAACTACAAAGTGAAGATGGAGGGAAGTTTTTATTTCCAGCCCCTGAGTGTAGCTTTGTGATTTCTGTGAAAGCGCTCATATGAACGGTTTAGTATTTTCGAATATAAACTAATTTTTAGAGTGAGTTGAAGTTGAGTTGAGTAAAACTTAATGAAGTACAACTACTGGCGCCATCTAGTATTTAATATGTAAAATTAGTAGTATTTGGTTTTGGTCACGGGCGCGATGGCTTATTTCATGTATAATTTCGCTGTTTCTCTACTGATTCCTATGATATTTTTTTTATTGAATAGGTAATAATGTTACCTTTTTTAAATTTGGGATGAGTGAAACGCTTACAAACGTAAGAGTAAACAAATATAATCAGAATACTCCGAACTACTAAGCTATCAGGAGTTACACGTGATATTGTTAGTCAACCATAAAAGATAGACATATGCTGTTGAACATTTTTTTTTAGAAAATTTTATGAAGATTTTTTCCTCTATACATACATTTTATGTAACTTTAACCATTAAGGCTGCACACGCGACGGAAGTTTAAAAAATGGAGTAACTTGTCCCATTTTTCCAAGATTTCCCAAAATTCCCCTTTCCTACTCTGCTGGAAAGTATACAAAAACCTGTGCAGGAGTATGAAGAATAATTGTACCAAGTTTCGTCAAAATCCGTCGAGTAGTTTTTGTTTCCATAAGGAACATACAAACCGACAGACAGACAGACAGACAGACAGACAGACAGACAGACAGACAGACAGACAGACAGACAAAAATTTTACTGATTGCATTTTTGGCATCAGTATCGATCCCTAATCATCACCTGATAGTTATTTTGAAAATATATTTCATGTACAGAATTGACCTCTCTACAGATTTATTATAAGTATAGATAAGTTTATTACACCTAATTTTCTTCTTGGATTACATAGTAGGTGGGCAATAAAACTTCGCATGCTGAAATTTGGAGCGAAGCTGACCAAAATTAAAGAGATAACATATTTGTTTACAATAGTTTCCCATAGACCATGCCGTGTAGTGTCGGCTTAGAATAGCACTACCCCGTTTCTACCGATGGGTGTACGTAAGAGACGACTAACGATATTGGGGCTTTTCCCCTTTCTACCCTCGGGTGTCGTAAGAAGCGACTAAGGGTATTGGGACTTTTTATTGGATTTTTGGGCGATGCGGTTGGAGACCCATCACCAAAAATCTCTACTTTTACCATCTTTTCCCCACTCACATTTCCAAAAGTGGGTGAGTAATTTCTAATTCCTTAGCTCTGGCTACCCCTTCTAGGGATTTATAGCCGTGAGTATATGAGAGTATATATGTAGTTTCCCATAGACTTAGATGGGAAACTTTAAAGGGTAATCCTTCCTCAATGGTGCACACCTGGTGCTTGATGCCTTTGACCATCATGCAAAATTTAGTTCAGTTCGGATGTACCGTGTAGAAGGAGTTAGGTTACATGCGAAATACAAAAGTTGGGGGTAAATTGAGCTCCGCTCGCTATGCTCTCTTTGCTCCAAAAAATACTAAATTACTAGTTTTATACATCACATTATACCAATAGTGCCGTGGAATGTATTCGTTCACGAAACAATTGTATTCTTTTACTTCTTGAAACATCTTGAAATGTAGTATCAAAATAGAGAGGATGGATGATGAAATTGGTAAATGGGATCTATAGAGCTAGTGTGGATGGTAATGTTAGTAGAGGACGACCACGGAGGACACACTTTGACCAAATTGAGAGTGTGCTCAAAAAGGCTGGCGTCTGAAGTATGAAGAATAAAAGAGCATGTATGAAAAGACTGATGGATGTAAACGAAGCTAGAGAGGTTTGTCAGGATCGTACGAAGTGGCAATCAATAGTCTCTGCCTACCCCAATGGGAACTAATGGCGTGAGTATATGTATGTATGTATGTAATATTAAAAGGTTAATTTTCACCCTCGGCTTCAAATCCTAATATAAGGATAGCCACAATTAAATTCGCCCAACACAGATGTTTAGCGACAAAAAGATTGCAATATAAAGGGCTGATGGGTTTCCAACTCCCATGCGGCATCGCCCATAGCAATTTAAAACCCCAAAACTTTAAGTCGCCTTTAACGACACCCGTAGGCTAATATAAGATAGTGTTATTCTAAGCCTCCATTTTCATACTACGGTCCCGAACGCAAATAGACACCAAAAGTAAAAGAAATTGTCCAATCTCCTTCTATAAAAAGATGCTTAAGATAACATCTTTTCAACAAGATGTGATGGTAGCATAATAAATTGAAATTGGAATTTCAAAAGAAAATTAGCACTTCAATGAATCTCAGAGCGTCTGCACTGAAAATGCGAGAACCTCCATTATCTTATATTTTATTCATGTAACCGGTCCCTGTATTCATTGAAAATTACGTCCTTTTAATATTGAATTTACGAGTGAATGGCTCTTGTACTGTGCTGGCTAAATACTTTATTAGACATGCTTTTAAGTTATTGAAACGTAAATATAGGCTGTATTATTTTTAACATTTTAGGTAGACTCAACTTAAACGTTTTCCCCATATATTCACGCAGGGATGGCAGGGACACTTATATTTTTGGACATCTAATCTGGATAATTGACACCTGGTGGTGAAGTACGGACTTTTGCTAAGGCAGTGCACTTTTGTAATAAAATAAAGGACAGCCTTACCGCCGATTATGTACGAATACAGTGTCACATGGTTAAGTAAACCTTTATCATAAGATTTCCCTCACGATGTTAAATTATACCATGATAAATAAATCACACATTTGAATTTAGAAAAGACACCAATCAGAATTCGAACCCAAACCTTTCTGCATCAAAGGTGATGGTGCTCCTCATTGAGTTGTCACGGTTTTTACTTTAAGCTAAGCGTTAATATATTTCATCTTCTTATAATCATGAAATTGTACTTGGGTCGACAGTCAGAGGTGTCAAAAATATGATGGAAGTTTTTAAAAACACACGTTTATGTTCTCTGCCTATCCCAATGGGAAATAATGACGTGAGCATATGTTTGTATGTACGTTTATGTTTAACCTTCAAATTGGTTTCAGATTTATCCCCTGTGCTAATCTATTTTTTTTTTCTCATCAGGAAAAAACGCCCTAATCCAATTCTGTTTTCAGGCATTACCTTCTTATCTGGAGGACAATCCGAAGAAGATGCTACAGTCAACCTGAATGCGGTCAACCAAGTTCAGATGTACAAGCCATGGGCCCTCACCTTCAGCTATGGAAGAGCTCTTCAAGCTTCAGTCTGGAAGGTGTGGGCAGGTAAAGATGCAAACGTGCCAAGAGCCCAGGCGGAACTATTGAAAAGAACTAAGGTGAGTGAGGAATTGATTTTTAATCTAATAATGTATCGTTTACTTCTTAGATGTAGTTGTACTAACTATTTTGACTATCACATATTCTGGGATACATAGTTGCGAGCTTTATATATGTATGTTTAGTATAAGTATAAGTTTGCCTTATAAAGTAGGGGGTTAAGATACACTGCAACATTACTAAGTACAATTCATTCATGTAGTTTTTGGCCGATTTTTTCTGTCACTAATGAAATACCTGATAAATGAAAGAGACAGTTATATTATAAAAAAATAGTTTAGGCCTGATTTGTTATCTTTGTTCCTCTCCGCATATGTGGCTGTGCTTTTCAAATTTAGCTACTAAGGTTGAGCGAAATTGTAGGTAATTTCGCTCAACCTTAGTAGCTATATATATAGCATTTTTCAAGATAATGCTCCTAAGCGTTTAAAATCCATTTTATTATCAAAGCAATTCTTGAATACTATTATTTACATAATTTTACATCATTTAGTCCCAAGATCAAGTAAAAACAGCTTTAAATAAACCTATTACAATATTCATGACCATAATTATACTCTCTCATTTTCCCTAAACAAATTGAAGTGGTTTCACGTTGTTTGCTTTCTTCTTTATATTGTAATTTTCGGAATGAAATTTTCAGGCGAACGGGTTAGCGGCTCAAGGGAAATACACTGGCAACACTACCTCAGCGGCCGGCACCAAATCTAATTTTAGCGAAAATCATAAATATTGATGGTTTCACATTGGTTTTTTATGACCTGAAATAAATGTTTATAAGGTGTTTTTGGTTTTATTTATTTGGAGAGTTTTGTTTAGTTATGATGGTGAAAGAATGTATAAAAAAACAGGTTTGAAAATGATCTTACTAAATCCCCAATGGGAGCTAATGACGATAGTATATGAATATATGTATTTCAACTTGATATTTTTGTAGGTTGGAATAACAGAATATATGGGGTTTATATTTAAGAATGTTTATCAAACCTCACCCTGCTCTGCCTACATCTTTTTTAACACAATCATATAGGAATAATTATCCCGAGTTTTACATAGAACACTCACGGCCGATTTCTGAATTGAGTATTCAAGCTGAGAACGACTTAAGTATCGTTTTGTCTCATTCAGTTGTTAAGATTTCAATGCGACAGAACGACACTTAAGTTGTTCTCAGCTGGAATACTCAATTCCGAAATCGGTCGTAAGTAATAAGAGATTAAAAATGTGCTTATTTAGTGTTAGTTATTTTGACATTTTAGGATTTGCCTTAGTAAATCCTCAGATCTACCAGTCAATTTTGTTTCATATACATACATATACTCACGGCTATAATTCCCTAAACGGGGTAGCCAGAGCTTTGGAATGAGAAATTCTTCAGCCACTTTAGGAAGTTGAGTGGGGAAAAGATGGTAATAATAAATGTTTTTGGTGACGGGTCTCCATCCACAACGCCCAAAAAACACTTGAAAAGCTCTTATACCCTTAGTCGCCTCTTACGATCACCCACGGTTAGAAATGGGGTAGTGTTATTCTAATCCGACACTACACAGCAAGTTTCACAGTACGGCATATTGTTCATGTTGTGGATTTTAAAAGAGGTGTTGCTTTAGCGTTAAAGCCATGATCAATTAGTCCCACATATGACTTGAGAAAAGACACAATGTGTCATTCATCATGTTATTTTCAAAATAATATACATACATACATACATACATATACTCATAGGCTGTAATTCCCTAGGAGGGGTAGCCAGAGCCAAGGAATTATAAATTCCTCAGCCACTTTTGGAAGTTGAGTGAAGAAAAGATGGTATAAATAAAGGTTTTTGGTGATGGCTCTCCAACCGCATCGCCCAAAAATCCAATAAAAAGCCCCAATACCCTTAGTCGCTTCTTACGACACCCGTGGGTAGGAAAAGGTAGCGACATTCTAAGCCGGCACTACACGACTAGTAAATATAATATCGAGTTATGGTAATAAATGCTTATTTGAGAATATATATTTAATAATATGAAACACACATAAAGCATATAAATGTTGCCATCACTGGTAATCAAACCTACGACCTCTGGATCCAAAAACTAGTCACCTACCTACTGGACCACGCTGTCATAAAAAATATTCCAATCATTTTATTATCAAATATATTTTTTTTATATCATATTGTCCTGTAGATAGCATACTAAGTAAACTTCTTGAACTTGTTAAAGTAAATTGCCCTATCAATTAGAAACTGCGCTGTTTATTAACCCATCAAGGAGTAGTTATCTCACTTAGAGTTTCTAAACTACCAACACCTACAATCGGTAAGGAATAATTGAGCTCTGGTTACCGTCTTTTTGAGGATCCATAAATAAGTATACATATGCATGAATATCTTACAATGCTGGTTTAGATATGCTTATATACATGAACTCACGACCATAAATCCCAAAAAGGAGAAACCAGAGGTTTAGAGCTAGAAACTCCTAAGCCTCATTTGGAAGTTGATAGGGGAGAAGATGGTAGAAATAAAGTATCATTGGTGATAGGTCTCTAAGCGAATCACTCAAAGCCACTTAAAATAGCCTCACACACCCGTGAATATAATGATAGGGTAACAACATTCTAAGCCGGCACTACACAGCACATTTTAGATATAAAGTAATAATGTTCAATTTTTTCTATACATTATATATAACAAACGACTTTTAATTCTCCGATAAAATACGACGTCAAATACTAAAAGTAATATCAAAGGAGAACAGAAATCTCTTTCTTATTTTGCGAAGAAAAATCTTTCAGCTCGTTAAAGAAAGGATGCCTTCATTTTGTGCCCGAAGGAGGAAACAATGGAGGTAGGAACAGAATCATTTTAATCTACAATATTGAGCAATTCTCAGTATAAAAAAAAAGTATTACATGGTTACATATATTCACAGCTATAAATCCCCAGAAGGAGTAGCCAGAGCGAAAAAGAAGAAGAAGATTACTTAATTTCTAATTCTGAACCTCTGGTAACCTCTGTTTGAGATTGATAGCCGTAGGTATAAATCCTTGGCTAGTAGGTAATTATTAATTCACTATTGAAATAAAAAAAAATATATGTTCGTATCTCCATGAAACGTACGTGTTAAATAAATGGCAGTGACTAACACATGATTGTATTTATTATATGTGACTTCATTATCATAATGTTTTCTCTTCATAATGACGATCTTTTTCTTAGATAAAATTAAGTTACACCTATTATTTGATTATATACTATAAGTATACTACATAAGTATATTTATCATGGTTGTTAACAGTGAGGGTAAACATCGCGTCGTGAGGAAACTCACATGGCTGAGTTGTACTTAGTCATGTGACAGTGTAATCATACAAAACGGCGATAGGCCTGCCCCCTATCACGTAAATACACTGTCCAAGCAAAGCGTGGGTACTCTGAATACCAGGTGCCAATGTCAAGTGATGTTCAGAAGTATTAGTACCTCTGCCAACCCCTTCGACGATATTCGGCGTGAACGTTTATGTTATGTTATATAACATAATATAATATTGAACAAACTTTACTTATACTACCTTTCATAAATTTCATTTGCTGTGTAGTGTCGGCTTAGAATAGCACTACCCCTTTTCTTCCGGTGGGTGTACGTAAGAGGCGACTAACGGTATTGGGGCTTTTTAAGGGATTTTTGGGCGATGCGGTTGGAGACCCATCACCAACAACCTTTATTTTACCATCTTTTCCCCACGCTACTTCCAAAAGTGGCTGAGGAATTTCTAATTCGTTAGCTTTGGCTACCCCTTCTAGGGATTTATAGCCGTGAGTATATGTATGTATGTACCTTTCATAAAGTATCTTCTAAAAGTGGTTGAGGTAATTCCAAAGCTCTGGCTATCCCGTTTTGTGATTTATAGCCGTGAGTGTACGATTGTACGTATTGAAAAAAACACTTTCTTATCTAAAATGAAGCTTGCATTTCCAGCGCTAGCCTAGACGCCCTGTAATTTTACACCGAAGTTGCGGCAAAGAACTACAGCCGTAGCTCATACTACGTAGTTCGTAGCGCTTTACTATTATCAATCTCGTAGACATGTAAACCGTAGCTTAACTCGTGAGCCGCAAGGAAAGAATTTCCTAATTCTAAATTCACTCTCAAACTCATTGTTTACGCCGTAAATATCCGAAATGATGGCAGAGGTACAATATTTCTGAATATCATGTAACATTTTTGTCAGCTGGTGTTAGTATTGAAGTTTTAAATGGAGAGTACTCACGATGTTTCCCTGCACCGCCAACCTCAGTAAATTAATCACTTATATGACTTAAGAAAAAAGAGCTCGACTTTACATTTTATTCTTAACTTACGTCTCCTACATGAGAACTGATAGTGTGCGGACTATTAAGGTTGTTTTACCCTCCCTTCCATTTACAAATAGTGGCGAGTATAAGTAACTCTAAAATCTGGCATAAAGTAATGTATGGCAATTGCATAAACAATATTATTCTCTGCCAACCTATTTACGTACAACTATTTAGTACAACTTAGCCATGTGGGTTTCCTCGCGATGTTTTCCCTCATCGTTAACAACCACGATATATTAACCATACAAATGTCTTTTAGAAAAGTCAAATTGGTGCAGGCCTGACCCAGGATTTGAACTCACGCCCTTCTGTTTTCGGGCGCGTGTTCTACCCATTGGACTATCGTGTCGCTCTACCCATTAGACTATCGTGTCGCAAATCGTGTATCGTGTTCAATGGTACAGTATCTGTAAATGTAAAACGGTAGCCAACAGTATCTCAGTGAACCGCACTTGAAGCTCGAACCATTAACCAGTTCCAAGGAGTAGGTAAGTATCGTTTGCGAGTCATTTGGTTACATCTACGCAGATATGTGACGAGGCCGAGGCTTCGACCTACTTTCTGCTCTCCTGCTCTCCAAACGCGATGGATCTGGGCGTTTTCACATTGAGTCGAAATATTTTTTGCTTATACATATAAGATACAATGTAGATGTTAGTAGAGGTAGTGGACGGCCACGATTTTAATAGCAGAATAAAATGAAAAAAAGGCTATTCAATTTAAAAAGCCTAGAAAATAATTTAAGAAGTAAGAGAGGTTCTTCGGTTTTGTATTAAGTGGCGATTTGTAGTCTTGGCTTACTCTAAAGTGCGTGACATCTATCGAATATATAAGTAAAACAAAACCAGTGCAGTAATGACTTTTTATACATCATCTCTTTCCTGTTTTGATGGAAGCGAAATAGACGTACTTCGTGATCGTTTTAGTAATGTTCAATGACACAATAGCAGCGTAGTTGAAAGAAAATGCTTTTCACTATACTTTCACAATGGCATAGTATCTGTAAATGTAAAATGGTTGCCAACAGTATTTCCAGTGAACCGCAACTGAAGCTCGAACCATTAACCAGTTCCCAGGAGTAGGTAAGTATCGTTTGCGAGTCATTTGGTTACATCAAAACAGGTATGTGACGAGGCTTCGACCTACTTTCTGCTCTCTTGCTCTCTATATGCAATGGATCCGGGTGTTTTCAAATTGGTTCTTGTATATTTTTTGTAAATGCACCGAACAACCAACGTGGATAATACTATAAGGAGAGAGATATATTGAATTAGAATAGTATAGAAAACAATGTATGAAGCAAGGAAGATTTTTAGGATCGCATGAAGAAGTGATTGATAGTCTAGATAACCAACGAGAAGAGACAAATGGTTATATCGAAAAGCACATAACCAAAAGAAGTTAGCGAAACATTACAAATGAAACTACATGTTTGTATCGTACTGGTAGGACCTGTGGAACTAAGTTCATAAGAATTTACATAGATGCATCCGAGTAGTCATCTCCATCATACTCGTATTTGCACGTCGCAATAAAGTCACGATCAAGTGATATTGAAGCAAAATAGGATACATTTTTCTATGATACACTGTCGATCGGTGATCTTTATCGGATTCTGTTTTCATGTTATTAATACGGTGTATTAGTTGTATAGTTAAATTTAATTTTAACCTTTTAACACCTTGGCGCTCAGAGAATCATTCCATCATCATCATCTGAGAGTTCCTCGGTAAACATAATTTTAGACCAAATAGAGAATAAGCTTCTAAAGGCAGGTAGGCAGCTTTTAAGGAAGTAATAAAAAAATTATCTAGTCTGAAGTATGAAGAATAAAACAGCATGTAAGAAAATATTGATAGATGTAAACGAAGCTACAGAGGTTTGCCAGGATTGTACAAAGTGGTGCTCGATAGTCTCTGTCTACACCAATGGGAACTAATGCCGTCGGTATATTTTGTTTATGTACTTATTGAAACCAGGTTGAGATTGCTTTGGTTATCTGTACAATAAGAAAAAACGTTGCAGTTTTTATTAATTTGGTGTAGAAGTCATGTGAATCCGGATTCTTCAATTGACTGAGTTTTGAGTTTCCATTTCATTTGTAAATTTGTTTTTCGGTGGTCGCATGTTCGGTCAGCGCTGCGGGCTACATTTATCCGATGAACTCGCTACCTGACTACGTAAAAATAGAAGCAAGTAAAACAAAAAAGTAAAACAATTCGAAGCATACCTACCACTGGTATCAATATTTTATAATCTAGTCTATTTTATATATTATCTTAGGGCTAGTGTGAGCCCCTACTAAGACATGGCAGGTATGGGAGCATATTTCAAATACTACTAAAACCTGCTGTGTATTGTCGGCTTAGAATAGCACTACCCCATTTCTACCGGTGGGTGTACGTAAGAGGCGACTAACGGTATTGGGGCTTTTTAAGGGATTTTTGGGCGATGCGGTTGGAGACCCATCACCAACAACCTTTGTTTTACCATCTTTTCCTCATTCAACTTCCAAAAGTGGCTGAGGAATTTCTAATTTCTCAGCTCTGGCTACCTCTTTTAGGGATTTATAGCCGTGAGTATATGTATGCATGTATGTATGTACTAAACCCATCACAACCTTAATACATATACAGATCTCTCCACGTTTGTATCTGTAAAAGAGAAAGTTGCAAACGCAAGCCGGAAAACGATTCGGAAACTTTCAGTGTAGTGAAATATTGAAATTGTTCATGTGTAGTTTTCTGTAGATATTTACAATGTTGTAATGTTGAATAGATGTGCTAGTTTGATGTAGTTTGCGTTATAGCTGTACTTTAGTAATAAAAGTAGTAAAAGTAATAAAACGATGTCATTAGAGATTCTGTTATAGAACTTTTGTAATAAATCAATATTCGGGGATGAACATCGAATAACATTATATCTCTGTATAGTAAAACAGTTTAGCACATTGTAAAATAACAATATTTTTGCATTTATTTACTTTTGGACATAAATGGATGTAGTGCTACCATCGCGTCTCACTACACCAGACACCACACTAGATATTAAGTGTTTTATGAGACAAGAATTTTATATAAATAAAAGAAAATTTTGGATATCTGTTAGAGTATTCCCACCATTCTTGGTGATGGGTAGTTAATATAATTGCAAACTATAATCTTACCCATCGCACAACACGCACGTCAGATGCGTCGAGAGAGGAATTTCAAATAAGTACAATAAATAATTTGTGTTAATAAAAATAATTATCTTGATTTTCAAAAAAATAAAAAATATGGTATTATGTACTTCGGACGGCATATTAAGACGTTGTTTACTGCTACTATCACGGTAACAGACGTAAGTGTGTCATCCCGCAATAGACAATCATTACGCACTGAAATCAACTTTTATTCCTCGTTTACCTCACCACACCATACATTCAGCAGAGCATCTACAGGCATGCAACTCCAGACTCTCACTAGGGCACGCAAGGGGCTGGCTGGGATAAAACCGTAGAAACAAGATAATTTGAAAATAGATAGCTATAGAAAAAAAAAAAATCGTTTATTTACGAGAACAAGAGTATATAACAGGATCTTTATTCATAAATATGCACTTTGCCTGCTCTGCCGTTAGGCGTGTAAATATTTAACATTATAATTGATTTTAAAAAGCAATTGAAAAATAATTTTAACACACATTAGAGAGAAAAAGTTGAAAAAGTAAAATAAAAAATAAAAATGTCACTTCTTGCTACATGTCAAATAAATGTCTACAATAAAATTAATTCCAAATAATGTCAAAAATAATTAGTAACAAACAAAACAAATAGTAAAATTAAATCAAATGTCACAGTATATAAAAATAATACACAACTAAATGTCACAGTTATCAATAAAATCTTGGATGGAATAAAAACATTTATCGATTAAATAATTAAATAGCTTTAATCTAGATTCATTGAATGTCTTATCCTTTAAATCATCGCTTATTACATTATATAATTTCACAGACATGTAGGATGCATTGCGGTGGCATATAGCCAAACCTTTTGTAAATGGATACTCAAGTTTCAAGTTATGATTTCCACGTTGGGGCCTATTTGTTGGTGTTGTAAGTGTAAACAGGGACGGATGTTTGTAAACAAATATTAACACCTCATATATATATACAGGGATGGCAATGGTAAAATTCTCAATTTTTTAAATAAAGGCACACAGCTATCTAAAAAGTCAGCGCCACACAATATTCTCATACATTTCTTTTGAATTTTAAATGCTCTGTCACTGTCTACTGAATTACCCCATAAAATAATTCCATAACGTAAAATAGACGCTACATACCCGTTATAACATGTTAAGGCCGCTTTGTCGGATACAACATATTTAATGCGATATAGGACGTAAAGGTATCTATCCAGTTTATTGCACAGCTTGTCTACGTGTGCTATATTTAAAAAGAAACCTTATGAATCTGAAAGAATTTGATATAAATAAATATCATTACGCCCATTAAAAGTTCTCGATTTCGAACGCAAGGGGCAATCCATTTGACCCTTTGCTTATAATACATCGTTCTCTGTTTACTGACCTTTGTGGAAACAACAAAGATATACTGGCCAGTACCCCCTGCTGTGTACCAACTTATAATTTGTATCTATGATTAACTAGAAAAACATTTACACTCCGCGATGTAGGAATATGAGTGAGACGCTGCTATGTGCGAGTGAGTCCGCAGTAGTGTGCGCTCTAGCATGACTCCCACAGTACTCCCCTACTAGTCGATACGACAATATCAAAGCTAGGAGGTACCTATTATAAATTACCAAATTCAGTTTGAGCAGTGAGGCTGGTGATTGCATGCCTGTAGATGCTCTGCTGAATGTATGGTGTGGTGAGGTAAGCGAGGAATAAAAGTTGCGGGTAGATCGTGAAATGTAGTAGAAAGACGCGTGTGTTCTTATCGAGGGGTCAACAGCAAAGATATACTGGCCAGTACACCCTGCTGTGTACCAACTTATAATTTGTATCTATGTTTAACTCGAAAATCATTTACACTCCGCGATGTGGGAATATGAGTGAGACGCTGACTCGACGAGTGACTCCCACACCTCTATTTGTTTTTGGATCCCAACATACAAATCCAGTGACTCAAATGTTTGCCCACTCCGTAAACGTTAAACAACATAAATAAACTCTATACATGAATTATTGCAGCTGAGAATATATTTATGCGGAACATTCTGTACAGATGAGTACACATTGCTTTATACAGTTCTATTATTCAGTACCAGATCAGCACCTGCTGTATGTTTTTTTTCACGGCTAAAAGGTAGGTAAAAGTCTGAGTATTAAAGTTCCTAGTCTTCAACATTTTAAAGGCTTTATTTTAATCTGTAAAACCCTTATCCAAATAAATAATTTATTTAGCTTAGGCATTTGACGTTCACCACTTAAAATTGCCCTTTAAGTTATATCGATTAGATGAATAGTTATAGATATATGGTCGTAAGAAGGAATTAGCAGCGAAACCTTTAATACATGGCGCGCCAGCTTTCTTTCCTTGAGATGCATCCATCTGCCGCATCGCTCAACCGCATGCTCATAAATCATCATGATCATATTTAACATAACATAAACTTTCAAGCCGAATATCCCCGAAGGGGTTGGCAGAGGTACTAATACTTCTGAACATCACGTGACTTTGTCACCTGGTGTTCAGAGTACCCACATTTTGCGTGGACAGTGTACTCACGTGATAGGGGGCAGGCCTATCGCCGCTAGGCCTATGATCGGTTACATACTGTATATCCGAAACTTATACACCTGAATATTATTTTACTGAAAACTAATCGCCTTTTTTTTAATTGCCATTACAATACTAACTAATATTAATATTAGTATTGTAATTTATTAATATTAGTATTGCTATGGATTTCCGCAAAGTAACGCCTGATTCAATCCAATAATTGCCATTACGGTAGCTCAGTTGGCAGAGCGTCCGGGGCGTTCACCCGAGGTCGCGGGTTCGATCCCCGCCTGTGTCGAAATTTTTCTTTCCTTTATTTATTCTTTAATTATTAGTAATAATCCCCACATGAGGTTTTCATGAACAAAAATTGTTATAATAATATATTAATAATATTGTTTCACCGAAATTTCAAATACCATATTCTTACATTCCAGATTATCGTTTGGTTTTTGTTTTTGTTTACTATCATTTTGATTAACCACTAAAACGGATTCCCAAAGAATCGAAAACAAGATATAGGTACCTTAATTCCGCAATATTGCTTTTCCGAATAATGACTATTCCAAAAAATCATTTTCCATATATTTGAAATACAGATGTATTGAATGATACCTACTGCTATGAATAATTTTGCAGGCATATTTTAAGTAAGTAGTATACCCCGCTTAGTAGTATACCATGCATCAGGCATTTAGGTGCTCGCTCCGCTGCGCTACGCTCGCTCGTTTTATACATAATCTAACCTAAGCTAACCTAACTGAAAGTAAACCTAACTTTTCTTTGTCTGCAGGGGGCTTTCGCCCCCCGACCCCCCCTTCATGCAACCAAGCATGCAAACAAGCAAGCAAGTATACATACAAACAGGCATGCATCCGCGTTCTATTTATAAAATTTTTCTAACATAAAAAATATCTAGTTAAAGAGATTTACGACATGTAAGACTATAGATAAAGTTACTTCGGTCTTTTAAACTTTTGGAATAATGAGATTATAGTAAAAGATATAGTTGGTAAAAGCAAAAAATTCATTTTAGTAATCTGGTTTTAGTTTTTCTGGGAAGTGATACTTCTAGAAAATGTATTTATGTACTAATGAAGTTGTGGAAAATAAAGCATCTGTGATAAGTAAATTATGTGAATTTTTTTTTTTTGGAAGCTCACAACACTGATTTTCAGTCAGCACCGACTCAAGTGACATTGCGAGCATTACACCATACGGAACAGATAATTGGACATACACACAAAAAGTTTATACAAATTTAAACAACATAATTGACAACTGTATATACTAAATAAACAAAGATAAATAATAATTATAGAATAAAAATATACAGATATAGAATACGAATATATAACTGTCGCACTATGAGATAACAGAAATATATACACATATATATATAAACACACATACACATATATATACACACATATATATATGACATAACATAGTAATATGATACATGTAATGATTTATAGGCATAATAAGATTTAAAAACATAATCATAATCATAAACGGGAATCTGCAGGTAGGACATTGCGGGATGGGTTTTGCTGTGCCAGCAAGTAATCTCTAAGCTTACGCCTAAAAGTTTTCCTACTGGTCGCAGCACGTATAGGTGGTGGAATATCATTCCAGCACTTGGACGCTGCAAATCTAAAGCTACCCCGAAACGCCGCTGACCGGTGCATTGGCAAGATCGCTCTAACTTTAAACTGGTAGTCACTTTTTGACCATTGCAGTTTTTTATGCAAATAATAAATATTAATGTATTTATTAACCTTTTATTCCTTTAAATATATTATGTATATGTTCTTATCCTACATTGGATGGTATTTCGATGATTCAAATTAAACAACTGCAGTTGGCTTTGTTTAATGCCGGATCACTGAATACGGGGCATGACGAACTTACTACTGTTATACTTGACTTAGAACCAGACATACTTGCTATTAATGAGACTTGGCTCCGGGCAGGACAGGAGGACGTGGCCCCGGTGGTGCCGGGCTATCGACTTAGACACGTACCTAGAAAGTCATCTAGCGGCCGCACGAGGGGGGGCGGAGTGGGGTTCTATATACGTGAGGGCTTAAACATCCGCGTGTATGCTCAGATTCCCCAAATATTGAACAAATGTGGCTTCGTCTTTCCATCAACAGTACCAGATTTTTAATTAGTACTGCTTACCGTCCACCGTGGCAAGATCCCGACACCTTTTTTGACGCAATAACAGACACTATCTCAACATGTAAGAATTATGACAAAATGGTACTTTTAGGTGACTTAAACATTAATTTTTGTGATATGAATGACCGATTTTATCAATATCTAACTGATTTTTTAAAATCACTTAGTTTGACTCAAGTTGTTTTAGAACCAACTCATTTTACAGACCATAGTGAAACGATTATAGACCTGATTTGTACTGACGCCCCTGTCCGAAATGTAAACGTTCGCCATATTCCTAAATTAGGCCGACATGCTTTTGTAACAATTAAACTGGATGTAAAAAAACCTCGATATTCACCTAAGACAATAACTTACCGACCACTTTCTGACATTGACATATACATATTACTAGATAAAAATATCATATCGATATAACACACATACACAATATCCTGGATAATGCGTATATATGTCGCAGGAAAATCGTCAAACATGTTAACCTATAAGTTTTCTAAATGCGTCAAACAGCATTCGAAGTAATTTAGAAATTCAAAACCACAGACCTGTATTTGAATAGATGCCGCAAGTGCATGTACTTTGCGTGTAAAAACTGAGTAAAATTATCTTAGTTTAGCGCCATTTGATTGAGTCCGCGCTCGAACGTTCTCGGTGACGGATGTCAAGCCAAATGTAAAAAATGCCTTATTGTGCCGTATTAAGTTGCAAAAACTATCCAAATAAAGCGGGACGAATTAATAGAAAGATTTCCTTTCATCGGTAGGTCACTTTATAATAAAATTATGCGGTTTTTATTGCAAAATCAATTATTTCATGTTCATTGTAGTTTTACACTGAAAAACATTTAACCCAGTGTGTATCGCATAATTTATAATACATTGCCGCTTTTAGTTACAAAGCTATCTCCTGTGGCTTGTCTTTTAAAACACGCAATGAACATTAAACTGAACGATATTTTCACTTGTCAATCAGCATCATGGTACGGTGGCTATTGCCATATTTCTGTCATTTTAAGCAAATTGTGTTGTACCTGTACAGTTCGTTGTATTCGATTCTAATTTTAATCGATTTTGGGACCAGAGGAATGATAATATTAGCGATGGGTGTTCCCTGTATCCAAAATATTTTTATTAATACAATGTTTCTGTTAAGTTAACTTTGTGTTTATTTAATAAAAGATCAGTTTAATTTTAGTTACACGTATATTTATCTAGGCTACATTTCTTAACATGTGGTATGTGTCAGGTTTTTTTATTTCCTTTCTTCACTCAGTGTTGCCAATGTAAATGTACATATATACCAACACGCTTCCATATTGTAAAACATTAACAATAAGAAAACCTTCCTTAGTACTACAGTAATTATAATTAATTATCAATTAGGAAACTTATTCCTTTAAATTTAACATTTATCTAAATTTAGTGAATTTAACATTTCCCAAAGCTTTTATAAATATATTTGCAATTTTATTTTCTGACTCTACTTTTATTACTTCCTTGCTTAACATTTTCATTTACAAAATGATAGTGAACTTTAATGTGCTTAAAATTCTTTGTAAAGTTGCCATACTTAGAAATAGCTACAGCTCCTGAATTATTTTCATAGATTTTAACTGGTTTACAAACTTTACTAAATTTAATTTTGTTACTGCTTCTAATAATTCTACATATGTTGATATTCAGCAAATGTTGAAGACTTTTTGACGCTACTTTGTTCTTTTTTATTTCCAGTAAAGAACAAATAAAGGGTTACATTCTATCATTTATAATAGAAAATTGCGTTTTTGTATGGGAGCCCCCTTTTGATGTTTACTTTACTGCTATTTAATTATTTATTTTGAAAGGTGATATACAAGTAAATATTCTGTGAAAATTTAAAGTGTCTACTTATTACCGATTTAATATTGAGCAAAAAAAAAAACGGACAAAATCACGTTTATTGTATGAGGACCCCCCTTAATAAATATATTTTTTTAATTTTTGGTATTTATTGTTATAGCGGCAACAGAAATACATCATTTGTGAAAATTTCAGCTTTCTAGATATGACTGTTTACGAGATACAGTCTGGAGACAAACAGACAGCGGAAAAAACTACTTGATTATTTTATCTTTCTCTACAAGTAATTTTATTTGTTTTTTTTCAAGCCGACTTAGTTCTGGGTTGGATTATATTTCGTCATAGCGCCTTCAACTAGCTTTCTTTTTTGTAGATAATATTTCATCTCGTGGTTTTTTATTCGTTTTGTAACTTTCCCGAGAACAAATTATTAAAACTAGTTAATTAGGTAGGTAGGTTGTCAATAACGAAAAGTTATCATAATAATAAAGGCTACTGTACTACTCACTAACTCACTGATTTAGATCGTTGTTCTCCTAGAAGAAGTAATGGTGGAGGAAAATAATGTAGGAAGAGTGTTCAGAATTAACACGAGACCATGAGAAAATAGCGACATTAAATACCAGGTATAATTCTTGATTTATCATTCATCTGTCGATTTATCATTCGTCTGTCTATGCACTCGAATATAATCGATTGAATCATTTACGCGCGGACAGGGAGTTCCCATCACTAAATTGCTCATGTGACGTCATGGTAGGTCGAAAAATAATGGCACGCTTGGTTTCTATCATGGAAGTATTATTTAAACAGGAACGCGCGCTGGCGACCTAAAGTGTCCTGAAAAAGGATGGCTAACTAGCTAACTGTGTCTCGTTTTAAGTAGGGTGACCATCTGTTGGTGTTTTAATAAGAGTTCCTCTAAAGGATACAAAAACACTTTACATATTTTGAATGTTTTTGTTCATAAAAACCTCATGTGGGGACCTGATGCGCTCGCAGCCTTTGACACGGTAGCTCAACTGGCAGAGCGACGGGGGCGTATACCTGAGGTCGCGGGTTCGATCCTAACCTGTGTCGAAATTTTTCTTTCCTTTATTTATCCTTTATTTATTAGTTATATTTACATACACACATTATAAAAAATATTATAAAAGGTTGTTGGTGATGGGTCTCAACCGCATTGCCCAAAAATCCTTTAAAAGCCCCAATACCGTTAGTCGCCTCTTACGTACACCCACCGGAAGAGATGGGGTAGTGCTATACTAAGCCGACACCACACAGCTATATTCAAATTCAAATCGTTTAATGCATTCATGTGGTAAAGTTCGAGATGATACAGATTATTTTATTTATTGTTCCATAACATGAACCCATATTTATCACTATATTTTCTTATTTAAATGATAAAAGCTCCAAAACACTCAAACAGATGATAAATTGTGGACACCACATTTATCTTGTTTCGATGGGGATACCCGTGACAAATATTAATATCCCTTTTGCCAAACTTAACCAATTTATTTATCTCCAAATCGATAGGCGACAATAATAATTAAAATAAAATACAAAAATGGAACAGTTAATAACCTGCTTTTTATAAAATATTCCCTATAAATGAGTTTGAATTTGTTTTTCTTTGAACTTAATCTCGACTGGCAACCGCGCGAGCGGGACACACTTCTCTCTCACACGGCTCTCGTTCTAGGACGTTTCTCTGCTTGACAGTCTTTGAAAGATAATTAACTTTATTGCATGGTAATAAATTTCATTTTTGTTTACCATATTTTTGTGAGTACGCTCTCCTGTTTAGTTAGTAGCTTCATGGTTTCTATACAAGAAATGACACTTGCGTTATCTATTCAAATACAGATCTGTGTTCAAAACTTAGAAACTTGACACTTGACAAAAATGATCCCTGCTTACAAATTTCCGGAGGTGAGTTTGTTATTTTACAAGTTTCCTAAAAACTATCAGGTAAGATGGAAATTCGCATGCTGTTTGACGGATTTCCGTCAACTTACAAGTTTCCTAGGAAACTTAACGAGTTTAATGATTTTTCAATTATTATGCAACATATTACATTATATTATTATATTATACGTGAAACCAATACATAATAAACACATTTGAAATAAACCAAAACATTTCAAAAAGTGTGCTGGACTATATGAGTGATTTAAAACATCCATGAATATACACGGTATTGCTTCAGAAAGTGCAACAACAGCTATAAAACATAAAATAGTATATAAAATAAAAATAAATATAAAAGATATAAAAGTATGTGCACAGATTAAAGTATGGCTTGGAATGTCGCTACCCCTTTCTACCCACGGGTGTCGTAAGAGGCGCCTAAGGGTATTGGGGCTTTTAATTGGATTTTTGGGCGATGCGGTTAGAGACCCATCACCAAAAACCTTTATTTTTACCATCTTTTCCCCACTCAACTTCCAAAAGTGGCTGAGGAATTCATAATGCCTTAGCTCTGGCTACCCCTTTTAGGGAAATATAGCCGTGAGTATATGTATGTATGTATGTATGCACAGATTACTAAACGGAACACAACTTTTATCTCCCCATGTTTGTATGGGTAAAAAAGAAAGTTGCAAACGTAAGCCGGAAACGAATCAGGAACTTTCAGTGTAGTGAGATATTGAAATTGTTCATGTGTAGTTTTGGTGTAGATATTTTCAATGTTGTAATGTTGAATAGATATGCTAGTTCGATGTAGTTTGCGTTACAGCTGTACTTTAGTAATACATACATTTATACATATACTCACACCATTATTTCCCATTGGGGTAGGCAGGTTTGTACGATCCTGGCAAACCTCTCTAGCTTCATTTACATATATCAATCTTTTTATACATGATCTTTTATTCATCATACTTCGGACGTCGGCCGCCCGCTTTTTTGAGCACACACTCTACTTGGTCCAGGAGTATCCTTCGTAGTCGCCTCTACTCACATTACCTTCCACATTGGCTCTTAAATCAATAGTCGGACATGAACCACAAAGAACTTTATATCACTGAATAGCAAAACACTTCACCACATAATTCAATAATAATATTTCTCCTTTATCTATACAAATATAAACAATTATAAAAGGAAAGGTTTGATTGTTTGGTTGTCTCGAATAAGCTCCGAAACTATTGCACCGAAAAAACTTTCACCATTGGAAAGCTACACTACACTTGAGTGATATAGGCAATATTTAGTTTAAAAAAAAAATAGGTTTCACACTTGCTGCCTATAATTATAAAATATTTTTATTGTCTTTTTTACATATATATGACAAAAATAACATGAGATTCATAAAATCACATCAATTAAAACTTCATCAACGGCAGAAAATTATCGATTTCTGACGCAAGGGGCAATCCTTTTTATATCCCTTTCCTTATAATATATAAACATCGTAGTCTGTTTACTAACGTTATTTATTTTTGACTCCCAAAATACAAATCCAGTGACACAAATGTTTGCCCACTCCACCGTAAACGTTAAACAAGATAAATAAACTCTATACATGAAATATTACAGCTGAGAATTTATTTATGCGGAACATTCTGTACAGATGAGTACAAAATGCTTTATACAGTTCTATTATTAAGTACCCGATTAGCTCCTGCTATATATTTTACCATGTATTCGACGGCTAAAAGGTAGGAAAAAACCCTGAGTACGAAAGTTCATAGTCTTCAACATTTTAAAGGCTTTATATTATTTTCTAACATTCTTATCCAATTATATTAATCACTTTAGGCATTTGATGTAGATCACTTAAATTGCCCTTTAAGCTATATCGATCAAATTAATAGTTATTGATATATTATGGTCGTTAGAAGTAATAAGCAGCGAAACCTTTAAAACTCAGCATGCCAGCTTCTTTCCTTGAGATGCAGTCCTCTGCCTCGCATCGCTCAACTGCATGCTCATATTATGAAACATCCCATTCATACTTGCTTTACAAAAATGGTTACTACAAAATCAAGCAAAAAAGTCAATCTCTTTAAATGTATGAGTTATATCGCTAGAGTTGTCGCTGTCTGTACTCAGATGACACTGATTAAAACACGCCGGAACCGCGACGCGAGCTATTTTAACATCGCGCGGCGTTCATACAACCTGCGCTCTGCAGCTTTATTTGACCGGGGTTAATAGGGGCCGCGGGGTTAATTGAAATAATAGTATTTTTTAAATTAGTCCAAAGTCCGCAGCATTTGCGAATAAATTGTGTACCTGTACCGTAACATTAATGAAAATATCAATTTATTTCTATTGCTGTTCAGAACGGTCACCTATCGTGTGAAAAGGGTAAAGGCAGTATTAGTTAGACCTTTGACTATAAACACTATAGACAGAGCGATGTTACGTCATCATCAAAAGAGACACAAATCTTTATTGTCATCTCTATCGCGTAACCCGTTTTGTTGATGTCACACTTTTAAATTGTGACAAACAAAGCGTCGACTTGTGAGCGATTTTGGTTTTCGTTTGATTTTGAGAAAGATTTTATTCATTTGTATATTGTTATTGTGACAAAAGCGACTCTATTAGTTAAGTTATTATTTAGTGAGGTATGGTTGGGTGTAGCGTGCTTGGCTGCGGAAGCCGAAGCGAAAAACACATCGAAGGATTGGCTTTCCACAAGTGAGTGAGTTTTTTAATGTTTTTCTGTATTGCGCGATCAGAAAAAAAGTGATTCAAATGTTAATTACGTTGAACTAGATTACTAGCATTTTCTTTAGTTATTTTGAGCAATTTTTTAATAGCATAACCTAAAAATATGCAGTATCTCAGTGTTGCCATAATTCACGTTTTCATCCTTCCCTGTTGTTAGGGTAAAATTTTTAAATTAGTAAACTGATGTTAATGAGTGAGTATATCATCCATTTTAAAAGAGAAGCCCTTATTTAAGTTCTTATATGTTAAAAAGAGACACAAATCTTTATTGGCATCTATATCGCGTAACCCGTTTTGTTGATGTCACACTTTTAAATTGTGACAAACAAAGCGTCGACTTGTGAGCGATTTTGGTTTTCTTTTGATTTTGAGGAAGATTTTATTCATTTGTATATTGTAATTGTGACAAAAGAGACTCCATCAGTTAAGTTATTATTTAGTGAGGTATGCTTGGGTGTAGCGTGCTTGGCTGCGGAAGCCACAGCGAAAAACACATCGAAGGATTGACTTTCCACAAGTGAGTGAGTTTCTTAATGTTTTTCTACAGATAAATACATTGCGCGATCAGAAAATAAGTGATTCAAATGTTAATTACGTTGAACTAGATTACTAGCATTTTCTTTAGTTATTTTGAGCAATTTTTTAATAGTATAACCTAAAAATATGCAGTATCTCAGTGTTGCCATAATTCACGTTTTCATCCTACCCTGTCGTTACGGTTAAATTTTCAAATTAGTAAACTGATGTTAATGACTGAGTATATTATGAATTTCGTCGCGCTATAGCGACGCTGAATAATTTCCAATTGTTATCTACGGAATTATTAAGTAATAAATTTGTTATATATATTTAATTTCTTCGTATTCATTACAGTTTTCCTAAAGACCCGAATCTACGAGAAAAATGGATTGCGGCCACTGAAAGATGCAATTGGAAACCAACCAAAGTTTTGAGGCATACTATAAAATTGAAAGGTCACTCGTTTTTGTCCAAAGACAAAGCTTTGGCTCAAATGGTCGCAGTTGTTTTGAAAAAGAATTTAGGTAAAAGAATATTTCCGACATTAAACGACCACATCAGAGCCACCTTCGAAAACCACCTTGTGCTATTAATAAAGGCTATAGCTTTAAAATACTTAGATGTACGAATACATCATCTTATGAAAAATGTGACTGAAATAGACGAAAGAATTCGAAATTTCCACACGAAACTGATTTTGCTTAAAGGTCAATAGTAAATAATGCAATAAAACTCATGTATAAAATAGTACAGTCTTTTATTTTTCAAAATACAAACATAGACCCCACTATACCCATGACCCGTTTGATATTTACATAACTTGCACTTATGGAAAAGCTGATTTTTTTTTTGTCCAGTAGCAAGTTTAGTCCCGTACAAAAATTTATTCGTAAGCGTAGGAAGATTGATCCCTGAAAGTTAGTACAATGCTTTAGATTTCATGGTGTATTAAACATCAGCATAAGTGGTAAAATTAAACAAAAAAGATTGTATAATACTAGGAGTAAGTATGTATAATTATATGATTGCAGGAAATAATATAGTAAACAGTAAATCTTTAATTAGTGTTGTCTGAAAATCAGTTCTGTGAGTCAAAAGCTCACAGAAAATGCTGAGACAGCACCAATTCGCTGTTCGGGTGGCACGGGAAGTGCATGACAAATTTTTGTATGTTTTTTATTGATTCTCTTTTTGTTTTTTATTATTTTTTATTTTATAACTAATTTATTTTAAATGTTGTTAAGATTAAGTTGTAAATTATTTTTTGTATTATGTTGCTTGTTCTTCTTGTGCCTACAAATGGCGAATAAACGTTTTTTCTTTCTTTCTTCTTTCTTTCTAATTAAACAATAAATTGACGTAATCAATTTTAAATTAAAAAGTAGCTTATAGAATGGTGATTATAGTATTTTGGGGTAATTGTTTTCTAGGGATCGCAACATTACAGGGAAAAATATTGCTTTCTAAAAGAGGTACGCTTCCGTTGCATTATGACTCTGTCTAAATGTAAATGTATTGTGTTTATAGTTAAAGAGTTAGACGAATACACAAAAGAAAATGAGACAGACCTCGTTGAAGGTTTTTGTTTTGTGAAGAAACCTCCATGCGTAACATCTTTGTTCGTTTAGTTTAATAACAACATATTTTGTTTTTAAATTAAAGGAGTATCGAGTTGTTCTATTGATATGATATCCAGAGCGAGAATATCACGTGATAAATGAAATACTGACGAATCATCCTGACTAAATCCTGTCAGTAGCTTATTTAGCACATGATTTACTTGCTTTCAGCATGCAATAGCTCACGTGTCCTGCGAGATACGCGCCTAATACACACATGGTGAGCCAGATTTCATTCGGCATCCTATTATCATAAACCTCACTTTTGTACCTTGTATTAATTTGCCAAATTAATGATATTTCTTTATATAAAAATGAAGAATGGTTCCGGTGGTCAAAGGTTTGATTTCTACTAATGAAAATATTATTGTAATATCGATTTTTGTTTCTGAATCTTTGGTATTTATACTTCTATGAATTGAAATCACTGCCTTACCTAGAACATCTCCTGATTAATACAATTTGCTATGCTGATTAAAACTTCTAGCTTAATGATTAGTTTATCGTATTCGATCTGTTCCCTAAGGATTCCTTCGGAATGGATTTGAAATCTACAGCTCTTTGCATAATCTAATTTTATGGGTATTTTAGTTAGACACCACTCAATTTTTAATAGTCACTCAATAATATTTCTTTCGAAGCTTTGGCCAACCCTTTTAATAATTATGTCTGCGAGAGTAGTTACTCAGTGTCTAAAACACATATATCAGTGTAATATTTGCTCCAGGCAATAGCAAAAGCGTATTGGAAACTGCGATGTACCGGCGACGAACCAATTTGAATTTGAAGCAGCGAAATGAGTTTTGAATTCGATTGACGGACTCAATCTATTTAGCCTCGAATAAGGTTCAAAGGAGTTGGGCAATGCGGTTCAAACCTAACACCAATCATCTTTATATGTATGAAATAATGGGGAATAATCAACAAACATGGATTAAATTCATAAACCAAATGTTTTTTGGTAGTTTTTAAATCACCTGAGCCTTTAACTTTATAAAGGTTGTTATCGACAACAGAAATATGTTACAATATGTTGTTGACAACCGTGATAGACCAGTGGGTAGAACACTCGGTTATCATGCAAACGACTAGTATTCAAATCCTGGGTCGGGCCTACACCAATTTGTCTTTTCTAAAGACATATGTGTGGTTAATTTATCATGGTTGTTAACAATGAGGGAAAACATCGTGAGGAAACCCACATGGCTGAGTTGTACTTAGTCATGTGACAGTGTATTCGTACAAAGCGGCGATGGGCCTGCCCCCTATCACGTGAGTACACTGTCCATGCAAAACGTGGGTACTCTGAACAACAGGTGACAAAGTCACGTGATGTTCAGAAGTATTAGTACCTCTGCCAACCCCTTCGGGGATATGCGGCGTGAACGTTTATGTTATGTTATGTTATGTAAATATGTTGACTATAAATTTGCAAGACTGAAAAGTAGCAATTCATTTGGCGGGCTTTCTATTAAAATGTTATTTTATCGTATGAAAACTTTAAGTTATTATTTTAATTAACTATTTATAAATTAGATTGACATTTAAGCTCATTTAAGGAATCCTTTTGTAGGTTTTACTTTTAATCGGTTTTACTATATGTAGCGTATGTAACGAGCTCTATAAATTCTACCCGTGGGTGATCGAAAGAGGCGACTAAAGGTAAAGGGGCTTTTAAAGTTGTTTGTGGTCGATGTGGTTGGAGACCCGTCACCAAAAACATTTATTAATACCATCTTTTCCCAAATCAACTTCCAAAAGTGGGTGAGGAATTTCCCATTCCAAAACTCTGGCTACCCCTTTAAGGGATTTATAGCCGTGAGAATATGTATGTATGCATGTATATATTCGACACCTCATTCATAACTCTCTACAAAAACGCTTACCCTGTACATATAGAACAACAGGTCTAGACGTAACATGTGAATCCAAGATGCTTTACCAGTTTCGAACCTAATTTTGTAACTCTGGAGCTTTTAAGTTTCAATCGAAACACCTTCAAGTCGCTAACAAAAAGTCCAAGTGACGAGACACGTGCAGGTAAGCATCTATCGGCTTCGTCTATTCCAACACAAAGAAGGAGGTCTCATAAAAGATGGGAGTGCTGTTCGGTTTCCTTTCAGAGGAGGAAATGTGCCGCGGATTGCAACGAGCTTCAGCTGGGAATCTCTATTGTTCTGTTTTACAATGAGGTTTGCAAAAGGAATATGTTTTGTGTTTCGTTCTGCACTTTTGTATTAAGAAATTGGTATGTAAAGTTAACATGGTAATAATGTGATAATGGTGTGGTCTAAATGATTTAATTAAGCTATAAAACATTATAAAACATTTGCAAGAAAAGAACCTATTGCTTCAACTTAAAATACAGAATGATGGAAATTCAACTTCCGTCATCCCGCCCATCGTTTTAAGAAACTGATGTGGATTAAACGATCGAATTAAAACATTTACATGAATAAGTGCAAAATTTTACTTAGGAACTTTTTCTATTACTCCTGGAACTTAGAATACAATGATTTAAAATATTAGGAAAGTAGGAGAGTAAGTGTAAGTAAAGAGAGGCAGATAGTTTAATAGTCTAAACTATACATCGTCTAACATAACGATATAAGCTAACGAAAGATTTTGTAACAAAAATATGTTTGTTTCATACTGGTAGAATCTGTTGAACTACATTCATAAGAAATTACATAGTCATCTCCGTCATACTCGTATTTGCACGTCGCAATATAGTCACGATCAAGTGATATTGAAGCTAAATAAAATACAATTTTATATGATACACTCTCGATCGGTAAATTTTATTGGATCCTGACTTCATATTATTAATATGGTGTATAATTCAAATTGTTAGTTTTTAACACCTTGGTGCTCAGCTAGATCTGTGTAATGTCGGCTAAGAATAGCACCACGATGTTAGACCCATCCTTTAGATGTTAGACCTTTGTTTTACAATCTTATCCCCACACAACTTCTAAAAGTGGCCGATGGAATCATTATTTTGAAGCTCTGACTACCCCTTGTAGGGATTGTTTGCCGTGAGTATATGTATGTATGATCTTTAAAAGGTAAGCGTCAATAGCGTCGGAAGTAAAAAATGTATCCACTGAAATCAAGTTGAGCTTGCCTCGGTTATATGTACAGCAAAAAAAAGGAGCATTTTTTATCACCTTTTTTTAGTCATGTGAATCCGAATTCGGCAACTGACTGAGATTTCAGTTTTATATTATATTAATTTACACATAAAAATGTGTAAATTAATTTACAATAAGTTATATATCGATTGACAAAATGAAAAATCAAACCCGCAGTAGATATATCCTGTAAAGGGGTTTGTAGATTATGATAAATAAAGAAATAAATAGCTTTAAGCAACACCGATAAAATATAAACTGAAAAATGTGTAAGAAACTCGAAACTTAACTCAAAGTCCACGCCGTATATCCTCCAAGGGGTTGGCAGAGGTAATAATACAATTGAACATCAAGTGATATTATTAATTATCTGGTCTTCAGAGTACCCACGATTTGCTTGGTAAGTGTACTCACATGAAAGAGGGCAGGCATATCGCCATTTCCTTCACCATTTTCAAACATGACAAAATAACTATACATATGACTTTAGAAAAGACAAATGGGTATGGGTATTAGTGTTGCCGGATAATCGATTATAGATTAATCGATTATGTTCACCCAAAATAATCTAATAATCGATAGTATCGATATGGGCCCCATTTGCATAATCGATTAATAATCGATTATCCGGCAACACTGCGTGAAAGATGCTGTTCTATCCATTGAGCTATGAAACACGAAAACCAAACTTCTTATATTCCTGAGAGTGAAAAACACATTTCTCTACTAACAAGGTCCATTGTTACATTATTCCAAAATCCGTAGCATTTGTGAATAAATTGTCCCTGTACCGTAATACTCATGAAAATATTAATGTATTTCTTTTGTTGCTGGGATCTGTCACCTTTCGTGTGAAAAGGGTGAAGACAGTATTAGTTGGTCAAATACACAAAAGAAAATAAGAATGACCTCGTTAAAAGTTTTTGCTTTGTGAAGAAACCTCCATGCGTAACATCTTTGTTCGTTTAGTTTAATAACAACATCTTTATGATTTTAATTTTAAGACGTTTTGTGTTTTTCTAGAGATATCAAAAAATATTGTTCAGCGTGATGGCATTTCATGAAATATAATATCTGATAGAGTTCATCATTAGAAATATTATTTTCTATCTTTAACTTTGATGTAAGACATCTGCAATGTTAGAGGTCCCATCCTCATGGTATGTGAGAGCGAGAGCATCACGTAAGAAGGGCAATACTGACTAATAATTCGTTCGCTTCTCACTTAACATATTTGTTCTCATACATCACAAGCTTCAGGCGACGGATTAGGAGCATTCAATGATAATTTCGAATGGTTCCAGAGGTCGTAGCACAGTGATTCGCGTAGAACAAGCTAGATGGACAAAATTATTTTTCGACTCGAATGGCTCTATTTGTGCTTAATCATACGTATTCTGTACTTTTTTTTACATTTCATGACTTAAGGTAAATGGGAGGGGGGTAGTGTAAATAAAAATACAAAAAATGATATATATATTTCATTAATATATATATATTAAAATAAATGCAAAAATCATGATTTCTTTCACATTAAACATTTTTCTAAACTTAAAACTAATATGAAAAACAAATGTTTACAAGTCAGTTACTTAAAGCAACCGTGATAGCCCAGTGGGTAGAACACTCGGTTATCGTGCAAACGACTAGTGTTCAAATCCTGGGTCGGGCCTACACCAATTTGTCTTTTCTAAAGACATATGTGTGGTTAATTTATCATGGTTGTTAACGGTGAGGGAAAACATCGTGAGGAAACCCACATGGCTGAGTTAGACTTAGTCATGTGACAGTCTATTAGCACAAAACGGCGATAGGCCTGCCCCCTATCACGTGAGTACACTGTCCATGCAAAACGTGGGTACTCTGAACACCAGGTGACAAAGTCACGTGATGTTCAGAAGTATTAGTACCTCTGCCAACCCCTTCGGGGATATTCGGCGTGAACGTTTATGTTTATGTTATGTTACTTAAAAAATAATATTCTATATATGTTACAATCATTCCCTATCACTATCATCATCTGAAGAATTCGACTCTATGTAATTATTTTCATTACGAGGGATATTTACATAAGGTCGCGAAATGGGCGAACGAATTTTGTGGAAGCACACTTCTTATATCTTCTTCCTGTGTTTTTACTAATCTCTCAGCAGTTTTGTCTAAAATCGATTGTAGCTTAATTTCTGCACGTTTCCGTTACAGAAATGTGCTCCGAAGGGGGATAACAGGATAAAAAACACTTACGTATACTATAGTATGATGGTAACACTATATGTCCTGCCTTCATTTCCCACTTCCTCGTAGCTTTGTTCGTGTGACTTGTACACTTAGCGTCCATATAATAGGCACACGCTTCAATATTGGTGAGAAGTCTTCCATTAGGGCAGGCTACATTTTGCTCAACACTTGTTTCATCACTCGCTCGTTTTATGGCTTGGGCAACGTTCCGCTTGCCTTCCGATCTACTAGCTACTTCTGCAGCAATTGCCAACTCTTTTGCACTCCATTCAGAAACGATGCCGTCCACACGTCGTTTTTTTGTTTTATATGATGACTCCTCAAAGCTCTTTTGAGGTCTTCCCGGTCACTGAGCACCCTCAGTAGAAGTGGTGCCAACTGGAGGGTTAACAGACACCTTGAAATGAAAGTCTGTGCCTTCCAGCCATGTTTTATGCATAGAGAGAAACCTTTCCCTAATGCGACTAGCACTATTCCATTTCTGGGCTATTTTCGTGCTACTAGCAGCGATGCTCTTGGTGATTTCACGCAAGGATACTTCGGTTATATTTGAGAGATCAAATTTAACCGAAAGAAAATCGAAAATGCGTGAATTTCTGTTTTCTTTATCGTGTTTGATCCACTCTTCGAAAAATTCAATTTTCGAATAACTAAGCACTTGCTCTGTAAAAAAAATAAAAAAAATGTTAGAGCAAAAAAGGAGCATGGAAAGTGATGTTTAATATTAAGTTTAGGCTTAGATCTACGACATATATAAAATCTAACCCGGAGACATGTGGAGACAAAAAGTTGCAGTCTATAAAACATTAAAAAATAATAATTGTTCTTTGTGTTTTTCCCACTATCTTTTAGACCGTAAAATTTTATTGGATTTAGTGACCTAGGAGTAAGATTTCAATAAAAATATAATGTTCTTACCTTTACTAATAGGATCCATAGCACACAACACTGATTCGTTTACTGCACAAGCCATGAGGTGTTGTCGAATATGTGGCAAAATTGCAACTGAGACGATTACAAATTAGTAATAATCGTCATAACTTACCCTTTAACACCTCATTAGCAAGCCATAACGGGACTTTGCACAATCAATTTTTGGAAATGAGATAATAGGGTTGTTCTTGACAAAATAAAACGATCAATTCCAGGAAATTGGACAATGACTTTTGTCCACCTAGCTTGTTCTACGCGAATCACTGTGCGTAGGTTTGATTTTCACTTAGGACAGCATTAATGTGATATGCGTGTTTTCTTATTAATCTATGGTATACATGAATAGTAGGTATCTATATTTGTAGGTTAAATTAAAACCACTATCTTACCTAGAACTTCTCCAAATTAAATGCAATTTGCATTGTTAATTATAATATCTTGCAAGTTGAATTGTTTGTCGTCCATAGTTTGATTTGAGTAAAAATACTCCTCCTGTTTCCTTAAAATTCCTGTGAGGTGGCTTATGAATCTACTGATCTTTGCATACAACTAATTTTATGGGTATTTTAGAAACCATATACAATCTTTTCTAAACTGTTCATTTTCCACTTAACTTCTATAAGTCACTTAAAAATATTTCTTTCATATCCCTGGTCAACCTATCTATAAATTATAGCCATGAGTGTAGTTGTTATTGTCCAAAACACACATATCCGTGGAATATTTGCTCAAGGCAATAGCAATAGCGTATTGGAAACTGCGATATAATGTTGTACCGGCGACGAACCTATTTGAATTTGAAGCAGCGAAATGAGTTTTGCTTTTGATTGACGGACTCAATCTATTTAACCTCTTTGGTTTAATTTAATGTTTTTTGACATGAATTCCTCATGTGGGGATTATTACTCATAAATAAAAGATGTTATTAAAGGAAAGAAAAATTTCGACACTGGCGGGGTTCGAACCCCGCCAGTGTCGAAATTTTTCTTTCCTTTAATAACATCTCTTTGGTTTACTTGGGAATAATTCCAAGTCTTTTATAATTATATATTTATTTTAAAAATATAAATTGTTATAGGTTTAATTTGTTTATTTTACTCCTTTTCACATGTGAATTATACGGTTTCGGGTTAAAATATCTCTTACCTCTTTATTTCCATGCATGTTTTAAAAGCTTATCAGGGAAACAGAAAACAGGTACATTTCACGGAATATTTTTCTCAAAAGATGGTTATCCGTGTAGGTTTTACTTTTAATCGGTTTCACTACATGTAGGGTATTTTACCAGCTCTATATATTCAGTCAATAAAATCCTCCAATATAAAAACGCTTACACACCCTGCATTGAACTCACAAAACCACAGGTGTGACCGGACATGTGAATGAATGCTGCCCTTCCAGTTTGCGGAACGCTTCAATCGAAACACCTTCAATTCGCTAACAAAATCTCCAAGTCACCGGAACATGCCATGCCATGTGTGTGTCATTAAATGGTGGAAAGGTAGCATATCATTTTGCTGAGTATCTATACGAATCTCTAAACCCTAGAAACCAATATTTCTGAGAATGCTTTTAGGTTCTATCACATACATACTTACATTTATACATACACTCACGGCTCTAAATCTCAAAAAAGGGGTATCCAAAGCTTCTGAATTCTAATTCGTCAGCCACTTGAAATTTTGGAGAGTAATGGACCACACTTAACTATAACATACATACATACATATACTCACGGCTATAAATCCCTAAAAGGGGTAGCCAGAGCTAAGGAATCAGAAATTCCTCAGCCACTTTTGGAAGTTGCGTGGGGAAAAGATGGTAAAATAAAGGTTTTTGGTGATGGGTCTCCAACCGCATCGCCCAAAAATCCCTTAAAAGCCCCAATACCGTTAGTCGCCTCTTACGTACACCCACCGGAAGAAATGGGGTAGTGCTATTCTATGCCGACACTACACAGCTGGCTTAACTATTAATAATAGATATTTTCTTTGATCACTTTTTAGTAGGTTTTCTTTTAATGGGTTTTTTTAGTAGTAGGCTACAACTTCTATATATTAAGTTCCTATTAACTTGACTAATATATTTTTAATTTGAATTTGTGTAAACCTGAGATGTGAATTCAAACTTATAGCTTAAAAATTTCAATACCTTCTCAAGTCGCTAAGAAAATGTGCAGTTATGCATCTATCGGCTTCGTCTGTTCCAACACAAAGGAGGAGGTCTCATAAAAGATGAGAGTGCTGTTCGGTTTCCTTTCAGAGGAGGAAATGTGTCGCGGTTTTCACTAGCTTCAGCTGGAAATGTCTATTGTTCTGTATTACGGTTTGAAAAGGAATATGTTTTGTGTTTCGTTCTGACGCTGTACTTTTGTATGTTTAAGAAAATAATGTTGACGTAAAACTATAAAAATATACATACATACATACATACATACATACATATACTCACGCCATTAATTCCCATTGGGGTAGGCAGAGACTATCGATCGCCACTTCGTACGATCCTGACAAACCTCTCTAGCTTCGTTTACATCCATCAATCTTTTCATACATGCTCTTTTATTCTTCATACTTCGGACGCCAGCCTTTTTGAGCACACTCTCAATTTGGTCCAAGTGTGTTCTCCGTGGTCGTCCTCTACTAACATTACCATCCACACTAGCTCTATAGATCCCTTTTACCAATTTTCTATCATCCATCCTCTCTATGTGCCCAAACCATCTCAACATTCCTCTTTCTATCTTTCTTACAATATCATCTTTCACACCACACTTTTCACGAATAACGCTATTTCTCACTCGGTCACACAATCTAACATTACAAATTTTTCTGAGGGACCTCATCTCTACTGCATTCACTCTGCTCTCATGCTTCTTCTGCCACACCCAACATTCGCTTCCATACATAAGCGTAGGAACAAGAACAGCATCATGCACAGCCATTCGGGCCTTTTCAGACACCGATTGACTGATCATTAGGCTATTCATTGCTCCATTTACCGCATTACCCTTTTTCACTCTTCTTTCAATGTCTTCATCACATTTTCCATCCCTTGTAAACAAACTTCCCAGATATACAAACTCCTTCACCTGTTCCACATCCTTACCATCAATCGCAATCACGCATTCTGTCACATCTTCCTGTCTCTCAAAAACCATCGTTTTGGTCTTATCCACATTCACCCTCATTCCCTTTCTTACAAAAGACTCACATGCAATATTCATCATCTCTTGCAACTCTTCTGCCGATGATGCAAGTAGCACTTGATCGTCAGCATACAAGAGGCATTTAATGATGAATCCACCCATCCTTAGTCCATAATCACTTTCACGCAACTCTGTCAAACAGTCATCCATGAACAAATTGAAGAGCCACGGAGAAGCTACACATCCCTGTCGGACACCCCTAGAGATTCCGAACCAGTCAGTGTTTTCCCCGTTTACTCTTACACATGCACTAGAATCCTCATAGAGTGATACCAATGCACGTATAAGTTGACTCCCCAAACCGAACTTGGATAACACCTCCCATAAACACTTTCTTACCACCCTATCATACGCCTTCTCTAAATCAATGAAGGAGCAATACACCTTTTGGTTCTTAGCTAAGAACTTTTCAGTGATGCTCCTTAGAGAGAAGATTTGATCCATACATCCCATTCCTTTCCTAAATCCCGCTTGCACATCCCATATTTTCTCATCAGTTTCATTCATCACTCTTTCAATCAGTACCTTAGCATACAATTTACCAACAATGCTGAGTAAGCTGATGCCGCGGTAGTTTTTAGCCTCTTGGTGTGACCCCTTTCCTTTATATAGAGGCACAATCACCGCCTTGCACCAGTCTCGAGGAACTTTGCCACTCGACCAGCATTTTTGGAAAAGGAAGTACAACCAAGAAGCCACCAACCCTTTACCAGCCCTCAGCATTTCGATAGTAATCCTATCATACCCTGCCGCCTTCCCTACTTTCATACTTTTCATTGCTTTCATTATTTCTTCCATACTAATCTCACTGTCACTGAAATCACCCATCTCTTCGTTCCAATCAACATTACTGTCGATTGGCGAAGAAATGGATGCATCCTCTTTTTCAAACAGTCCCTCAAAATAATTCTTCCATACCCGTTTCATGCTACTTTCATCCGTCGCCAATTCACCCTGTTCATCTCTTATTACACTCACTCTCGTGTTTTGGGAAACTCCCTTTTCCTTCCGGATATACTTCCAGAATAACTTTTGGTCATTCCGGAAATTATCAGAAAGTTTCCTCTCACACCACTCTTGCAAATCCCGCTTTTTCTTTTCTATTTTCTTCTTCACCTCATTCTTAACTCTCTTATATTCATCTTCACTTTTCTGCACTACATCGTCAGTTACACTCGCATTCATCCGTTTACTAGCTTTAATCGCTAGTAAATCTAACCACGCTTTCTTCTTATCTCCAACCGCATCTTTCACAACTTTATCCCACCAACTTGTTGGTGGTCTATTTGACCTTTTACACACACCACAAACTTCCGTCGCACATTCAACGTCGTCGATTTGAGCACATCCCATACTTCTTCTATTTCCATTTCATCCTTCATCTCCACGCAACTTAGTCTATCATCCAATTTTCTCACATATTCATCTCTGATATTTTCATCTTCTTGCAGTTTTTCCACTTTTATTCTCGCAAAATCCGTTGTTGACACTTTAGGCCTGTGACGCCAACGCGTACACAGACCCCTTAATCGTGATATAACGAGAAAGTGATCTGTGCCAACGTTCGTGCCCCTATAGACCCTGGTGTCAACAACCTTTGCTCTCAGCCTTTCATCAACTATCACAAAATCAATCATACTTCTCTCGCTTCCCCTCTGTCTTGTATACATATGGATATCTTTGTGTTTAAACAACGTGTTTGTTACACAAAGATTCCTCTCCAAACATACCTCAATCAATTTCTCACCATTCTCATTCATTCTTTGATCACCAAACTCTTTCGCAACCGTTGCGTGACACACCAACCCAGCCATTAAAATCTCCTAACATTATAAGTCTCTCATTCTGATCACACCCATTCACAACATCGTCTAACAGATTCCAAAACTCCTCCCTCTCGGATAGGGATTTAGACATGTCCGGAGCATAAACGCAAATTATGCGCATCCGGACTAGTCCCAATTTCACCTTAATCCACAGAAGCCTTGGATTCACACATTCGTAATCTTTCATACACTGAGCCATCCTTTCAGATATCAGAAGTCCCACTCCTTGGCTAGCTCGGTCACTGTCACCGACTCCAGACCAGATTGCTGTGATGTTGCCAAGTTGTGAAACTTCCTTTCCCTTACGCTTCGTCTCATTTAAACATAGAAAATCCAGTTTTCTTTCATTCATAATCATACATACTTCATCTAATTTTTCGAACATTCCTCCACATACATTCATCGTACTGAAGCGGGTCTCTTTAGCCCACTTTTCGCCCCGTGAGAAACCATGGCGTGATGAGTGGCGAGCTACATCGCCGCCTCCGTGTTTATTAGAATTGGAACACATATTGGACCCACGAGAAGCAAGGGAAGTAAACTGTCCACCTAGCCAGAGCCCCGCTTGACTAGGTAAGGTTATTTAGTACCCGGAGTGCACCAAGCTCCGGGACGGCGCTTACTACATATTTTTATTTAGTTTTTTTAAACTATATAAAAATATGTAGTTTAAAAAAACTAAAAAACACGCAAAACACGCAAAACATCAAACTTAAAAGTTAAAAATAATTCCTAACGTAAGCGGAAATCGGTAATGAACAAAGGTTGCTCGATAGACGAAAAATATGTCACAGAACGCCCCACGCTTTTTTTACAATAATATCAGTATTTTTTTGTCATTACCGTTTTGTCGACCCGTCACCAAAATAATTTATTATTACCACTTTTCCCCAATCAACTTCCAAAAGTGGCTGAGGAATTTCTCATTCCAAAGCTCTGGCTACCCCGTTAATGGATTTATAGCTGTAAGTATATGTATGGATGTTAGTATGTATTACCGTTTTCAGCGTATATTAGGAATTATTTCTAACTTTTTAGTTTGATGTGCTGTAAAAGCGTGTTTTTTAGTTTTTGAAACTATATTTATTTTTAATTTCAATCGGTCCGTTTCAAGTGGGTCAAAATCGAGTTTAAAGAAGTCGGTTCCATACATACATACATACAGGTGAAACTAATATAAGCGTATTAATAAGCTATAACAATACGAGAATCCAGGTCCACGTCACCCTAACGCGTCTGTCATCTTGAAATACTCGGTATTTCTTATTCCTGTTTTCCAACGAGGTTATGAGGGGTTCAAACCTCTTCGCGCGGCGCGTGCCTTTCCAATAACACGTATACAAGTACAGTCGTGCACTGTTGTATGAAAAGTTTCAGAAGTTTATTTTCTATTTATTTGAAATTTTATCATAGACAATTTTAGTATCGAATATATAACAACTGATAAATGTCCGTTTCCATTCGGGTAAGCAGACTCTATGCCTGCCTCCGTGGTCTAGTGGTAAAGCGTTCAGCTTTCAATGCGGTTGTCGCAGATTTGAATCCCGGTGTTAAATTCACAAATTTAACTTAGTTTGCTAGTACATGGCAGGCTTAAATCGCCTGATTATCCAAAAAAAATGGCAATCGCGTTAAGCCATCAGTTCTGGGCACCATCTCGGTAGTAGTCGTTATGGGCAAATTATCCATATATATATTTAGAGTAGTCGTGCGTCCCTCAGTGGCGACATACAGGTGCTATGATTTTCATAGTTATTTATATAATTAGTTCCGTACATAATGGCCAGGTCTAAAGATGACCGTTTTATTTCAATATGTGAATTCCATTTTGCAAATCTAGAATAAACCAAAAATCTTCTAAGGGTGAATTTTATTTTATTCTGCCGTTGACCAAACTTTTCAATGCGGCAGTACACATCTGTCAATTTCCTAAAAATATTCTATTCCCCTTGATGTTTAGGAGAGTATGTAGATTGGTCGGTACACTGCATAATTTACCAATTTCATATACGCCGCTTCAACATTCTTATGATAAAATACCAACACCTTCTACATACCCTTCATTTTAAGAAATATTTTTGTTTCATTTCAAAATTTTCTTATTTCATTTTCTCTACTTTTTCCAGTTAAAAAATGACATATTAAATTATATGTTGTCTTATGTTGTTTATAATACTAATTTATACCCAAGCGATTATTTTAATATAAGTAGTTGAAGTCTTAAGACTAACCTCATATAATTATTTTACATACAAATATACTCATGGTTATACTCGTAAATTCCCAAAGGTCAGAATCAGAAATCCCTCAGCCACTTATAGAAGTTGAGTTGGAAAATATATTTGCTGATGAATCTTCGATGGGCAACGAGGAACAATAGGATATAAATAGAGTTTCTGTTTTCTCGACCTATTTGAGTTCTCGAGACAGGAGTATTCTCGAGGCAGAATTCGCGAGTCTTTTTGAGCCTAGAGTTTCTAAGAGAAAACTCATAAATAAGGTAAAAGAAACGGTCAAGTGCGAGTTGGGATTGCGCACCTCACGTACCGAGGATTCCGTACAACCTGAAGGTATACAAGAAAAATTTCACCCATCACGAGATTTTTCCAAAATATTTTTTATTATATGTTGTAACTAAAAACTTACGGTTCTCGTAATTTTTTTTATCTGTACTATAAGACGTTACTTCGTACTAAAGTTAAAGATTGTAAGTTCACTGGAAGTGTCCTGTAGGTTTTGATTCCCGTGCGTGTTTCGAAAATTTGCGGCCTAAATGGCTGTATTTATTGATTGCGTTGGCTTAAGGGTTTGATTTTTTAACAGCTTCCAGGAATCTGAGTATTATATTTCAGTTCGATAGCTCCACGCGTTCCTGAGAAAAACGGTCTAAAGAGGCGGACAACAAAGTTTTTTTTAAAAAATCTCTGAACTTATATCGAAGACAATATTTGACAATATATGATCTAGAACTCTGCTCACATAGTATTTAATTTTACAAAGTCTATATTGATGATGATTTTCCTAAGAAATACACTTTAAAAAAATCAGTGCGTCGACCGAGTCATCTGACAGTTTCTTATTTTGGTAACTATTTGGTGGCCTATACTAAGGAATGCAAAATTCGACGAACTTGGGGAAGCATTTACGCGATAAAACATATTAATATCTTATTCGAATAGTCAGTAATTAGTGCCTCGAGAATTCTCGAGGCACGGTATTTTTTTCTCATCTTGAACAAATGCAAATTTCTCGAGGCTTCTCGAGTTCGAGACTTCTCGAGCAGAAACTCTAGATATAAGTAAGTAGGTAAAGAATACGTCCTTAACTTAAAATAATTTCACGAATATATTAAGTTATGAGAATAGATATATCATTATCTACCTGTATTTTGTTAAACGGGAAAATAAGTAAAACTTTATAATGAAATTTGTAGAAACAATAGAAGAAGATAAAAAGGAGCCAAGCAATAAATCAGGATAGAATCCCTATTAGGATAAAGTAGTAATTCCCAAAGGATTTCCTGAGATAATGAAGTTCACTCGTTCTTTTTTGGTTTTATAGAATTGTGATTAATGTGAATATCGAAGAAAAGAGTTATATTTTTTCAAGCATTGCCTTCTAATGTTTTTTTTTTGAAAGAATTATAGCGCAATGCTTATATAATGCTATTATTCATAAAATATAATACCTTGTAGTGCCGGCTTAGAATGTCACTACCCCATTTTACCCACGGGTGCGATAAGAAGCGACTAAGGGTAAGAGGGCTTTTTAAGTGGTTTTTGGGCGATGCGGTTGGAGACCCATCACCATAGATACTTAATTTCATGTACCATCTTGTCCATCAACTTCCAATTGTGGCTTAGGAGTTTTTGGCTCTAAAGCTCTGGCTACCCCTCTTTGGGATTTATGGTCGTGAGTTTATGTATGTATTAATACAAACTTAGTTTTAGGCAATGCGGTTGGAGACCTATCACAAACGATACTATATTAATACCATCATGTCCCCTCTCAACTTCCAAATGTGGCTTTGGCGTTTCTAGCTCTCAAACTCTGGCTACCCTTTTTTGGGATTCATGGCCGTGAACATATGTATTTGTCGTGGCCATATCGTAGATTTGAACACATCGTGAAATGATCGATCATTTCATGAAATAGTCACATTTCATGATGTGGCCAGCCTCATTTGATCAGATCATAAAATCGTCAACGTTTCACGATTTTGTCATCCACGCTTGGCCAGATCGTAGAAATAGGGAGACCTGTGAAATACAATCCAAACTCAACGGTTTTTGACCATATTGCTCAGTTTTTTTGTAATTTACAAAGTATTCGAGAAACTTTTCGTCGTAAACTCTTATGTTTTCACTCGCTTAATAACGAATTGTTAACTTTTGTACTGCGAGAAACTACACTTTTGTCAGCGGCCGCCATCTTCACACATAAACAAAGCGTTTTCAGCGCCTCTACCGATAATAAATGTAACTACTTTACGATATGACCAAATAATCTTAACCATTTCATGAAGAGGCCGCGCGTTTAGTTGGCCATATCGAGAAACGATTTCTTATCATTGATCTGCCCAAAACACATCACGATGTGGCCAATAAACAGTTGATCATTTCATGAAATACGACTATTTTATGAAATGATCGATCATTTCATGATGTGTTCAAATTTACGATATGGCCACGACATATTTATGTTATAAAAACATACATACAAACATATACTCACGGCTATAAATCCCTAAAAGGGGTAGTCAGAGCTAAGGAATTAGAAATTCCTTAGCCACTTTTGGAAAGTTGTGTGGGGAAAAGATGGTAAAATAAAGGTTGTTGGAAATCACCATCATCACATCACATTATCGGCCAACATCCAACCGCATCGCCCAAAAATCCCTTCTAAGCCCCCAATACCGGTATTCGCCTCTTATGTACACCCACTGGAAGAGATGGGGTAGTGCTATTCTAAGGGCCGGCGCTGACTGCCGGCATGGCATGGCAAAGGATTTCGGTACAGATATAGCATTTTTAATCTTATTACCATCAGTATAGAATTCATTTTACTTTATTTTGACACAACGATGTCGACGTTCTGTCCTACCGCGGCCTCCCTCGGCATCGTTGTGTCAAAATGAATTCCATACGCATGGTAATAAGATTAAAAATGCTATATCTGTACCGAAATCCTTTGCCATGCCATGCCGGCAGTCAGCGCCGGCCCTTAGCCGACACTACACAGCAAAAACTTACGAAAACCCGATTGTGTAACTCTAGAGCTTTAAAGTTCAATCGAAACACCTTCAAGTCTTAACAAAATGTGCAAGTGACCGGAACACGTGCAGGTATGCATCTATCGGCTTCGTCTGTTCTAACACAAAGGAGGAGGTTTCATAAAAGAAGGGAGTGCTGTTCGGTTTCCTTTCAGAGGAGGAAATGTGCCGCGGCTTTCACTAGCTTCTTTTCTGGGAATCTCTTTTGTTCGGTTTTCACATTGCGGTTGGAAAAAGGAATGTATTTTGTGTTTTATTCTAACGCTGCACTTTTGTACTAAGAAATTGATATTAACAGTTAACATAATTAAAAGATTGTTGGAAATTCAAGTCACGTAACTGTATTATGTAGTCTTATATACCGACTACCTCTATGTATCAATTTATCAAATTCAATAGTGTCCAATCTAGTTTAACTATAACTAACTAGTCGCTCAAGCTGATTCGATCACTTAGTAAAACTATGAAATAGTATAAAAACATAAGATCCTAGAACCACGTCATATCCCAACGAGATGTCATCTTGAAATACTTGGTATTTTTATTCCTGTATTCCAAATGGGTTATGTGTAATTTCAAACCTCTTCGCGCGGCGCGTGCATTTCCAATAACACGTATACAAGTACAGTCGTCAACTATTGTATGAGAAGATATAGCAATTTTTTTTTGGTTATTGTAGTATAACACTAAGTCTATTTAAACTGGTCATTACCATAGTTCCGTCACATTCACTCTTTACGTTGATTGTGATTACGTCTTTTTCTAGCATAACGTCAAGGATGTCCAGAGATACTTTTAGAACGGAATGGTTTCGGAACGGGAACTACGAAGCCAATCCGGTCCGGAGGTTGCGGGTTCGATCCCGATTTCAGAGCAATATTTATGTGATGAGCTTCAATGATTGTTTTTTAGTCTTAGGTATTATTCATATGTGTACTATATAATTTTAAATATATCGTGAAGTTAGTATCCCATACTACAAGTCTTACTTAGTTTGGGACTAACTTAATCTGTGTATAATATGTCCGTATACAGATTATTTCTTAAATAGAAGTACAAGTATATATTTATTTATTTGTTTTATTTAATCTTTTTGCAAAACCTAACATCAAAATTAAAAGGACGCAGACGAAGTCGCGGGTACCAGCAAGTATCTAAATATTTCAAATCTTGCTCTGATAGAATTTCGTTTATATTTGAGTTTTTCTGAATTACCCGAGATGAAAGCCAAATAGACTGAAGCTACTCATCGTTTCAACGACACTGATTTTGTTCACCGGTCCATATATATGTATTTCCATTTATTTCTTTCTTTTCAATAAAAATATGAATGTTAAAATCTATTATTCTTTCCTTACGAACTAATTTATCAATATCATTTCTCAAATGTGTCCCATCACTATTAAAGAGTTCAAGTATAGAGCGACCTTGAAAGAGCCAATCACAGGCATTGTGCATTGTTCCCCGCTACCCGTGCTTTCCTCCAAGAGTTGCCAGTTTGGATTCATACAAATATATACTGTATGCGGAGTCTATTGGGGGTGGTCTGTGATGCCTACCCACCTCCTTGGCCTTACGGCAAAGTGCACAATCCGGAGATTTCTAATGAAATTCCCGGGATTTAAACTCTTAAATTCACATACATACATATACTCACGGCTATAAATCCCTAAAAGGGGTAGCCAGAGCTGAGAAATTGGAAATTCCTCAGCCACTTTTGGAAGTTGAGTGGGGAAAAGATGGTAGAATAAAGGTTGTTGGTGATGGGTCTCCAACCGCATCGCCCAAAAATCCCTTAAAAAGCCCCAAGTCCGTCAGTCGCCTCTTACGTACACCCACCGGAAGAAATGGGGTAGTGCTATTCTAAGCCGACACTACACAGCTAAATATTAAATTCAATTTGTCAGAAATGACCCAGTTCGGTAGAAAATCGTAGACTTTAATAACCTGATAATCCAAAACCTAAGATTATGCCAATAAATCCGGCACTGTTGGTTTATCTACCTATATCTATGAATATGGCTTAATATTCCGAATTAAATGAATCAAATAGAGATAGAACTGAAAAACATAAATGTGTTCAGTAAAGCAAGTTGAGCTTACCTTGGTTAACTTTTAAACAAGGAGCGCTGCTAACTTCCTGAGTTTTATTTCGCCATGTGGATCCAGGCGTTTCGAATGACTGAGCTTTGAGATTCAACTTTTTTATGTTCGAATTTATATTTCGGATGTTGCATGTTCGGTCAGCGCTGCGGGCAACATTTATGCGGCAAACATGCTACCCGATTTCGTGAAAATAGCAGCAAATAAAATTAGAAAATTCGAAGTTGAGCAGTGGTTTTAATTATATACCTATTGTATTCTTCCACGGTTTTCTTCTTTCATCTTATATTTAAAAATAAGGGTTTATAGCTGTTGGCATATGAATATATATATACAACAATAATAAAAACATAAGCCTACAGCTTAAAACCGTTACAAGGGCTTTCTTCAGCATTAGCTCTCAGCCACTATTGAGAGTTGAGTAAGAAAATTGTTGCAAAATAAAGGCTTTTTTATGTTGGGGCCTCTAACCAAATCGTCCAATAATTACTTAGAAAGCCCCAATAGCCTAAGTCATCTCTTACGACACTCGTTGGAAGAAATGGGTAAGTGATATTCTAAGCCGACACTAATATACATATTACTAATGTAACTATTATGTACGTACATAGGTAATAAGAGGTCAAATAAGAAACGATAAACTAAATCAATTCAAAGTATCAGTGGGCGCAGTGCATTTCCATAAATATCTGGGTATCCAGAAACTTCTTATAAAAAGGCATGGTATTTATAGTATATAATATAGTGCGACCTCGCCTTTGTTTTGTCTGTTTGTTACCTATGCGTTTCTGGGTTTTCATCTGAATCTTTTGCTTTTTTTGTGTTTCTAAATCCTATTTTATATGTAACCGGGTTGTAGCTATTATTTTTAACATAAGGGAGAGTTTTGCTTTCAGTTTTAGATAGAAACTACATAATACATACTTATATATCTTATATGTCTTAGTAGTGGAAATAAAATGTCTATCTATCTATATACATAAACTCACGCCCAAAAACGGCTTCAGAAATAGGAATTCCTTAGCTGTTTTTGGGAGATGAGTGACAGATGGATTACAAAATAGAGGTTGTTTGTAAAGGGAATCTTAGTCGCCTCTTACAACATATACGGGAATATCTATTCTTGGATTCTTTGTTGTGTGGTGTCGGCTTAGAATAGCACTACCCCATTTCTTCCGGTGGGTGTACGTAAAATGCGACTGACGGTATTGGGGCTTTTTTGGGCGATGCGGTTGGAGACCCATCTCACATTTCCAAAAGTGGCTGAGGAATTTCTAATTCTTTAGCTCTGGCTACCTCTTCTAGGGATTCACAGCCGTGAGTATATGTTTGTATGCTTTTCCCCACGCAACTTCCAAAAGTGGCTGAGGAATTTCTAATTTCTTAGCTCTGGCTACCCCTTCTAGGGATTTACAGCCGTGAGTATATGTTTGCTATTCTTGGATATCAATTAAAATTTGCATAAAATTCAGTCATTTGGAAACCCTACCCTCCGTTTTGAGAAAATAGTCAAAAGTTTCTGTGTTAAGTTATAAAATGTTTTTACGGAACAAAACTTTTATACATTTACACATCTCTCCACGTTTGTATCTGTAAAAGAGAAAGTTGCAAACGTAGGGTGGAAAAGGATTGTGAAACTTTCAGTGTAGTGAGATATTTAAATTTTTCATATGTAGTTTTGTGTAGATATTTACAATGTTGTAATATTGAATAGATGAGATATCTCGATGTAGTTTGCGTTATAGCTGTACTTAAGTAATAATAGTAGTAAAAGTAATAAAAACCTTATGAATCTGAAAGAATTATGTTGATATAATATTATGTTATTCTTTGATATAAATACATATCATCAGACCCACTAAAATTTCTCGATTCCGAACGCAATTCAATCCCTTTGACCCTTTGCTTATAATACATCGTTCTCTGTTTACTGACCTCTGTGGAAACAGCAAAGATATACTGGCCAGTACACCCTGCTGTGTACCAACTTATAATTTGTATCTATGCTTAACTCGAAAAACATTTACACTCCGCGATATAGGAATATGAATGAGACGCTGCTATGTGCAAGTGAGTCCGCAGTAGTGTGCGCTCTAACATGACTCCACAGTACTCCCTTACTAGTCGATACGACGATATCAAAGCTAGGAGGTACCTATTCTAAATTACCAAATTCAGTTTGAGAGCAGTGAGGCTGGTGATTGCATGCCTGTAGGTGCTCTGCTGAATGTATGGTGTGGTGAGGTAAGCGAGGAATAGAAGTTGCGGGTAGATCGAGAAATGTAATAGAAAGAAGCATGTGTTCTTGTCGACGGGTCACCACTGTGGAAACAGCAAAGATATACTGGCCAGTACACCCTGCTGTGTACCAACTTATAATTTGTATCTATGCTTAACTCGAAAAACATTTACACTCCACGATGTAAGAATATGAGTGAGACGCTGCTATGTGCGAGTGAGTCCGCAGTAGTGTGCGCTCTAACATGACTCCCACACCACAGTACTCCCTTACTAGTCGATACGACGATATCAAAGCTAGGAGGAACCTATTATAAATTACCAAATCCAGTTTGAGAGCAGTGAGGCTGGTGATTGCATGCCTGTAGGTGCTCTGCTGAATGTATGGTGTGGTGAGGTAAGCGAGGAATAGAAGTTGCGGGTAGATCGAGAAATGTAATAGAAAGAAGCATGTGTTCTTGTCGAGGGGTCACCACTGTGGAAACAGCAAAGATATACTGGCCAGTACACCCTGCTGTGTACCAACTTATAATTTGTATCTATGCTTAACTCGAAAAACATTTACACTCCACGATGTAAGAATATGAGTGAGACGCTGCTATGTGCGAGTGAGTCCGCAGTAGTGTGCGCTCTAAAATGTCTCCCACACCTCTATTTGTTTTTGGATCCCAACATACAAATCCAGTGACAAATGTTTGCCCACTCCGTAAACGTTAAACAACATAAATAAACTCTATACATGAATTATTGCAGCTGAGAATATATTTATGCGGAACATTCTGTACAGATGAGTACACAGTGCTTTATACAGTTCTATTATTCAGTACCAGATAAGCTCCTGCTGTATGTTTTATTCCACGGCCAAAAGGTAGGTAAAAGTCTGAGTATGAAAGTTCGTAGTCTTCAACATTTTAAAGGCTTTATTTGAATCTGTAAAACCCTTATCCAAATAAATATTTTAGTTAGCTTAGGCATTTGACGTTCACCACTTAAAATTGCCCTTTAAACTATATCGATTCGATGAATAGGTATTGCTAAAGCCCCTAGCGGACTTTAATATACTAACTTAATGGGACAGCTATAAGACCTAGGATCCTAACCTATCAATCTATATATGCACGCCTAAATCCCGGAGGGATAGGTAGAGATTACCTCTATCCTACCGACGGCCTAACAACCCTAAAACCCTAAGTCCCTAGCCCTAACCATACAAGTTGAAATATATAAATAAGTACGAAATGTCTGTATACCGGGAGACCTAAGGTAACACACGGAAGGTTGCTAGGATATAGGAAGTGGTACGATAATCACTGTCAGTTATACAGACTCATGCAACTGCGAAGGCCTGAAAGGTGTCTTGGCCACAGTGATGGAAGGGTAAGAAAGTGGTAGTTAAGTAATAGTCGGAGTCAAAGGTAGAAAGAGACTTTATTTACATTTTTCACATTATTTATATTAAATTATATGTTTGTATTAATCTATACAGATGGTGCATTTCTTTGTGTGCGTTTTCTGTTGTCAGCGTTTCGTCTAACCGGATGATAGTGAATTGCCCCAGATTTATATTGCTGATGTTCACACTTGAACAGGTATTGATATATGGTCATTAGAAGTAATTAGCAGCGAAACCTTTAAAACTCAGCGCGCTCTTTCTTTCCTTGAGATTCACCCTCTACCCCGCATCGCTCAACCGTATGCTCAAGTTATGAATCACCCTAATTATACTTGCTTAACAAAAAATTGCTTATTAACCTTAACTAAGAAAAAAGTCAATCTAAAAAAATATAATAAAAGTATGAATTATTTTGCTAGTATGAATTGTTTCGCAAGTGTTGTCGCTGTCTGTACTCAGATGACACTGATTAAAACACGCCGGCACCGCGACGCGAACTATTTTAACATTGCGCGGCGTTCATACAACCTGCGCACTGCACACTTATTTGACCGCGGTTAATAGATCCGCCTAATTCCCGTAAACGTTAACCTTACTTTTAACTTCACTAAGCTATTTAGATAAATTGGTCTTCGCAACACATACTAAAATAAGAATGACAAAAGTGTTAGCAACAAGAAAATAAAACTAAAACTAGGTTCCTGTTAAAACAAGAGAAACACATTTCTGTCCTAACAAGGTCCATTGTCACATTATTCCAAACTCTGTAGTATTTGTGAATAAATTGTCCCAGCACAGTAACACTCATGAAAATATTAATGTATTTATTTTGTTGCTAGGAACTGTCACCTTTCGTGTGAAAAGGGTAACGGCGGAATTAGTTGGTTGAATACACAAAAGGAAATAAGAAAGACCTCGTTAAAAGTTTAGGCTTTGTGAAGAAATCTCGATTCGTAACATCTTTGTTCGTTTAGTTTATAAAAAGTTATCGTCCACATCTTTTCCATTTTACGTTAAAGAGGTATCAAGTTCTTCTAATATAATGATATTGTGGAGGAAAAGGGAAGATCTTCCGCCAGGCGGTGGTATGCCTGGGGACCGCGGTCCAACTGTATTAAGTTGGAACTTGTATATATAGTAAATGTTTTAGAAACTTCGATTGCGCGATGTACGATTTGTATGGCGAGTCTTGATGACGTGTGTGACGTATATTACTTGATTTCGTGTTGCTGTGGAATGTGATTCTTCTTGCACTGTCAGCGTTTCTATGTAGTGCGCGTCATTGTGTACTGACAGCGCGTCGCTACATTACTCCCCCTCCAACAGGAAATTTTGACTCCATATCTTCGTGCCAGTGTGTGTATGCTCGACGGCCATGTGTGCCGGAACCTCAATGCTGACTCCAACAGCCACGGTGTGGGTGCCCCGTTGCGTGTCCCATTGCTGCCGTGCTGCGAGTCGTGTCTGTTGAGCCGTGGATTCGAAGCGCGTTTTTTTGTCTGCTGTCCTTTGATATCCTTTTGCTGCTCGTACTTGTCTGGCCAATCCAAATGACTCCTTGTGCATAGAAGGACGCCATCGTGTTCTGTAGTCGGTGGTCACCAATGTGGAGGAAAAGGGAAGATCTTCCGCCAGGCGGTGGTATGCCTGGGGACCGCGGTCCAACTGTATTAAGTTGGAACTTGTATATATAGTAAATGTTTTAGAAACTTCGATTGCGCGATGTACGATTTTTATGGCGAGTCTTGATGACGCGTGTGACGTATATTACTTGATTTCGTGTTGCTGTGGAATGTGATTCTTCTTGCACTGTCAGCGTTTCTATGTAGTGCGCGTCATTGTGTACTGACAGCGCGTCGCTACAATATTATAATGTTGATCAACATAAATGTTTACATTTTTTTATTGTTAAGTATTGTACTTCTTATTATACATACATTTCCTGTCGTTAAATTTAATGTAAGAAACCAGCAATTATTGCATTAGGTGTGTGAGATCGAGTATATTAATTGAGAAGTGAAATACTAACAAATCATTCTTACTAAATTTGTCAACGTCAGTTCTCACGTTACATACATGCTCTCACACAGAACGCTGTCAGCTACGGGAGCTTACAGGAGCATTCAATGACAATGACGAATTGTTGTAAAGGTTATGGGTTCGATTTCCACTGAGGACAACATTGATGTAATATGGGTGTTTTTTTTTTAATCTATGGTATGTTTTTATAGTATCTATACTTGTATAAATTGAAACGCCTATCTTACCTAGAACTTCTCCCAATTAAATCCAATTTGCTATGCTAAATAATAAATCTTTCTAATTGATTACTCGTTCTCCTTAGGATTCTTGGGAATGCCTTTGATATCTACTTCTTTGTTACAAATAATTTACAAATTATTCGATAGATTGAATTCATGAACCGAATCCTCTGTGAAGGTTAGTTTTATCAAGGTTGTTAACGGCAGGGAAATTATGGTAAGAAAATTGATAGGGCTGAAACGTAACAATCAATTGGCTGGGTTTCTATACAAATCAATACCAGTTAAGATTATTTTTGTAAATATTCTTTAGAAACGTATACCTTCGCGTACCCTTTAACAAAGAGGTTTTTTTTTTAATTTTTCAGAATCAGCATTATTTAAATAAGAGGATAAACTGAGGAGGTATGGGTTTTTGCAAGTAACTTTAAAGGCTCTACATATTCATTCGTAAAAAAATCGATGTAAAAACCATCAGAAGAAACGGTTTTAAAACTACAGGTGTACATCCGACATGTGAGTCAAAGGCTTTCAGTATTAAGCCCCTTGTGTAACTCTAGAGTGTTAGTTTCGTTTCGATCAAACACTTTCAAATCGCTAACAAAATGTCCAAGTGACCGGAACACGTGCAGGTATGCATCTATCGGCTTCGTCTGTTTCAACACAAAGGAGGAAGTCTCATAGAAGATGGGAGTGCTGTTCGGTTTCCTTTCAGAGGAGGAAATATGCCGCGTTTTGCAACGAGCTTCAGCTGGGAATCTCCATTGTTCTGTTTTACAATGCGGTTTGCAAAAGGAGTATGTTTTGTGTTTCGTCCTAACGCCCCGTACAAATGTATAAGAGAATGACATTTGCAGTTAACTCAATAAAATTAAACTTAATAAATGAGATAAGTTGTAAGTTTCGTACGATTGTACCTCACTGTAAACTGTATGATAATTTCTTTTGTAAATTTGTGTTTGATGTACAATAAAGAGTTATTCTATTCTATTCTATAAGTTTGTGAATTGAACAATTTTATTTAAGTTTTACTTAGTTACGATAATTAAATCGGCAGAACAAGTTGGAAAGAAATTTTGCATAGTATTGTATAGTATAAACTAAAGTATAACAATATGGGAACCTAGAACCACATCATTTCCGCGTCTGTTGTGTTGGAATTCACGGCATTTCTTATTACTGTATTCCAAATAGGCTATGTGAAATTTGCAAACCTCTTTGCGCGACGCGTGCCTCTCCAATAACATGTATACAAGTACAGTCGTGAACTATTCTATAAAAAAGCAATCTTCTCTTTGTTTTATTTTATTTGTATAAAAAAATATAAACACTTTCTTTTTATTGAAATAAGATTTTATCTGAGTCGTTTTTTAATACCAGACATACCAGGCCACTCAGAAAGTATTGCGAAAAAAGGTTTTAATGTCTGAAACACTGGCCGGTTGTAATGTATACTGAAAATATGAGTCTTTATAAATAAAAAAAGGTACGTTCCAATTTTAAAATTTCCCTCTTTACTTTTTACGAGCTATTTTAAATTGTCGTGTCTTACTGAAAAATGAATCTGAGCCGGGAACATTTTCGCGCTATGATTTTTTACAATTTCAAATGTCGCTTAAAACCAGACGAATCATACGATAGACTTCAAATGGCGTTTATGGATGAAGGGCCTTCCAAGGCAACCGTGTATCGTTGGTATAACGAATTCAAGCGTGGTCGATTAACTTTGCGGGATGAAGAAAGAAGTGGTCGCCCTCTAACGGCTGTTACGGATGAAAACGTGGTGGAAGTGAAAAATTTAATTCATGACAATAGGCGAATAACGTATCTAGAGATTCAACACATTATGCAGATTGGATCGGGAAGCGTTCATGAGGTTTTACACGAACATCTTCACGTGAGGAGGTTAGTTTCACGCTGGGTGCCACACAACCTCACCGAGGTACAGAAACAGGCCCGGGTGGAATGGTGTCGTGATATGATTAATAAATTTGATGCTGGCTCGTCTCGGCGTGTTTACGACATCGTTACAGGTGATGAGTCCTGGATTTATCAATACGATCCAGAAACGAAGCGCCAGTCGACGGTTTGGGTATTACCAAAGTGAAGAGATCTAGAAGCGGTGGGAAGATTTTGATCGCAAGTTTTTTCAATATGACTGGCTATTTGGTGTCAATTCCTTTACAAGATCAAAGAAGTATTAACGCAGACTGGTATACTACTAAATGCTTGCCAGTAGTTTTCTCAGTTGTGAGCAACAATCGACCAAACACAGGGCTCCGCGGGCTACTGCTTCACCACGACAACGCGCCCGCTCACACCGCGCTCAAAACGACGGACTTTCTGAACAGCACGCCGGTCAAACTCTTGGGTCACCCTCTTTACAGACCTGACCTGACACCGTGTGACTTCTTATTATTCCCTAAAATAAAAAATCAACTCAAAGGGATATAATTTTCATCGCCGGAAGATGCGCTGTCAGCATTTCAGCGGGCTGTAAATGAGGTGTCTGCGGCGGACTGGAAAAAGTGTTTCGAAAACTGGTTTAGACGTATAAAACTTTGTATAGATGCTGGTGGAGAGTACTTTGAAAAGATTTAATAAAACATTTTTACCCATAAAACATTTTTTTTTATTTTCGCAAAATTTTCTGAGTGTCCCACGTACAATAACTTATAACTGCGAGTTCTCATAAGGGTAAGCAGACTATGCCTGTCAGCTCCGTAGTCTAGCGCGGTAAAGTGTTAGGGTAACAATCCGGTAGTCACGAATTTAACTCCTGTGGCAAAAACTCACCAATGTTATTTGACAGATTGGACCCAGCTTAAAAAAAAAACAAATTAATGTCTATTGATGCTGCTGTGTAGTGTCGGCTTAGAATAGCTTTACTCCATTTCTACCCGTGGGTGTTCGTAAGAGGCGGCTAAGGGTATTGAGGCTTTTATTTGACTTTTGGGCGATGCAGTTGGAGACCCATCACCAAAAAACCTTTGTTTTACAATCTTATCCCCACACAAATTCTAAAAATGGCTAAGGAATTTCTTATTCCGAAGCTCTGGCCACCCCTTCTAGGTATTTATAGCTGTGAGTACATGTATGTAATTTAATTGATTCATTCATTACAGACAGGATCGGACTGGTTCAATATATTTAGTTAGATGTAAAAGGCAGAGAGGTTTGTCAGGATCTTACGAAGTGACGATCGATAATCTCTGCCCACCCCAATGAGAACTAATGGCGTGAGTATATGTATGTATGTAAAACATAGACTTTGGTACAATATTGTAGGATTGAATCAACTGAAATCCGAAAATTAAAGTTACTAGCACGTAAATCGTAAGTTTGCCAACCCGCACTAGGCCAGCGTAGTAGACTATGGCCAAATCACCCTTTTAATTATAAACCAGAGCCCACTTGTGTACACATATGATTTTGGATTTTGTGGGTTCAGTAAAATACAAAGCTAATCGGCAATAATCGTACAAAATACTACCAAGGATTCACTAAAAAAATGCGCCTTTCGTGTCTATGATAAAAAACACTTCTGATTGTATTTTTGAAATATATTTCTTATATATTGCCGACAACAAATAATTTCCGAAAAATTGTCTATTCCCCTTGATGTTCAGGAGAGTATGTAGATTGATCGGTACACTGCATAATTTGCCAATTTCATATACGACGCTTCAACATTCTTATGATAAGATACCAATACCCTACGTACCTTTTATTGTAACTAATACTTTTGTTCGATTTCTAAAGTTTCTTAGTTTTGTTTTTTAATTTTCTTTCGTCTTTTCAGTTAAGAAAATGCCATAGTATGTTATACTTCGTCTTAAGTTGTTTATAACGCTCATTGATGGTCTAAAAAATTACCCAAGTGCTAATCACATTTGATATAAATAAACGAAGCCTTAAGACTTACCTCACATAACTATTTTACATACAATACACTCATAGTTATAAATTACCGAGAAAGGGTAGCCACAACTTCAGTATCAGAAATCCCTCATCCACTTTTAGAAGTTGCGTTGGAAAACAATACTAATGAAAGATAGATTTGCTGATATGTCTCCTGTGGGTAATGTGGAACAACAGGGCATAAGTAAGTAAGCAAAAATAGTTCAGCATATTATCCCAATGTGCCGTGTAGTGCCGGCTTAGAATGACGCTACCCCTTTCTACCCACTGGTGTCGTAAGAGGCGACTAAGGGTATTCGGGCTTTTTATTGGATTTTTGGGCGATGCGGTTGGAGACCCATCACCAAAAACCTTTATTTTACCATCTTTTCCCCATTCGAATTCCAAAAGTGGCTGAGGAATTTATAATCCCTTATCTCTGGCTACCCCTTCTAGGGAATTATAGACGTGAGTATATGTATGCATATTATCCCAATCTTCAACAAGCCCACTTCATTGAACTGTATATCTTTTCTGATATGAAGGTCTTAAAGAGAAATTTTCAAGAGAGAACACAATTTCGTAGGCCATTATGTGAAACGTAAATCGTAGTTAAGGTGAAGTAGACCGACCATTAGCAGCCGCGTTTTACATATAAACTAATTGAATAACCTCTTTATGTGATTCAATATCTTCACAATCTTTACGATGTTATTTCTTTTATGATATTAAAGAACTCTGAAGTAGTCTTTGGAATTTTGTAAAAAGAAAAGTTTATAACATTATTTTAGGATAAAATTACCAGACGCATTTTTTTCTTTTGATATTGGTGATTCTCTTTTACAAATTGCCACGGAAAAATTTGATACTCTAAATCATGGAAGTATTATTTAAACAGGAACGCGCGCTGGCGACCTAAAGTGTCCTGAAAAAGGATGGCTAACTAGCTAACTGTGTCTCGTTTTAAGTAGGGTGACCATCTGTTGGTGTTTTAATAAGAGTTCCTCTAAAGGATACAAAAACACTTATATTTACATATTTTGAATGTTTTTGTTCATGAAAACCTCATGTGGGGACCTGATGCAGCCTTTGACACGGTAGCTCAATTGGCAGAGCGACGGGGGCGTATACCCGAGGTCGCGGGTTCGATCCCCACCTGTGTCGAAATTTTTCTTTCCTTTATTTATTAGTTATATTTACATACATACATTATAAAAAAATATATTATAAAAATACTTATATTTATATATCTACATTGTTTTTGGTAAATCAACGTGTTTTTTATACATATTTATTCTTAATTAATAGATTATAAAAGAATGGGTAGCCAGTGCTTCAGAATTAAAATTTCCTCAGCCACTTTTTGAGCAAAACCAAATTCAAATCGTTTAATGCATTCATGTGGTAAAGTTCGAGATGATACAGGTTATTTTATTTATTGTTTCATAACATGAACCCATATTTATCACTATTAAATGATAAAAGCTCCAAAACACTCAAACAGATGATAAATTGTGGACACCACATTTATCTTGTTTCGATGGGGATACCCGTGACAAATATTAATATCTGTTTTGCCAAACTTAACCAATTATTTATCTCCAAATCGATAGGCGACAATAATAATTAAAGTAAAATACAAAAAAGGAACAGTTTATAACCTGCTTTTTATAAAATACTCCCTATAAATAAGTTTAATTTGTTTTTCTTCGAACTTAATCTCGACTGGCAACCGTGCGAGCGGGACACACTTCTCTCTCACACGGCTCTCGTTCTAGGACGTTTCTCTGCTTGACAGTCTTTAAAAGATAATTAACTTTATTGCATGGTAATAAATTGCATTTTTGTTTACCATATTTTTGTGAGTACTCTCTCTTGTTTAGTTAGTAGCTTCATGCTCTAAATACATACATAAATATACTGACGGCCATAAATCACAAAAAGGGGTAGGCAGAGCTTTAGAGCTAGAAACTCATCAGTCACTAAGACACATTTAGTAGTTGATAGGGGATAAGATGGTATAAATACAGTCATGTTGGCATGCGTCTCCAACCGTATCTTTTGATATCGACCAAAAATCACTTGAAAAAGCCCTATACCATTAGTCGCCTCGTTTGACACCCGAGGGAATAGAGGGTAGTGACGTTCTAAGGCGGCACTAGGCGGAAAATACATATACAAATACATGAACTCTAAATACATACATATCAATCAATCAAGGGCCCTGTTACGTCTATGATAGACGGTTTAAACAGTGTCTGGTTTAAGTAACTCCAATGTTTTGACTGCACCTACGTTGGTGGCTATGTAGACCAATACGAGACCTACAGAGCCTACCACATCTAGAACAAGGGAAGTCACTTGTTGGTGGTTGGGAAGCGGCTAGATGTTTACGCCTTCTCTTATCGGAGAGCAGCTGAAACCAGGCTTGGTCACATAATCTGAGTCCATCTCCTAAAGATTTAGACATACATATACTCACGGCTATAAATCCCTTAAAGGGGTAGCCAGAGTTCCTCAGCCACTTTTGAAAGTTGCGTTGGGAAAATATGATTAAATAAAGGTTGTTGGTGATGGGCCTCCAACCGCATCGCCCAAAAATCCCTTAAAAGCCCCAATACTGTTAGTCGCTTCTTACCTACACCCACTGAAAGAAATAGGGTAGAGCTTTTCTAAGTCACACTACTACACAGAACTTTAAATAATTTTTGTCAATAAGTCAACAACAGTCAAAAAGTGATCAGATGTAATGACCAAAAAAACATACATTGTTAGTTCCCATTTGGGTAGGCAGAGAATATCGATTGCCACTTTGTACGATCCTGGCAAACCTCTCTAGCTTAACAATATAATAACATATAGAATAATAACAAATCTGCGAATTCCGTGCTAAAATTGCTCCTAAAGTATATTAAAGTCTTAAAATTTGCGTTGGAATCACAAACGTAGAACTGTTGAATCCACATACAAACTCAATGTTTCCCTTCCCCAGCACAGTTCTGAAACTTGCATCGGTTATGTAATATAGTTAGCGAAACGCGATATGCTTTCAATTTTTTTATTTTATTATAATCTTTGTTACTTCCCTGATAGCTCAGTGTGTAAAACAACGCTTATCGTGCAGACGATGTGGGTTCGAATTCCGGATCGGCCCGCCATCAATTTGTCTTCTCTTAAAGTCATATCTGTGGTTAAGTACAACTTAGCCATATATCCGGGAATCCATATGGCTAAGCTGTAGTTAATCATGAGACAGTCTATTCTTTCAAAATGGCGATAGGCCTGCCCCCTATAACGTTAGTACATTGTCCAAGCAAAACGTGTACTATGAACACTAGGTGACCATGTCACATGATGTTCAGAAGTATAAGTACCTCTGCCAACCCCTTCGGGGATATACGGCGTGAACGATTGAGTTATTTGTTATTAGAACCATGTTTTTAATTATGTATATACTTACTTATTTACACTTGTATAAATCTCAAAAAGTTGCTGCCGGAGTTTCAAAATTAGAAAATGTGAAAAAGAAAGTAATATTAAAAATAGTGATCGTCCCAAAGACATCGCTCATCAACCAGTTAAATTCGAAACCTGCAGAAGGTAATGGGCTAGTGCTATTTTCAACCAATACTATAGAATAGAACAGAAAACTCTTTATTACACTCAAACAAAGAGAATCATTTACAAATAAACAGAATTAAATAACAAAAGTACAATTTGCGGTCTTATCAGTAAAAGAGATCTCTTTCAGATGACCTTTGAATGATGAGGTCAATATCCTGTGATATAGATGTCCAACAACATGGTTAAACAGATAACTATGCTTAAATCTACATAATCGATACAAATAATTTTCAAGTTCTTAATTACTATACTATAGAGCTAGAATAATATAGTCATCCGATAAAAATGTAGCTAGAAATAGATGGTGGTATGAACGATTGCAGCGGAAAAATGTTGCGTAGCAAAAAATATATAAATTACCGATGTGGAAATAATATAATGTCAACACTACCTCGTTTCTTTCCTAAGGTGTTCGTAAGAGACGAAAAAGGAAACTGGCTTTTCAAGTTATGTTTGGGTTATGCGGTTGGCGATTAATCACCAACAACCTTATATTTTTTATTTTGTTTTTATTATTTTACCATTTTCCTAACTCAATTTTCAACTTTGGCAGAGCCATTTATTCTGATGCTCTGGTTACTCCTTCTATCGATTTATAGCCGTGAGTATATGTGTGGTATTATTTTAAGCTAACAAACATGTCATGTAGAATTTAAAGCATGTGCTTTTTAAGTCATTGCGGGGCGATGCAGTTGTCAACCCACCGCCAACAACGTTAATTTTAAAATAATTTTCTGTCTTCAGAAAGTGGCTAAACAATTTGTAATACTTAAACTCTCAACATCCTTTTTTTGGATTCATAGCTATGAGTAAATAAATAACATCCAAGACTATCAAAACAAACATTCATAATTACCGATTCGAACCCGTGACCTCCGGACCCAGATGCTAGTCTCCTACCAACTAGGTCTCGGAAGTCGTCGATTTACCGATAGTTAAGTTTTATAAACTAACTTTAAATCCATTTTATTTTATGGACTAGAAACAATGTCATTTTTAAACTTTATTGGTTCGACTTGTATTTCTTCCTTAACGAGATTGGAACGTCAACAATAATAGAAAGAACAAATCTTTAGTTTCATAGCACTTTGGCACAGAAAGGTAGTTTCGTAGGAAAACTATCGACTCTACGACAGTTTTAAAACTACGGACAAACGATGATGCTTGTTGGCAGACAATACAAACATATACTACATACATACATACATACATATACTCACGGCTATAAATCCCTAGAGGGGGTAGCCAGAGCTAAGGAATTAGAAATTCCTCGGCCACATTTGGAAAATTGAGTGGGGAAAGGATGATAAAGTAAAGGTTGTTGGTGATGGGTCTCCAACCGCATCGCCCAAAAATCCCTTAAAAGCCCCAATACCGTTAGTCGCCTCTTACGTACACCCATCGGTAGAAACGGGGTAGTGCTATTCTAAGCCGACACTACACGGCAACATATACTCTAGGCCATAAATCCCAAAAACGGGTAGCCAGAGTTTCAGAGCTAGAAACTCCTCGGCCACATTTGAAAGTTGGTAGGGGTCAAGATGGTTGGAATAAAGTATCGTTGGTGTAAGTCTCCAACCATTTACAAAAAGCCCCATACCGTTATTCACTTCTCACGAAAGCCATAGGTAGAAGAGGGAAGAGAAATTCTAAGCCGGCACTACACGGCATTCTATTGGCAGACAATATTTTAGTGTATTGGGCTTGTACTGCTCTGGGTTTGATTATACAAACATTTAAAAAAGAAAATAGAAATGTAGCAAATTTCACGCAGAAGTTTTTGAGCTATTTAGTGTTGGCTTAGAATAGCAGTTACCCTTTTAATTTCTTTCCGTTAGTGTCCTACGAGGCGACTAAGGGCATTAGGGTATGGCCGTCGCAAACACGAGCTTGGAACTATCAGATGAACGATAACGAGTATTGTGGGATTATGAATTATACCCCTTAAAATTCTAAAATAGTACGAAAGAAGTGCGAAGTCTCTCCTCACACCCAATGAGTTGTACCCCACCATACACAGTACGAATAAAGTAAGGTACATCAAGGGATAGTAGGGATAAACACCGCACTTCTTCCAGTACAGAAATCTAATAATTTTATTTTGTATTTTCTCCAACATAAGGCAATACTTAACCTCATGTGGAGACCAGACAACTGCGTTGAATTCTAGTATGCTTCTAACTAACGCATTATAAAGTGCCTCTATGGCTTCAAGATTTTGATATAATACAATGCCCAATACAAAATAGAATCATGTAACTCTTTATTGCACTCCAAGATATTAAACACTTACAAAAAATATGCAGCTTTTATATGAAATACAAGCCGTGGTCTTATCACTGAAAGCGACCTCTTCCAGACAACCTTGGAATACATAAGGTTTGCATTCAAGAAAAGATAATTTCAAATAAAATGTTATACATGTACCTACGAGATTCATAGCGGTAAAGCACTGCTACGCGCTACAGACTACGCGCTACGAACTACGCACTATGAGGTACGCGTAACGTACGGTTAATTAACAAGTCCAGCGCTAAGTCTAAAAACTCTAATTTTGCATTTAAGTAGCGTCGAAAATCTACAGTCGTAGCTCACAGTGCGTACTTCATAGTGCGTAGATTGTAGCGCGAAGCAGTGCTTTACCGTTATGAATCTCGTAGGCACGTAAACTGTGGCTTAACTGTTAAAAAAGTTTATAAACTTTTCTTGAATGCCGTTAAGCCCCGTCATTGAACCCCTCAAAAACACATTAAAAAGTTTAAATTAGCATTTTCGCTAAAACAATTCATCGATCTCGGCGGTTACAATACAGCATACAGAACAAGTCTTTATAACTATCACAAACAGCGTATTAAGTGGCGCACTCCGACAGAGGCACCAGGGCGCCTCTCAACCGTTGACGGAATATCATAATTATAAGCAGGCGTGCTCAGGCACCTCTCAACCGCTGAAGGGTTAACATAATTTGCAGTTGGTGTTCGGAGTATCCACATTTTGCGTTGCCAGTGCATCCACGTGATAATGAGTGTTTGGTACGATTACGCAGTCGGATGACTAAGTACAACTTAGCCATGTGTATTGCGTCACGATTAATTTTATATTATTTAACCAAATTGATAAATTAATTACTCAAATGACTTAAGAAACGACGACGTGATAGCTCAATGAGTAGAACACCGGTTATCATACAAACGACTAGTGTTCAAATCCCGGGTCGGGCCTACACCGATTTGTTTTTTCTAAAGACGTATGTGTGGTTAATTTATCATGGTTGTTAACGGCGAGGTAAAAAATCGTGAGGAAACCCACATAGCTGAGTTTTACTTAGTCATGTGACAGTATATTCGTACAAAACGGCGATAGGCCTGCCCCCTATCACGTGAGTACACTGTCCATGCAAAACGTGGGTACTCTGAACACCAGTGGTGAGAAAGTCACGTGATGTTCAGAAGTATTAGTACCTCTGCCAACCCCTTCGGAGATATTCGGCGGGAACGTGTATGTTATGTTATTATGACTTAAGAAAATAAATATTAGAGTTGGCCCGACTCTGAGGTCTCCTACATGAGAAGCGATGGTGTTCCCACTGAACTATCGAGGTGGTTAATCTTCCCTAACATTTTCTAATAGTGGCGAGGTAGTGCCGGCTTAGAATTTCACTACCAGTGGGAAGAAAGGGCCCACGGGTATTGTAAGAGGCGATTTAGGGTATGGGGCTCTTTGAAGTCGTTTTTGGATTGGAGACCCAATATTCTAGAGACCTACGATATTTTCTTTTCACAATCTTGTCCCCTATCAACTTCTAAATGAGGCTGAGTAGTTTCTAGCTCTGAAGCTCTGGCTACTTCAGCCGTACCTATATGTATATAAGGCCTTGTTAGAATTTATCTTTAATATGAGTAAAAAGTTATAATTCTATTTCCTTTTTTGCCGAAAGCGAAAAGACGTACTTGTGATCATTTTAGTAATATTAAATTACGGTGTAGTTGAAAGAAAATTCCTTTTACTACAATGGCATTGTATTTGTAAATATAAATGGTTGGCAACAGTATTTCCAAGTGAACCGCAATTGAAGCTCAAACCATTAACTAGTTCCCAGGAGTAGGTAAGTATCGTTTGCGAGTCATTTGGTTACATCAAAACAGATATGTGACGAGGCTTCGCCCTACTTTTTGCCCGGCTAGTACGAGCACTATTATATCGACACGATAACGGTTAGAATGAGATGGCAGTATACGATACTAAGTAAGGGCGTAAGAGATAGCTGCTTCATCCCACGCGATAACTAGTTTAAACACCGCTCGTACTAACCGGGCAGCTCTCCTGTTCTCTATATGCGATCGATCTGGGTGGTTACACATTAAGACTTGAATATATTTTGTGAATGCACTGAAGAACCAACATGGATGGTACTATTAGTAGTAGTATACGAAAGTAGTTTTAAGAGCAGAATAAAATAAATGGCTATTAAATTTTAAAAGTATAGAAAATAATGTATGAAGTTCCAGGGTTTTTTTTTGGATCGTATTAGGTGGCGATTGATAGTCTCGATAGGCGAGTGAGCTTGAGTTACGAAAGCCCTTTTAAATGGAGATCAATAGCGATTCCACAGAATCAAAAACCAGATATAGTTGATTCCGCAATATTGCTTTTCCGAATAATCACTATTCCAAAAAATCATTTTCCATACATTTGAAATACAGATGTATTGAATAATACCTACTGCTGTGAATAATTTTGCAGGCATGTTTTATGTAAGTAGTATACCCCGCCCCCCGGCCCCTATATGTAGCAAGCATGCAAGCAAGCTGCAAGCAAGCTAGTATGCATTTAGGCATGCATCAGGCATTTAGGTGCTCGCTCCGCTGCGCTACGCTCGCTCGTTTTATACATAATCTAACCTAACCTAACTAAATGTAACCTAACTTTTCTTTGTCTGCAGGGGGCTTTCGCCCCCCGACCCCCCATAGCAGGGGGGCTCTGCCCCCTGCACCCCCCCGACATGCAACCAAGCATGCAAACAAGCGAGCAAGTATACATACAAACAGGCATGCATCCGCGTTTTATGTATACAATTTTCCTAACATAAATAATATCTAAATAAAGAGATTTACGATTTGTAAGACTGTAGATAAAGTTACTTCGGTCTTTTAAACCTTTGGAATAATTAGATTATAGTAAAAGATATAGTTGGTAAAAGCAAAAAATTCATTTTATTAATCTGGTTTTTTGTTTTTCTCGGAAGTGATACTTCCAGAAAATGTATTTATGAACTAATGAAGTTGTGGAAAATAAAGCACCTGTGATACGTAAACTCTGTGAACCGTTTTCTGAATGTTGAAATTCGGATTTAAAATATTCGAAATGTTACCCGATAAATACTCAAACAAATTATTCTGAGTAAATACTCTTAAAATGTTTTAATTTTATGTCAGAGACAGTAAATAACGGCAAATTAATAGATTAGCATTAGTAAAGCAAGAAAATATTGTCGATGTCGAATTGATAAGACGCGCGAGTGCGTAACGTCACGTGACCGCCACCAGCCAATCCGCATTGACTAACATCTCCCTCTCTGCGCGCGGTCATCGCTGCATTGAGAACTTTCCTAGCCGGATTCAGGAAACTTGTAAGATTCCTAAAATCCAAAATTTTAAACTCGGAAATTTATCAAAAATTATCCCCACTTACAAGTTTCCTGAGGTGAGTCCGTTATTTTACAAGTTTCCTAAAAACTATCAGGTAAAATGTTAATTCGCATGCTGTTTGATGGATTTCCGTCAATTTACAAGTTTCTTAGAAAACTTATAAGTTAACGAGTTTGACGATTTTCCTGCGACATATATATTCTGTGATGAACCGTTCTGGATACAGACTGATTTCACCATGTAATTTAATTAGAAATAATGTATTTAGTCTGTGTCTGTTGTTTGTCCAAAATAAAGACATACATACATATACTCACGGCTATAAATCCCTAGAAGGGGTAGCCAGAGCTAAGGAATTAGAAATTCCTCAGCCACTTTTGGAAGATGCGTGGGGAAAAGATGGTAAAATAAAGGTTGTTGGTGATGGGTCTCCAACCGCATCGCCCAAAAATCCCTTAAAAAGCCCCAATACCGTTAGTCGCCTCTTACGTACACCCACCGGAAAAAAATGGGGTAGTGCTAGTCTAAGCCGACACTACACAGCAAAACAAAGAAAGTGATAATGAAGAAATTTAAAATAATAAATAGATATATATTAATGGTACCTATACTTGTATGAATTGAAACTACTGTCTTTCCTAGAACATCTCCTGATGAAATTCAATTTGCTATGCTAATTAGAACATCTTGCTAATTGATTAGTTTATAGCACACTGTTTGCTTTAAGTAGAAATAATCGATCTGTTCCCATAGGATTCCTTCGGAGTAGCTTTGAAATCTACTGTATTTTGTACACTACCCAGGTAATTTTTCGGCTGATTTAATTGGAAATTTATCAATTGCCACCTTTTAACTCTAAACCATTTTTTATCTCAAATTCCAAAAGACACTTAATGATTATATTTATTATTTATATTTTAATGATTATAGCCATGAGTGAAGTTGTTTTGCTATGGTGTCTAAAACATACATACCCGCCTAATATTTGCTCCAGGCAATAGCAATAGCGTATTGGAAACTGCGATATGATGCTGTACCGGTGTTGAACCAATTTGAATTTGAAGCAGCGAAATGAGTTTTGTTTTCGATTGACGGACTCAATCTAATTAACCTCCGTGGTTTGCCAAACTAAAGGAATAAATCGTTCAAATTAAAGGGTAGGTTTCAGAGGACACTTAGAAAATACTTCAGTGTTTTTAAATTAAACGTGTACTTTGTTTATTATATTCGCTTTCACATGTGAGTTATATGGTTTTGGTTTCGGCTTAGAATAACACTTACCCATTTTTTTATTATTCATTTATTCAAGGTGAATATGGGTAACAGTAGTTGGGCAAAGCGGCTGAAACTTATCACCAGTCATCTTAATATGTATTAAATATTGGCGAACAAACAATAGGCATAGATTAAATTAATTAATCATCTGTGTAGATTTTAGTTACCTGAGTAATAAATTTTAGCAACGTAGTGACCGGCAGCGGAAATATGGTAGGAAAATCGAAAGGGCTTAAAGGTAGCAAACCATTTAGTTGAGTGTGATTGAAACACCAGGTGTGATTATTTTTGTAAATATTGTAAGATAAGAAATGCCATCCCGCTTGCCTATCTATAAAAGAGCCTTGCTTTTTACCCATCATGAATTTAACTTATAAAACTACAGTTGTAAACATGACATGTGAACCTAAGCTGCTCTTCCAGTTTCAAACCTGATTGTGTAACTCTAGAGCTTTAAAGTTTCAATCGAAACACCTTCAAGTCGCTAACAAAATGTCCAAGTGACCGGAACACGTGCAGTTATGCATCTATCGGCTTCGTCTGTCCCTACACAAAGGAGGAGGTCTCATAAAAGATGGGAGTGCTGTTCGGTTTCCTTTCAGAGGAGGAAATGTGCCGCGGCTTTCAACAAGCTTCAGCTGAGAATCTCTATTGTTCTGTTTTACAGTGCAGTTTGCAAATGTAAATGTTGTGTGTTTCGTTTTGACGCTGTACTTTTGTGATTAAGCGAAAATTATGTGTATAGTAAACTTTATATATATTTATTAAGCATTTTGACTAAATCGTTTTAATTATTTCCATTTTAGATTGGCAGGAACCTTTTCAAATGTTAAATCCATTCAATTTTCAAACCCATTTGTTAAATCTTGCACCCACGTATAGTTGGTAAGCGGATAAAGATGAATTTTCATCTTTATTTCAAGCTTCTTTGAATATCTCCTAGCCTACGGTATCGGATAAGTATAAAAGTTTAAGAAATTGCGTAAATTTAAGTATAAAACTTCATCTTTGTTTTTCATGAATGGGCGTCTATGGGCAAATCATGAAAACTTGATAATTATTTGTCATTCAACTATCATCAATCATGATTTGCATATGATTTTACTCACATGAATAAATTTTTACATTGTTTTTAATTTTAATTATTTCTTGTATGTAGGATAAATTAAAAGATATTATTATTTTTGGTAATAAATTGTGTATGTGATAATAAGTGAAACATAAACGAATTAGGTTTTTAATCTGTCATGTTTATGGTTTTTGCAAATAAATAAATATAGCGCAGTCACCATACTTAAATAAATGGCCGCATTCTTATTGCTTCGGCATTTGGATACTTCAAATGTATTCACAATCATACCATAAAATAGTGGTTCAAATGGAATTCAAAACAAGAGCTGTTGACATCACAAACAAAGAAAAATAAACATTAGCGATCTGGTTCTATAATGTCATAAATGCATATTTATTGTTTAATAGTACACACATTTGATTACGCTATTAGTCTATATATCAAACAACTGATTTACATTCAATTCATTCAAAACACTATAAATTTTTACAAAAAATTAAAACACAGTCTATAATATAATAATCCAGCTAGAACAATGTTGATTACGCTTACCTGTAGTAGCGCCGTAATTATCGTATAAAGTAGATTTGACTCACGTATAATGCTACCAAAGTTTTCCTTTGATGGTAGCCGTATGCATATGAACTAAGTATTATCCTCTTACTCAGATAATGAGTTAAAATTTTAGAATAGTTTAAACAAATGTTCATATTAGAAGAATGCTTCTTCTAAAATTTACTTTCAAACGCAAACGTTTCAGCCGTATATTCTAGAAGGAGTGGTAAAGGTTACTAGATTGCTTTTAGTTTTTTTCGTACCCTGACGGGTAGTTAAAGAATTAAACTGGTCAATTGAATTGAATAGTCCACAATGAACATCAAATGGTCGTCGATGGAAAAATCATCGATGGTTTAGCTTTGATATAGTTATTAAAATATAAACTGTTCAGCAGAAATTTATATTTAGCTAATGATTTTCAACGAATATTTTTTCTTTGGAATAATGATGCATATGGTTTTTCCGACTCATAATCAAATGTAGAAAATATGGAAAGAGTGTGTCTAAGTCTCCCTCAAAGTATTTCGGCCGATAAATATCATAATATTATACAAATCTAATACTGTAAATGTACCAAATCTGTATCTATCATGGGTCAACAGCGTTCGGATTTGGATTCCCAGGGGTATATACTTACTTACCCATAAACTTGCTAATTCTGAAACATCAACGTCATCAATCTGAAACAGTATAAATAGAATATTGCAGGCTGAATAAAGACTCACTGAATATCAAGGGGATCCCATTCTTCAGAGGACACTTATAGATATAAGTAGGTCCCAGCTACTATCATAGTAGTAGTGATTGACTTTTTTAAAATATCATCTTTCACACCACACCTTTCACGAACAACGCTATTTCGTACTTGATTGCATAACCTTACAATATTTTTTTTCAGAGTAACCTCATCTCTACTGTATTTACTCTGCTCTTCTGCTTCTTTTGCCACAACCAACATAAACTAAATATATACACATCTACATATATACACGTCAAAATGGTAAATCTAATATAGGTCTCTCTCCACTCATTATGCCCAGTAATCACTTATAGAGGAATAAATAAATAGTGAGTGCTATTTTACAGCGACACAGTACCGTTTCGACCGGTAAACGTATGCAACGTAAATTATATGAAAGTGTAGTTAACTTATCTCGGAAATTATGGACCTAAAACAAATTACAAAGTTGATCCAATTATAATTTTATCATCTGCGAGAGTTTGGTACTTTCTGAACTTTGCGAAAACATTATCTCTATCTGATTCAAATTTAAAATTAACTTTATTAACGAATAAGGTTATGCTTATTTTACTTTAGTTTTAAAGTTTTGTATTGGTAAGAATTATTTTTTAAATTGTAATATTTTTTATAATAGCTTAGGCGGTACAAATATTGCCATATAGGTAGATATTATTTACTTACTTATACTCACGTCATTATTTTCTATTGGTATCGGCAGAGACTATTGATCGCCACTTTGTACTATTTTATTTTATTGAAGAAACAAACAGTCATTTTAACAAATATGTATAAAGTTTACAAGGACATATCATAAACCTATAGTTCCCTAAATATATTTAAACAATTGAAATTAGCGTAGTTTGATTCTAGCTAGATGTATGTTTAAATAGTTATAATACATTCTACAAGTTACAAAAGGTTTTTAAGTGATCTATAATAAAAATAACAAAAGTAATAAATATAACAATTACAACAAAAGTAATATTACACATCCAAGAATAGTTTTTTAAGGCATCTGAGAAATGAGCTTTGACTATTTATTTGAAATCAATTTGAGAAGAAAATTCCTTATTATATAAATCAACGCTACGTCTAAAGAAATTATTGCATGTATAAACGGTTCTATGTTTAGGAGCAGAAAATAAATAATTGTCACGAGCACCTTGTCTTGGTATGCGGAATGAAATTTTTTCTATAAGATAAGGGGAATCTACAACATTATTTAAAATTTTGTAAAGAAACGTTAAGTCACACTGTTTTCACTGAAGAGAAGACAATTTATGGGTTTTAAGAGAATTGCTATAAATGATATAATTGTTATTACACCTTTATTCCAATGTTTTAATAAACGTTTTCTGTACTTTCTCAATTCGAGTGATATGACAGGCATAAAATGGTGACCATGTATCGCAGGCAAATTCTAACAGCGATCTTACATAGCTAAAGAAGATAACTTTTAAAGTATCGGGGTTTTGAAAAGGCTTTGATATTTGAAGTATAAAGCCAAGCTGTCTTAAGGATTTTTTAACCATTTGGTCTATATGAAGATTAAAACAAAGTTTACAATCCATTATTATACCTAGATCACGTATTGATGTAACACGTTTCAGAGGTATAACATTAAACTTATAATTGAAGGTAATAGGATTATGTTTACGAGTTTAGGTAATAATATAGCATTTTTCTAAATTAAGGTCAAGTTGATTATTACTAAAGTATGTAGATAAATTATCTAAGTCAGATTGTAGACCATTCCAGTCGTCTGGAGAATAAATAACTTTAAAAAAAATTGCATCATCGGCATACAAAAAACATTGAGACTTTGATATTGAATTTAAATATCGTTAACATATAGAATAAACAGGACAGGACCTAAATGTCAACCTTGGGGAACTCCCGAGGGTATTCCCAGGAATCTGGAAATAAAGCTTTTACAAGAAACTGCCTGAGCACGATTTCTCAAATAAGAATCAATCCATCTAAGTAGGTCACCGTGTATACCGATTGTCCAAAGTTTCATTATCATAATGTTGTGTCAAATTTTATCAAAGGCTTTTTTGAAATCGGTATACAGGACATCAACCTGTAGTCCTTGGTCCATTGCTTATATTAGGCATCTCGTAAAAGAGAGCATGTTTGTGTCTACGGAGCGTACTCTACAAAAGCCATGCTGGGACGTTGAGATGTGATGCTGTACTGCATTCATGAGTTGATTCGTAGCAATCTTCTCAAATATCTTAGCAAAAATATTTGGTTTTGAAATTGGCTTATAATTTGTTACGTCATCTAATTTGTCTCTTTTTGGAATATGTGTAATTAAAGCTTTTTTCCAAGCCATAGGAAATATTCCAGTTTTAACTGATGTTTGGAAAATGATTGATAGTGGTATGGACAACTGTTCGGCATATAGCCACTGACCTCCATTATATCCTTAGAGCATACACAACTAGAGAGATAAAGAATACGTCACGACGAGCAAGAAAAGGATAGCTAATTATAAAACTCCTAAAGATAGAAAGAGTTAGTACTGTGATTTTTTGTCCCGTACGGTGTAACCTGTTTTTTGTTGGATCAAACTGTCACTCTTGACAGTTCGCAGAAAATTCATTACATAACATAAACGTTCACGCCGTTTTATCCCCGAAGGGGTTGGCAGAGGTACCAATACTCCTGAACTCACATGGCAAGCGCCATCTAGTTTCCAGAGAAGGTACCCACGTTTTGCTTAGACAGTGTACTCACGTGATAGGGGGCAGGCCGTTCGCCGTTTTGTACGAATACACTGTCACATGACTAAGTACAACTCAGCCATGTGGGTTTCCTCACGATGTTTTCCCTCACCGTTAGCAACCATGATAAATTAACCACACATATGACTTTAGAAAAGACAAATTGGTGTAGGCCCGTCCCAGGATTGGAACTCACGCCCTTCTGTTTTTCGGGCGGGTGTTCTTACCCACTGGACTATCATGTCGCTTCGAATTTAAGATTATTTTGTTCAAATACGTGCAACAAATCATATGTTTGACTCGTAGAAAGTAAGCTTGTTTAGGGCAGAGACCTTGTTTATGTGATTGTGCTTTAAAAATAGGTAAATAAAAAGTTTCGAGCTGCAGTTATCGAAGCGAGTAAAAAGCCCCAGATGAATCACTTCGCAGTGGCGTATCAAAGAAAACTCGGAGTATATTTACAGTTTATGAACCTTATTAGATTCACAATAGAAGATGAACTGTGATTCATACGTTTTACCTGTGTTTTGATTGAATTCTAAACATAACCTTCAACAACAAAAAACAACGATGTTGCCCACTTCAAAATCTCCATAATCCTATAGAAGTAAGAATTCATCATGTGAATAAGATAATTATTATGAATAAGGAAAGTATTCGGAACTAATTAAAAAAATATAGTTTAAAAGACAGTAACTTTGATTGTTGATTTAAACTATGTAGAATTTGACTAAGGTAACGTGTATTAAATTATAATGAATATTTGATTAAAAGAGATGTTTTATTTTAAAAAACATATTATTGATCTATTACCCTATTAGAATGATTGTTAAACTACGTTTTTGTTCCCACCGAGTAGCCGTGGTACAGATTTTGGTGGTAATTGTTGGGAAGAAAACACAAAAATCTGGTGATTGTTGTCTATTTATTGAATAGTCATTGTTAGTAGGTATATGTTGTATTTAGTTTATTGTTTGCTCATAATTTATCTATTTGTAAAAAAGTAAAAGTAAAAAGTAAAAAAATATTTATTTTCTCTTCACCGTTTACATAATAAAACATAATTATTTTAACCAACAATAAAGTGAAAAGCTGGTGCCTGAAGTAGGTTATTCGCCTGTGGTACAGGTCACCAGGTCCTCCGCGTGAGTGCTAAACAATTTTGTCATTTTGTGTCTGTCTACGGTCTGAGTATAACAAATTAAATTTAAGAAAAACAAAGCAAGTAAGAAATAAATAACGGTAAAATTATTTGTACAAAATATAATAAAAGAATATAAAATAAAGGTGAAATTGGTCTTAGGTGCAAGTGTGTTTAAGTATGTGTGGTGGGCGTGTGTGTATGTGTGTGTGTGTGTGTGTGTTTGATTTAATACTTGTGATTGTGAGTGTAAGTGGTCGTGGGTGTGAGAGATAAACCTAGAGTGTGTGCATATCAATACTAATTAATACCTATGGTTCATTATCATCGCAGTATTTCCAGGAGAGACTCGGTGGTTTCGTAATTGAATTTTTCTTTGAGTATTACATTTAGTTCCTTTCTTAGTTTGGTGGTCTTTAATTTTGACAGCTTATGTAATGAGTTTAATTTATTATAAATATGTGGGGCTAAGAAATTAAAACTTCTTCTTGCAAAGGCGCTTCTAACTTTTGGAACATTAGCTAGTGGATTCCTTTTTTTTGATTTATTTATTTGCGTTACCACTTCCGAATGAATTTTTTCTATGCTTCGCAATACGAAAAGTTTCCTTACACTAAGGACGTCTGCCTCTTTGTACACCATAGTTGTAGAATGCCTGTATGGAAGATGCATTGCCACTTTAAGTAGAGCTCTCTGTGCCCTTTCTACTTCAATCATATGTGATTTGGCTGCTCCACCCCATGCGCATATACAGTAATCAATAAGACACTCACCTATAGCCTTGTACGTTATTATTATTGTGCTATGGTCCGCTGCTTGTCTCAGTTCTCTGAAAATATATATGAGTTTTCTTATTTTCTTGGCTAGATCAATAATGTGCGGCCTCCAGTTTAGTCTTTCGTCAATTACGACGCCCAAGTATCTTATGTTACTGACTCTGACCAGGTATTCGCAGTTACATTTCTTATTTTCGTCATTTATTCGGTTGCAAGGGAATTCATGGATCTTTATTTGAAACTTTGAGCCTGGGTCAGAGGCTTTCGTTTTGCTAAAGCATATATATTTAGTTTTCTTGATGTTGAGTGATAAGAGACTGTCCTCTAGCCATGCCGTTACTTTACTAAGTCCTAGTTCTACGAGCGATTGGACTGCTTTCCACGTGCTGCCTTTAAACAATAAAACTGTATCGTCAGCAAACATGATCAATTTAGCATTGCTTATTTTTAACTTACATAAATTGTTTATGTATACTAAAAATAACGTCGGACCTAGAGCACTTCCTTGGGGCACTCCGTAACTACACGTAGCTTCATTGCTTAACGTTGCTCCAACTTTTGTCTTCTGTTTCCGGTTAGTAAGATAGTCTTTGAACCATTCCCACACTTTACCTCTGATTCCTGCATTCTCCAGTCGTGCTAGCAAAATCGGAACTGATACCGTGTCAAAGGCTTTCTGTAGATCTAAGAATATACCAAGGCATTTTTCTCCGTCGTCCAATTTGGAGCAAATTTCAGATGTTAGAGAAAGAACTGCATCTTGTGTTGAACGTCTGCTGCGGAATCCATATTGATTGCAAGCGAGCAGTGCATTGGTCTCCAAATAATTAACCAGCCTTTTGTTCATTTCTTTTTCTAATATCTTCCCTATGGTACTCAATACTGAAATTGGACGATAATTCGACGGTGCGTCTTTGTCGCCTGCTTTATATATCGGGGTTACCAGTGCAGACTTGAGTATTTCCGGAAACTTTCCAGTATCGAAACTTAGGTTGCATATATAAGAGATGGGACCTGCTAAATAATTCTGGAGTGTTTTTACGTATTTAGAGGGTATATTATCTTCACCAGGGGCACTCTCAGTTTTTAGTGAGGAGATGGTTCTTTTGATTTCTTCCGGATCTGTCGGTAGTAGAGACATTGAGTGAGTTGGACTATACTTTTTGTTTTTTGCCAGTTCTCTGGATGCTAGATAGGTATCCGTGGCTGAGACTTTTTTCAGAGTATTCCCTGCGAGCTGTTTTCCTATAGTGGTGAAGAAATAATTGACGGCATTAGCTGATTCTAACGGAGAATTACCGATTTTTAATAGTTCGTCAGTAGTTTCCCTTCTCTTCTTCAAATAGCATAATTCTTTAATTGTTTTCCATTGTTCTTTTTTATTCTTTTGGTTTTCGTAGAGTTTCTTTTTATAAAATTGTTTCTTTAAATATTTTATTACATGTGTTCCTGTATTTTAAATATATACTTTTGACAGTTTCGTCATTTTTGTTACGTTTTGACTTTTTACAAAGCTTGTCTCTTTTCCTTAGTGCTTTGATCACGCCAGGAGTAATCCATGGTTTTAATGGTTGTTTCTTTTTTGCCAGTCGACTGATTGTTGTGTTTTTATTTATGTTTTCTGTTATTGCATCTACTAGGTATTTGGTGGCTTCATCAACATTTGTCATTTTATGGAGTTCTTCCCATGATTTTGATTGCATATCCTCTGTTGCTAGCTTGTAGTCAATTACTTTTTTCTCAGTTATCTTCACTGTCCTGGAGATGTTTGCCATATTGATTGTCAAAACTATGGGAGAGTGGTCTAAAATTGGGTCGAAAACTAAAGTTGTCCATTGATATTCCGGTATCATTTTGATCATAAAATGATCAAGACACGCTGTGAGTCTTGTTGGAACTCTGACTCCCTCTCTTAGACCATGTGTAGCCATTAGCAAAAGATAGTCGTTGACATAATTCGATTTTATATCTGGATAAGTGTCTAAATTCATGTCTCCAGTCAATATAACATTTGTAGTAGATGTGTCGTTTAGAATTTTATCCAAAGATTCCAAGTATTTTGATGGATTTTTGAAACAGGGTGGTCTATATGTGCATATAATTTTAAATTGATTTTGTAGGTTAAGGCTCAGACAGTTGCCATCATTTACAGTTTCTTCAGAGGCAGTGACATTTAAATTGTCTTTTACGTACACAACTACGCCATCTGCTTTGTTGATAGATTTTTTTGTATAGTAAATGTTATAATTGTCAATATATTGGGGTTTATAGTAATCATTGGTCCAGCATTCTGTCAAGACAATTATATCAATATTCATCTTTAAGCTTTCAACAAATGCAAGAAAATAGTCAAGATTTTTGCTTATACTTCTTATATTCATGTTAATTAAGTTTAGAGAACCTTTTGAAGAGCCGCTGGTGGAGATGGTTGGACATTCAGAGGTGTCTGTTATTCTATAGCACTGGCATGTGTCCGAATTGTCTAATTCGGTGGTCAAAAAATTATTAATGTGCTCGGGGAATTTTAAAATTTATAACTAAAGGTCGTAGTATGTATTGTCTCCATGGGTAAAATGTGAGAGTTTTGTGTTGTGTGTTTGTGTCAAGAATGAAGCATCTAGTGTTTTTTATATTAGTTTGTATTTGATTCTTGTTTGTGTAGAAATAATGTGTTTTGTGAATGGACATGTTTTTGACATACTTGCAACTAAATATTAATATTGTATAGACCAACATTAAAAAAAAACTTAAAAATGTAACAATAATAGAGTAAAAAAGTAATGAAATTAGATATAAAAAGTAAACTAGTCACGCTGTTTTGAGTTTCTCCAATTCGACTTCAGATCCTATTTTTAATGTTCTCTCGTCAACCTTAATGAATATATTGCCTCTGTACATCCAGCAGGGATATCCTTTTCTTTTTGAAAATTCTCTCGAGAAGTAGAAAAGTTTTGCCACTTTCGGTGTTAGACTGTCCGAGACGTATACGGGGTCTACCTGATTTTTAAATCCTAAATGCCCTGTATGCAGTTTCTGAGCTTTGCTTTTTCCTTTGTTGAAGTTTCTTATGTTTTCGAGTATTTTTTCCTTTTTAATCAAAGAGTTTAGCTCCACTATTATTGTTTTTGGCGGTCCACTTTTTTCTGGTTTCACTCGAAATATATCTTTGATATCGGCGTCTATAATTTCCAAGTTCATTGATTTTCCCAAAGTTTTCAATATAGAGCATAGGTCTTCTTTGGTTTCATATTCTCTGCCTTCGGATAGTAGTAGTGGAGCATTTTTTATTTCAATCCCTGTATTTCTATTCTTCCGCTCTAGCATTTCAATTTTATTCTCCAGTTCTTTGATTTTATTTCTATCCTCTGCCTTTTCTTTTTTAAAGTTGTTTATTTGGGCTATCATTTCATCGTACTTCGCTGATAAGAAGCTAATGCTCTGTTGAATCTCGTCTTTGTGATCGTTAAGGGACATTTGTAACTCCTCAAATCGCTTTTCTTGGGTGCTGAATAAGCTTCTCATTTCATCAATGATAATATTGTTGTTGATCTTGGGTTTTTCGCAATTTGGGGATGTTTTCGGATCTTCAAGCGCGCGCCTTTTTTTGTATCTTCGTTCTGTTTTGCTGTTAGAACTCATGTCTTCTTGTATTTCGGAGTACTGTATCTCAGGATCAGATGAGGCGAATTAACGATTCTACCAGGCTTTCCATTCGCGTGGTCATTTAACGGTGTTAAAAACTCTTTTTCATCAGATTTCTTAGGTGGTGTACGTTTCAGAGGCATATTTTTATGGGAATTGTAACTTGTACTGACCTTTTATTATTAAAAGCAAGTTTTTTCCGAAACACGTTTACTCTAATCTCGTATTAAAAGAGAATTCTCATACCCGAAAAGTTTCTTTAAGCTTTCAGAGAAACTGAACGCAACCAACCAGCTTGTTGTTTAGGTAAAACTGAACGCTGTCGTCCCAATTGGTTGCCAGACTTTGGCATTGACCTTTATAACTGATTGACGTTGAAGTTGACAGTTGCTGTTGAGCTTGCTTGACATTGACAATGTTTTGGTTATGTTATTTGTTAATCAGAAATAGTACGTTATTTTTCGTTTAAAAATAAAATAAAAATAATCATTTATTTCAAAATAAAAAGATAAATCTTTGTTTTTTGAACGTCAAATTTTAACTTAATACTAAGTTTACTTCAGATTCGGAAGGTGTTTTGTTGAGAGAAGAACCCGTAAGAAACTCGTCAACACACATCTTTTTTTAACGTCCATTACAATTTTGGTGTTAGCCCGGAAACATCCTGCACAGAGCCCTGATGACACCAAGCCACTTCATCATTAATGTAATCATTGACATTGTAATAGGCTTTCGAACTAAGATTTCTTTTAACTGCTGCTTTGAATTTTGTTTCTGTTAAATTTAAAATGTCCTCAGGTATTTTATTATACATTTTTACGCATAACCCCATGAAAGATGTATTTACTTTTGACAATCTGTATTTTGGTACTGATATTTTATTGTTGTCTCTCAGGTTTCGAATATGTCTGTCACAATTTTTCACAAAAGAGGCCTGATTCTTTCTTACATACATAATATATTCATAAATATATTGACATGGCAGTGTCATTATATTTATTGTTTTAAACAATTCCCTCAGGGAATCTCGGGATCTCAAATTGTATATAGCTCTTATTGCTCTCTTTTGGAGAATAAATATGGAACCAACATCAGCTGCTCTGCCCCAGAGTAAAATACCGTAAGACATTACACTATGAAAATAGCTGTAATAAACTAATCGAGCTGTCTGTACATCTGTCAAATGTCTTATTTTCCTAACGGCATATGCAGCACTACTTAGCCTGCCAGCTAGTGAGCTAATGTGGGGTCCCCATTGGAGCTTGGAGTCCAGAGTTATCCCTAAGAAAACTGTGTCATCCGAAAATACTAACTTTTCATTATTTAAAATTATTTCGTTATCAACGCACCTAACATTAGGTAATACAAATTTAATGCATTTGGTTTTTTTACCATTCAGTACAAGATTATTGGAAGCAAACCATGTTTGAATCTGTGAAACCGTGTTATTCACCTCGTCAATATTCTGATTATTTCTTTCAACGTCAAATACTAAAGAAGTATCATCAGCAAATAACACTATCTCGGACATTTTCTCGACCATGAACGGCAAATCATTAATATAAACTAAAAATAAAAATGGGCCCAAAATAGAACCCTGCGGAACACCCATTTTTACATGAGTTCCAGGTGATATTGCATTATTGATTTGCACTTTCTGTATCCGATCCGAAAAGTAAGACTTTATTAATTTAAGTGCGTCACCTTGTATGCCATAATGTTCTAATTTAATAAAAAGGATTTCATGATCTGCACAATCAAATGCCTTCGTAAGATCGCAAAACAAACCAATAGCATCATTTTTGCGTTCCCACGAATCAAAAATGTGTTTCATTAAGGCAACGCCTGCATCGGTGGTAGAGCGGCCCTTCGTAAAGCCAAATTGTTTTGGATGAAACAATTTGTTTGAAGCGAAATGCAAAAGCATTTGATTGAACATTAGTTTTTCGAAAATTTTACTTAAAACTGGCAGAATTGATATTTGATTTTTATTTTATTTTATTTTCTTTGGAAGATTAACAGACCAATACAAACAATAAAATACTAATTATGAATACACAATGCCATTTACAAATCTTCACCTATAGCAAAATAACATAATACTTACAGAACTAAAAACTAAAAAGATTTAGGTAACAATGAAATAATTATAATGTTGAGGTTAGTGTAGAAATTATTGGCCGAAATGTAAATTAGTTAATAATTTTCTTACTCTTGTAGTGCTTGTATCGAAAATATCTAAATCTACTATTGATTCATTAAATTTAGTACATGCACGTAATAGAAATGAGTTACGCCTATAATTGGTATTAGCTGTTGGGACACTTAAGACGGGTCGTTTCCTTAAGGCCTTTTGGTTGGTGCGTAAGTAAATTTTGCTAAGCAACTCGGGACAATCCACTACTCCTCTAACAATATCAAACAAGTAACACATGTCACTTATACGGCGCCTGGCTTCAAGGGGCAAGAAATGATATCGAATGGGTCTATAACCATCAGGACTAATTTTATCTCCTCCGGATTTAAGAAGAGGTACAATTTTACTATGTTTCATGAGATTTGGAAAGATTTTATTTCTTATACATTCATTAAATATGTCTGCTAAATATGGAGACAAAGTTACAATAAAATTATGGCAAACTTTCACTGACATACCCCAAATGTCTTCAGAACTTTTTAGTTTAAATGATTTAAAACATTTTTCGATATCTCTAGGGCTGACATCTTTAAAACAAAACAAAGTTTCGCACCTATCAACATTTTGTTGTAACAAGTGTTGAGCTTTTATGACCGATGTGTTTAAATATTCAGTTGTTTTTGATGGTATGTCAGTAAAATATTTTTCAAAAATACAAGCGATTTCCTCATTAGAGGTAGTCAGACCTTTATCAGATCGAACACAGAACTCCTGATCACATGGTTTACCTCGGCCTGTTTGGGTGTTGATAATATTCCACACTGTTTTAACTTTATTATCGGATGTTCGGATACGTCGGCTTAGGTATCTGGCTTTAGCCTCTTTACATACTTTATTAAATATTTTTGAGTATTTTTTTACATATTCACTCAATTCATTATTATTACTATAAGCTTTTTGATCATATAAATCGAAGAGTTTTTCTCTTGATCTATAAATACTTGGTGTTGCCCACTCACAAAACTTAAATTTACTGGTAATAGTTAAATTTTTTACATTGAAAATTTCATTAAACTCATTTATCAGAACATTATAAAAGATATCATAGCTAGTATCTGAGTTTTATTAATTGTAAATGTAGGCAACTTAGAGCTTATTATATTTATATATTTTTCTACTTTACTAGCAGTAATATGCCTTTTTTTAATAACAATTTTTGGTTCTGGTATCTCTAGAGGAAAGCTAACAAAAAGGCCGCTGTGATCAGACTTTAGTTTATTTATAACACTTTTACTTGAAAAATCTGCATTAGTAAATACATTATCTAAGCATGTTTTGATTCTAGTCGGTTCCAAGAATAAATTTTCTAAATTGAACGATTGGAATAAACTCATCAACCGTGTTTTAAGATAACTGTCTTGTAGGAGATCCACATTGAAGTCTCCACATATTATTATACGTTTTTTATTCCTGAAAACTTTGCTTAATACATCTTCCATTACATTTTCGAATTTATCATAATTTTGGTTATAAGGGGGTCGATACACACATACTAAGAAATAGTTTTTTAACTCTATGCAGGATAATTCCACGACTTGCTCAACGCTTAACTTTACAATATCATTACGAATTTTTGATTTAATATTATTTTTTAAAAATATAGCGGAGCCACCACAGGCTTTAGAATTGCGGCAGTAGTTGCTAGCTAAATAATAGTTTTCAAAACCAAATATGAGTTCGCAATTCTTAAGCCAGTGTTCAGTAACACATAAACAATCTATTTCATATTTTTCCAAAAACAGTTCTATTTCTAATTCTTTACAAGAAAACCCCTGAGTATTTTGACATACAAGTTTAAACTGGGAGACTCCTTGTAAAGTATTCTTTTTATTAATATTGCCAGAAGAACCTCCTTCCTTGTTTACAATATTGATGTTAGGTGACGACTTAAGGACGACAGGAGGCTCTTCCATTGTCACTCTTAAAAGTTTAAATTATGGTTTCCACCATCGCATACTAGAAGTAAGTTTCCCCTTATATTAAATATATGGGGGTCAGATATATTATATGCTAATAATTTAGCAATGTTCCGCTTTTGATTTAAGGGTATGTATACAGTACCCAGTCGAGAATTTGAATAAGGTAAAAACTTATTCAAATCCAAACAAAACAAATTGTCGCTTTGACAACATGTCACGTGACATATTAAATTATTCATAATATGAATATTGTCATTCTGCTTCATATTAAGTAAGTATGGAAAGGTACAAAATATAAATTTACATTTATATATTTTTTGTATTTCCAAAAGTTTATTTATACTTTTATTTAATAAATACTTATTTAATCCTATACTATTGCCGACCAGTACGACAATCGTTGTATATTCGTCATAAGTGCCTAATAATATTCGTTCTACTATATAATTAAAGTTTGCACCCGTATAGCAATGGTTAATGACCTGTTGATTAAGATACTTATTTAGTATTTCGCCAAAACCTACGGCCATGCCGTCCGAAAATACTAATGTTCTGTTTGCCGGCGGCGGCGTGCTAACAGTTGGCAATGTAATCCCATTACTTGGTTGGGGTGACTGAGATATAACGCTATTTGAGGAAATATGACTATTCAGAGTAGCCGTCTCTTTGTCTATAAGACTGCCGATATGTTTGTATCTTAAATGCAGATCTTCCTGACTAACAATCAGCTCACTCAGTTTATCATTCAAACTATCTATTTGGTTTAGTAAATCAATTTTTCTGTAAGACTTGTTTATGAATTTTATACTATTTTTCATACTTATAAGACTTTTGTTTGTGTTGTATATACGTTTTTTAACTAATTTATATTTTTTACACTGTTTACGACTGAAAGTTTTTGAATATTTAAAAGAGGTCATAGAAGATAATGATTCTGCCTCAAGTTCGGCACATAAAGAAACTGCGTGAGAGTCTTCGTGAATATTCTTTATTCTATGGAATTCCGCCAATTGAGCGTGTGCCTCTGCCAACTGCTCATTCAGAATATGAATTCGCTCTAAAGCTACTTCATGCTTTGCGCACTGATCCTCATGCTTTAATATTAATATCTGCTGGTTTTCTAATTCCACTTGAGAAATGTCGTAAGATTCACGAAGCAACACAATTATTTCTAAAAGATTACTATTTTTCAACTTTAAATTACGAATAGCTAAAACGTTTTCGTCCCGTTCTTCTAAAAGCCTATTTTTTAATTGTTCTGCATCATTTAACTCTCTTTTTAATTTTTCATATTTTTGTTCGGCAGCCATTCTACGAGTTGTAATCGAGTCCATTTTACGAAACGAACAGTCTTAATATTATATACTAGTTTAAAGCGTTACTATAGCGAACGATAATCCTAATACTAAAATATTTCAATCCACACAAGCGCCTACTTACAACAAAGATATAAAGTTATTATTTATCGTTTGTTTTCTATTAACTAAACAATATAATCATAAATGTAACACTCAAAATATGACACCGAGTGTTATCACTACCTTAATTTATTTTTAAATATTAACGTTTTACTATTTATTATATCCTTTACGACAAACAATTTGTACTCACAAATTCTAATAAGTACCTAATATTATAATAAGTGAAGGAATGCGATTAAATAGCTCAGTAGAAAAAGATTTTATATGATAAATTCACTTAATGTAAAGAAAAGAAAAGTATATATAATTATGAACTATAATAATTAATAACGGGAATCGAACCCGTGTTTGAAAGATAGTAAGTAATAAGAAACCAGCTATTTGTCTCACTCTTACTTAGTTGAAGCGGTGATCAAATGAAGACCGTTGTTTTATAACTAATATAGGATTTTTATTAAATTGAAATACCTATTATTGTTCAAAAATACATAAATTTACTTAGCTGGTTTACTCGGCAAGGGTTCTCCTATCTAGCGATGTTTTCCTTTGTTTGGTTTCAGCCGTTAAAACGTCACAAACTTTAATCACTTATTTTGTCACATTCACTTAATATTACTCTAAGATAACACTTGTGTGGATGAAATACGCACCAATAACTAATTTACAACCATTTATGGTTTATTTCTATGCTTTTTAACAATTATAGCGAAAATTAAATAGCTAAGCACGAATTAGATATTATTTCGATCTACCCGATACTCTTTAATCGAATTTATTATTAGATTCAAATGAAAGTAAATTTCTAAATACCTTTCTTCCGTTCGAATTTCTCTTATGTGTGAGTGAAATTTTGAGTATTGTTAAGTATTCTTTTACTGATATATCTTTCATATGAAGTGTTCAACTTAAACCAATGCTGTGGATATGATCTTCAAGGTTATGTTTTTCCTTTCAGAGTACTTTCCGAGGGATTGTATCACTTATAACTTTATTTATCTCGATAAATTGTCGGAGCTAAAACTTTAGTGAGTTGTCAATATAACGCACACACGCGAAGGATTGGTAAACTTATTATTTGAGGATATTTGCCATATATGTTCGGCAACATTATATATTTGTCGTTATTGAAAGCATGAGAAAAGCCTTACCAAATTACCACAAGCGAGGCAAAATTGTTTTTGTGTCAACACCGATTGTGCGAAGGAGAGGCATATAGGGTGCCACGCGTGTTATCTGTCTATAGGTAGTTGGTCTGAGATTATATCCTTCTCCAGGCCGATTTGAAGCGCCCCCAATTTGGGGGAAAGGAACTAAATCTGACGTAAACTGTAAATTGGCCAGTGCTTTTTTTACCATAAAGCGTAATACTATATATCTATGGTTTTTATAATTAAAAAATATTCAATAGTACTGTGACCATGCTGTGAAATTCAGTTTCGATGAAACTTACCGATGCAGACCGTGTAGTACCTGTAGACAGATTGTTAAACATAGATAATCTTGTAATTTACAGGTTTCTAACTTTGGAATTATGGCTGAAAAGTATTAGTAAGTCTAGTTCACGTTCAAAAGAATATGATTACATATGCTCAAAACACTTCACTGACGTCTGTTTTATTAAGCATAAGCATGCTCTTTGAGAAAGTGAAAACCTTTATATTGTTTGTACTTAATATTATAAATAATAAAATTATGTTTATTTTCTATAAATGCCTCTTCTAATCTATTATTTGCATTGTCACGGGCCAGTGAAACGGATAGCAGCTCATTACGTACTGAAGTTGAAGTTTCATATTCATAAAAAAAAAACGTTCGCTATTTATTGTTGGATCTAGCTAGCTATACATAAACTACCCACATTTCCCGGCTTCGGCTTATTCTACGGTTACTCAATCCTTGGTTAGCCATAGTATTAGCGATCAATTGAATTAGTTTGGACATTAGCCATGATTTATGCATTAAGAGTAATATGATCCATTCCTTTAGAAAAAGTTCTTATCGATATATTCTATCTTACCGTCCCATCCTTTCATTAGTTCCTTTCCCTCTCACAGCTGCCGTAAGCGCCAAAATGGCGAAAAAAAAATTGCCTTAATATGTCACGGCCTATAATTTGTCCAGCGTACTTACATAGTATAATGGAGGTCAGTGCATATAGCACATTCACCATATTTTACCCTAGACACCTAACGTCCTAAACCAAACCAATAAATCCTAACCATACGTTGATAAGACGAGTATTTTTTTAAGTGTTTTATTTAAGTAATTTAAAGTCATATTTTGTACTTTTTATTATTTTTCGTATGAACCAATTAATATTCTATAAAATATATAAAAATACCATTATTAAAATTCATTTTTTTCTTTGGGTAATCTTAAAAATAATTATTTTATTATTAGAAAGAAAGAAAGAAAGAAAGAAGAGACATTTATTCACATTTGAACTGTTAACTACTAAACAGTTTTCTTGAATATTAAAATTATAAAAGAGACATAAAAAGTGATACAAAATAAAATAAATTAAGCAAATGTGAATAGGTCCTGCCTCAGCTTATTTTTGTGCGTTTTACACACAACAATTTTCAGTCTGATTTTCAGCCACGGCTCAACAAGCTGCGAATGCAGTTTTTTTATCAAATCACGCTGAGTCATATTTTTTTGCCCTTTGCAGAGGTGTTATGACAGTAAATAATGTACCTGTTAATAGATGCTATATTCATCATCACAAACTTAATTAACATTCACCATTGATTTTTTTCTGCTGCATCACATAATTGAGCACGTATGCTCATATGTGTCTACGCCACCATTAGTCCCATTATAAAATACAATAGACTATGGATACTTTTATGGGATTGACAGCTGCTTCCATATCACTAAATTTTAGAATGTATACTATTTTAGATGGTTTTATGTTTATACGACAGCAATGTAATGGACTTTTCCGACTTATCGTCAGAATAGTCACTATAAACATCATCTTCTTCAAAATTTTCTTTATTTTCGCTATTAAACACGTTTTTCTATGGATTTTTGTCTTCTTCTTCTAATGAGAAACACGTAATACACTCATCGAACAAATCTCGACTTGCATCCAGGATAAAAACTGCAAAAATGTATAAAATAAGTTAAGGAAAATATATACACAGAACCTAACCATTCGTTGAAACGACGAACATTATTGGAATATCTCGTAAAATAGTGTACTTACCCACTGGATATGATTGCCAGCCAGAATAGGTAGGAGAAAACTGAGTTGGTTAGGACCGTGGTCGTTATAGCCGTAAGCGCAGAAAGAGACAACCAATTTTCTGCCGCGCTCGTCACATCAACGAAGGTAGGGTTAAATTAATAGTCGCATTCTAATTAGCAATTGCTAAGGCATTTGGATACTTCAAGGGTGTTCCCAATCATAACTTCAAATAGTGGATCAAATGGAGTACGAAGAAGAGCTGTTGGTGTTGACATTACAAACACGGTGGTTCAGAGCAGTTCACCAATTTTTGAAATATACAAACATTAGCTATCTTGTTCTATAATTTCATAAATTCATAATTTTTGTTTAATAAATACACATTTAACTATATTATACAACTATATTACACATTTATATATTAGTCTCATTAGGTTAAGAAAAATCTATCAAACCACTAAATTACATTCAATTCATTCGAAACATTGTCAATCTTTATAATAAATTAAAACACATTCTATCATAGAGGTTTAATAACACCTCTATACATTCTATAATATAATAATCCAGCTACCAATGTTAATTACGCTTACCTGTAGTAGCGCCGTAATTATCGTTTAATGTTGATATTAAACTCACGTATTATGTTACCAAAGTTTTCCTTTGATGGTAGCCGTATGCATATGAAATTACTCTTATCCTCCTAAATTTTTATCCGTTTAATTTTTCAAAAGCTTTTTCAACCCACCTGCTCATAAAATTAAATTTGATAGTTTTTTATCAAAACTCTGACTTTTTCCCTATTATAGCGCGGCACTGCTCTTTTTTACTTTCAACGAAAATCATATTTTTTTTTGAATAAATTGCAACCCTCTTAGATTTAAAAATCGTAACTTAGCTATGACAGTGGATGAACCTGAAACACTGAACACTTTCATAATCCAATAATCTTCATATCCAACATTGCAAACTAAACCTTATAAAATATGCAAAATGTTATAATGGGTTGAGAGTAGCTGCTTTTAATTTAGTTACAGGTTTTCAGTTCAGCATGATAAGGGTATCGTAGTAGATTATGATAGAAGTAAGTAAAGGTAGCCGAGATGAATTTTAAAAACCTTCTGGTACCAAACGATGTAATGTCCGTCATACAACTCGATTTCCAATACTTTTGTAAAGAAAATGTATTACAAATGATTAAACAAAAACATGTTATCTTAGAAAATTTGTCCACTGTAAAAGAAAACGACAAAGAAACGACATGATAGTCCAGTGGGTAGAACACCCGCCCGAAAACAGAAGGGCGTGAGTTCCAATCCTGGGTCGGGCCTACACCAATTTGTCTTTTCTAAAGTCATATGTGTGGTTAATTTATCATGGTTGTTAACGGTGAGGGAAAACATCGTGAGGAAACCCACATGGCTGAGTTGTACTTAGTCATGTGACAGTGTATTCGTACAAAACGGCGATAGGCCTGCCCCCTATCACGTGAGTACACTGTCTAAGCAAAACGTGGGTACCTTCTCTGGACACTAGATGGCGCTGCCATGTGAGTTCAGAAGTATTGGTACCTCTGCCAACCCCTTCGGGGATAAACGGCGTGAACGTTTATGTTATGTTATGTTATGTAAAAGAAAATGGTGGCATAATCTCTCAATTTTTTTATACGCACTCCGCATGTGCAGTGCCTACTTGGCGTTTCCTGAAGTACCTACAATTAATAATAATAAATAAATAATAAAAAACTCTTTATTGCACATCACAAAAAAACAACAATTACAAAAAAAAGATCAGTACAAAAGCCAAAGTACAACTGGCGGTCTTATCACTAAGAGCAATCTCTTCCAGACAACCCTTGAATGGAAATATTTGCTGGATTAAAAACATGTCCGGTAGATGTCCAATAAATTAAACTGATTTGCTTAAAAACTAAAATTATTCGTCAAACTATTATCTATCTATTTTAAATATTACTAAATATTTATTAAGTTCTAACACACTTACATATAGTATTCCATAAAAGAAATAATATTCAAGAAATACAATACATATGCAATATATATAAATAAAATAATAAAAAAGGGAATGTCTCATTCCCTAGCTCTGGCTACCCCTTCTAGGGATTTATAGCTGTGAGTATATGAATGTATGTATGTAAAATAAATAAACATATATACATTTTACGACATATATAATAGAATATATAAACTTTTGTATGCAACACAAATAATATTATAGTGTTTCGGAGAGGAAGTGTTTTTTTACCATGTTCTTGAAAATGAAACAACTAATTTATTTTACTTGTATTATAATCTGTTTTTTTATATTTTATCATATTCGAGTTCAATCCTGCAAATAAATTATTACCAGTTACTGTGAACCCATTACAATATTTTGTATTATTTATTGGTTGGGAGAAATTAAATATCATTGGGCGTATTTTTTTTTTTACCATATCTTCCTCACTCAACTTCCAAAAAAAGCTACCGTTTTTCTTATTCTTAAGCTCTGGCTAGCTTTTTGGGATATAAAGCCGTGAGTGTATATAAATACATATGAGTGCAGGTGATGCGACAATTTCAGACAGTCCAAGCAAAACTTGGGTATGCTAAACACAAGCAATGATAGCATGGCATGTGAGAGCGAATATTTCACTTGTCAGGTGAGATACTGACGTGACGTACTCGCTCATCTTAGGAAGTTAGTAAATTTTTTATTTAGCATAAATGTGCCACACCTCAGAGATATACGGTATCTTTGCGTTGAATTCATGAGATTTACAATTATTTGCGTTTAATAAATGATACTTACAATAAAACTCTGCATATCTTGCATTCTGCATATATAATAATACCAAACTCTGTGGCTAAACGTTTGATGTAAATAAGTTAACGCTTTTTAATTAAACATTCTCATAATTCAGTTAGTGCTGAAAAGTGAGGCTATCCGCTCAGGGCGGTTCATCTCAGCGTTGAACGTTTTGTCGCAAGTATTTATAATTTATTTTCATTTTCCAAGCCGTTGGTTCACAAATGAAACTATATAAAAATAACAAAAAAATAAAATAGGCTATTCAAAGCGTCACAGCATTCGTAGCTACAATAACGTATAATTTTATCTCACGGAAAAACCTAGAATTCAATATTTTCAAGTTCGTAACCAGAAATGGCATTTCCATTAAGTCTTGCTATTCCAAATAGTCTTACAAGCATTTTAGCGTCAACCATTTCAGAAGGTTTGCTTTTACACAAGAAATATATGACCAGTTTTATCTATACTTATAATAAATCTGTAGAGAGGTCAATTCTGTACATGAAATATATTTTCAAAATAACCATCAGGTGGTGATTAGGGATCGATACTGATGCCAAAAATGCAATCAGTAAAATTTTTGTCTGTCTGTCTGTCTGTCTGTCTCTCTGTCTGTCTGTCTGTCTGTCTGTCTGTTTGTATGTTCCTTATGGAAACAAAAACTACTCGACGGATTTTAACGAAACTTGGTACAATTATTCTTCATACTACTGCGCAGGTTTTTGTATACTTTCCAGCAGAGAAGTAAGGGGGAATTTTGGGAAATTTGGGGAAAACGGGAGAAGTTACTCCTTTTTAAGCTTCCGTCGCGTGTGCAGCCTTAATGGTTAAACTTACATAGAAATCATGTGTGGCGGAAATATTCTTCATAAAATTATCTAAAAAAAAATCCTCAACAGTATATGTCTATCTTTTATGGTTGACTCACAATAACACATGTAATTCCTGATAGCTTAGCAGTTCGGAACATCCTGATTATATTTGTTTACTCTTACGTTTATAAACCTCTCACTCATCCCTAATTTAAAAAAGGTAACATTATTACCTATTCAATAAAAAAAGAATCATAGAAATCGGTAGACAAACACCGAAATTATACATATAATAAGCCATCGCGCCTATGATCGAAACCAAATCTTTACTAATTTACATATAACATACTAGATGGCGCCAGTAGTTGCATCCTACATAACGTAATGATTAACTTTTTAGATTGTTATAAATACTTCATGGCGTTTTATTCCAAAATTTGCTATTAAACGGAAATACTGAACCGTTCATTAAAGCGCATTCAAATTCACCAAACTACACTGTTAATGGAGTGCTATAAATTTAATAAATTGAAAACATTACGCTGAATTTCACAATGCTTGAGCAGTGACTGAAGAAAGAAACCTCATATATTTAAAAAAACAACGCTACCCGTGCGAAGCTGGGACGATCCATATTAAATACAAATGCAAATTGGCAGCATTTCTGTGTGATTATTCTACAAAAGGCAGGCGTCTAAACTGTGTGTAGTGCAATAGCATGAATGAAAAGATTGATGAATGTTAATAAAACTTCAGAGGTTTGCAAAGACCATAGGAGGTCGTGATCGATTCTCTCTCCCTATACGAATACGGACTAAAGTCTTGAGTTTTTGAGCTGATGTTTGCAGATATACTTTACAAAATTAATTATTGATCATTCTTCTACGCATCTGCTTGATTACCTTCTTTTTATTGACCTATCTATCCCGACGTTGTCTAGAAAAAATCACTTTTAGTGATAGGCCGCCAATTCATACTCATCGTCAAAGCGTGTTAACGTTTCATGTAAATATTTAATGTATGGTATGAAATATAGAGTTCTATCATATGTAAATGGAAGATAACATTGATTGCAAATTATTAAAATGTACAAATAGCAACGCTCTTATAATTACAAAGCAATGGAAATATTTACCGCACTTAGTCAAGCTCAACTTCAGATTATGCCGTCCAATATTGTAAAGTAATACATCATAATAATCCCGATTCAGGCTAAATGAGAGGGTATGTTAGTAAAACCGGTTCAGACCGACACTAAGCTCCTTAGCCATCCAACCGTGAAATGAAATTACTCTATATAAATGTGAGTAGGGACACATTCGTTTAGAACTTATGTATTTGCTATCCTTTATGACGTTTTGAGAACCCTACCTTGCCCTTAACTCTAGCACATAACTGTGTGAGGTAAATAAAAAATTGAAAAGTTTTGCTTAGAAATTTTTCAATAGTAGCATATTACATACCTATCCGCATATAATCTCACTCTGTTGATTTTCATTGGGGTAGATAAGATAGAGACTATTGATCACATTTTATTACGATTCTGACATAACTCTTAATTATCCTTTCCTTTTATGCCTTTCGTTTTATATAGAAAGATTTTTCTTCAAAAAATTATACGTGTTTAAGGTAATTCTAGCTTTCCAACCGCATTGTTTTTAGTTATTTAAAAATATTCAACAAGAAAAACATGATTTGAAGTAGTATTGATCTGACTTAAAATTTCACCTCTGAACTTTTGATGCTCTCATTTCAGGTCTGACCCTCTTTCAGCTGCTACATAAAGTCATTCATAAGATATTTCAGTCCACTAATTCTTATGAATTAGTTAGTTCTAGCAGTGCAGGCTTTCATGCGACGAGTCTTGACAGCGAGTCTTTATTACTGTCACAAGCTTATTATGAAATATTTCATTAAAATAGCGTGTGATTTTCCAACTTTTTAACGACACTAAGAGCTCAGCCGAGATTCAAATGTATAAAATAGAACATTAGATATTTTTTATAACATAGTATGCCGTGTAATGTCGGCTTAGAATAGCACTACCCCATTTCTTCCGATGGGTGTACGTAAGAGGCGACTAACGGTATTGGGGCTTTTAAAGGATTTTTGGGCGATGCGGTTGAAGACCCATCACCAACAACGTTTATATTACCATGAGTATATGAGTAGATGTATATGTAGTATGTATTAGGTGGAAATTGTATTTCTTATAAAATCGTATTGTTTGTAATTATTTAATTTTAAAGTGTGCAATATGTACCGACTATTCTTTACTGTTATATTAGGTGTCATATTTAAATAACCTCAGTAATTCTTGCTATCGGGAAAAATCATTTCGTTTAACATTTAGGGAAGAATAGGTTCGAATTCTGAGTCCAGCCTACACCATAATTTCGTATTGTATGGTTAATTGACCAATATGGCCAAAGGTGAGAGAAAACATCATGAGAAAACCCACACGTATTCGTGTATTCGTTCAAAGCGGTGTAGGTCAAACCCTTATCACGTGATAAATGTAAGTATCGTGAACACCAGTTGACATGTGATGATGTGGTGATGTAAATGGCACGTGATGTTCAGAAGTGATAATACCACTACCAACACGTCGAGGATATATTATCGACGAATATTTCTCTAAAAATTTTTACTTTCTCCTTTGATTTACTGAGGAAATAGTTTTACCAACTGCATTTGTTATGAATGTCGATAATATAAGTACACCTCTAGGTAATTTAAGAAGAGTACATAAATTGGTGATTTAATTTTTTAACCTTTATAAAAAATAGTGTTTTTTCCCAAATTTGTGAATTTAATTTCATGACATACAGTTCATCCAACAATTTCCTTAAATTCAAACGTTCACGCCGAATATCTTCCAAGGGGTTGGCAGAGGTACTGATACTTCTGAACATCACGTGACACGTGACAGGGGCAGTCCTATCGCCTTTTTGTACGAATACACTGTCACACGACTAAGTACAACTCAACCATGTGGGTTTCCTCACGATTTTTTCCCTCAACGTTAACATTCATGATAAATTAGCCACACATATGTCTTGAAAAGACAATTTGGCGTAGGCTCGACGCGGGATTAAAACACTAGTTGTCTGTACGCTAAGCGGTGTTTTACCTACTGTGTTATCACGTCGTTATTTGACAAATGATTTACGCCCGATTTCTGAATTAAGTATTCAAGCTGAGATTGACTTAAGTATCGTTTTGTCTCATTCAGTTGTTAAGATTTCAATGCGACAGAACGATACTTAAGTTATTCTCAGCTGGAATACTCAATTCAGAAATTACAAATTACAAATTACAAATATTATTTATTTCCAAAAAACGGTTCATACATTGTTATACAGTGGTCTCCACACTAGGCGCGTAGCCTGTATAGTGGCGGCCAAAAATTATTAACAATCCAAATTTTCGTGGCGCATGCAAACAGTTGGTTTAAACTTAAACTTAATTTAACTTAACTTAAATATAGTACAGGATGGTAAAATTTTTATTAAACGATAAAACAATAATAAAATAATATAAGGCTGGGTAATACAATAGTTTATCTAACTTACTTATAAAGGTATTTCAATATTACTTGTTTTCGGTCGCGCGTTGGTTGTATGTTTTATGATAATGAATGTGTGTGGAAGTATGTAAGGGTGCGTATAAGTGTGTGTATGTGTGTAGGGGTGTAGTGTGAGTATGTTTGTTTAGACAAATGTGAAACAGTAAAAATCATTTTCCAAATATACTTCAATTGACTGTTTTAGATAGGTATAGCAATGTTATAACTTATTTAATAATTTTGAGTAAAGTCTCGGTCGAGTTGTAATCCCACGTTGCTAAAAACTTTTTTAGAGTAAGCTTCGCATCCTTGACAGTTAGGTTGGTAATTTCGCATTCTTTAATTATTCTGTTAAATAAATGTGGTTGAAGGAATGCTGAAAAGCGCATAGCAAAGACAGTGGTCATTTGGGGTTTGGGTAGGCGGACAGTACGTTTGCTGATAATTTTATTATAATTAGGTGATGATAATAGTGTTTTGTAGGCTGTGAGTACCGACTTAATTATGAATAGTTGTCGAATGGTTGATACACCACAGTCAGAGAAAAGTTGTATCGTTGGATAACGGAATGGTTTGTTGTGGAGAACTTTAAGAATTGCTCGTTGGGCCCTCTCAAGTTTAATCATGTATGATGCAGCTGCTCCACCCCAGGAAGATATACAGTAAGACATCACCGACTCGCATAGCGCAGTGTATACAACTTTTTTAACAGATTCATCTGTGATGTTTCGTATCTTACTCATCATAAACATAAGTTTTCGAGCTCGACTGGAAACAGAGGTAATGTGTGCATTAAAATTCAGATGCTCGTCGAGGATGACACCGAGGTACCGGATTGAATTAGTACGTTTGATGCTGCTGGAGCAGGAACATTGATGAGAGTCTGTTTGGCAGCTATGAAGTTTGAGAGAATCTAGTTGACTGGGCTTCGAAGCTGCAGTTTTGTGGAAACAAATGAATTTTGATTTGTCCGAGTTTAATGTTAGCAAGTTGCTGTTGAGCCAGCCACACAGCCCTCTCATACCAGTCTCGGCTTTTCCCAGGGCTTCGTCCCAGGTGGAACCATTGTAAATTACTGCTGTGTCATCAGCATAACAGAAAAGTTCTGTGCTTAAAGGCTCACTAATGGACCTACTAATATCGTTCATGTAGGCTATGAAAAGTGATGGACCAAGAATGCTGCCCTGGGGAACTCCAAAACTTGTCTCTTCTGTGTCGCTGTACAAGTCTCCAATCCGAGTCTGTTGTTTTCTATTGCAAAGATAACTGGAAAACCATTCATTTGCAACGCCTCTTATTCCAAGTCTGGAGAGTTTTTCAAGAAGTAACGGGATGGAGACCGTGTCAAACGCCTTCGCAAGGTCCAGGAATACACCGATGCAGCATTTTCCTTTATCAAGGTACGAGGTAACTATACCCAACAGTGCAGAAACAGCGTCATCTGTGGATCTTTTGCGCCTAAAACCAAACTGGAAATCAGAGAGTAAAGCTTTTGATTCAAGAAAATCCATGAGCCTTCTATTAACTATTTTTTCCAGGAGCTTAGAGAACACGGTAAGCAAGGATATTGGGCGATAGTTGGTGGGGGACGATTTAGTACCACCTTTATGGATTGGTGATACTACAGCTGTCTTCCAACATGCCGGAAAGATGCCTGTGGACAGGCTGAGATTAAAAATATGGGTCATAGGAGTAACTATTGAATTTACGCATTGCTTTACAAGAGAGTTACCGATACCATCATATCCGGACGCACTGTCTGTTTTTAGTTTCTGTATCAGGCATCTCAACTCCGTCGGGTCCGTTGGTTGCATGAAAAGGGTTTCACAAAATTTCGGGATATCTACCTCTGAAACCAAACAGTTTTGTGTTTTGTCGAGCTTATTTAATGTTTCTTTAGCTAAGTTAGGTCCAACCGAAACAAAAAAAGAATTACAGTGGTTTAGTGAAGCTTGTTGGGATTGCATTAATGCTAATAGTTCATTCGGTGGGCTCTTCTGTTTAGCAGATTGGTCACACATGCTTTTGATTGGGTCACACATGCTTTTGATTGTCGTTAGTCGTTAGTCTAACATTAGTGTGAATCTGAGTAAATTGGTGCATGCCGCAACGCTGGATTGTCTTTAGTTAGGTCAATTTAATGACGCTAATGATTAATTAGATCATTGAAAATAAATTTAAATTTGTCATCGCAAACAAACAATTTGTACAAGTATTGATTTGGTTGAGGAAACCTGATTTTGTATGCTATTTAAAGTTTTATAATGTACAAAATAAGACATATTAGAATCCCGATAATATCTGTTACAATAAGAGTGATCAAATATTGATGTTTTTTTATTTGTTTCAGTGATTCGTGTCGAGTTACTTCACATACAAACACACCCCCACAATAAATATATGGTCATATCAAATTAGCCCCAAACTAAGTAGAACTTGTATTATGGGATACTAACTTAACGATGTATTTATTATTATTTAATACACATATAAATAACATCCAAGACTACGGAACAATAATTTTAGCTCAGCACATAAATGTTGCTCTCAGCGGGGATCAAACCCGCAACCTCAATCAATCAATGAGCAATTTTTTGCAGTGAAGGTCACTGAAATACCAGTAATGGTCACCAGCATAATACTAGTTCTTGACTTATCCAACGTCTGAATTTGAATAATCTTACAAAATAATAATATGTTTTATGAATCATTTTTGCACCCCGTATTTGTCTCCGCGGATTGGCTCAAACCTACACTTAATAGGGTAGTTTGGCAACAATCCACCATGCCTAGAGCATCCTGGCAGATTTTAACGACTAAGACCGTGATAGTAGCGGCTCGGCCTCCAAAGGCCTTTGGGATAATATCGATTATACAGCTTGCAATATATTAAAGTAGGAGATCTGACATATTTAATTTCTCGAAATACCCTATCTAAACATGTAGAGATATGTGGGACCACAGAGACGGTTAAGTTTAAGAAACAACACAAAAAAAATATTAATGTAATTGAAGCTCGAGAGCTTTGCCAGGATCGTACGAAGTGGCGATAGATAGTCTCTTTCTACCCAACGGATGATACGGCGTCAGTATTTTTATATATGTACAAACACACGGTCACACATGGTCAGATTTGGTAAGAATTCGGTATAAAAAATAACGCTATAACATACATACCTTACGAAACTTAGGGAGTGATCTTATGACTTACGATAGACTACCAAAAAAAGTTGTAATACACTACGTTGGCGACTGTAGCCTAATTGATAGGTGATTGGCCTGGAGGCCACGGGTTAAATTCCAGCTAAATATTAGTTGTATGTTTATTTGTATTTAATCATATTAAATATATTTTCACGTATCCCTTACCGTTTTTCAGTCCTTATTGTACTTTACTAGAGGCTGACATAAAGAGTATTGCAGCTGTCCTTAAAATAACTTTCTAATCCAACTAACGGCACCACTCTGATTTCATTTCAAACGATAAATAAATAAAGTCGAGTAAAAGGCCTCAAAGATAACCCTATAAACCTTTATTAAACTCTGTTAAGGTGCTTCCTGGTTCTAGTAATGTAATTTCCAGATGCCAACGACGTAGATAGTCCACATACCTGCAGGATTGAGGTATTTCGTTCGGGAATGGTCTTGTGGTGAATACTACTGGCAAGAGATTGCTGGTAATAACATGTGCTGTGTAGTGACCGGTGTGAAGTTAGCGGCCGATTCCAGCGGCCGATTATAACCCGACCAAATTAAAAAGTTTCAATATAAAAAGGTGTAAAACCAGGAATTTCAGCATCTAAGAAGCCTCATTGCCACATAAATAGCTGCATTAACACTCTAGGCCATTAACCTGCCCGAACGCGAACCTTAAACCCATGAAACAAAATGTAGAGCAGCCACCCTAGATGAATTATTAAAAACTTTTCTGACATGAGCCCCAAGCTTCTACACACCTTAAGTATGGTATCAAAAGAACCGTATTAAATAATTCTACAGGATGCATACCAAAATATTTGAATATGAAGAGATTTTTACCTAATACAAATCTTAATAAACCTTTCCAACCCCCGCGTGCTATTAAATTCCCGAAAACTCAGGCATACGTCAACATTTCGACCGCAACCGCACGTAATTGCATTTTATGTAATACCCCATCGCATACGCATATTTATAAATGTCCAAAGTTTTTTTTTTTTTTTTTTTTTTTTTTTTTTTTTTTTTTTTTTTTTTTTTATTGATCTACAAAACCAAGTACAAAATTAGGAAAGTAACAATACAACAATATTGACGACATGTTTTTCTTTTGCACTCTACTTGATGTAGATACTGCATGCTCGTTAATACATAAATAAATATTTTATCTTAGACCTATGATTGTAAACACAAAAATAAAAAAAATACATTAAAAATTAAACACTAAAAACACTAAAAAATTTAAATAATTTAAATAAAAAAATCTGACAACAATGACAATGATTGTAAACACAAGAATAAAAAAAAAACATTAAAAATTAAACACTAAAAACACTAAAAAAATTAAATAATTTAAATAAAAAAATCTGACACCAACAGACAAAGGCATAAAAAAGAAGATAAAAAAGATAAAAAAACTCAAAAAAGTTGCTCAAAAAATAATAATAATTATGGAGCACTATAATAAATTGACGTTTATTATTTAATTATGGAGCACTATAATAAATTGACGTGACGTTGACAAAAAGTTCAATGTAATGCCTGTGGAGGAAAGATTAAAGTGTGTCAAGGAGAGGGATGTGTGCGTGAATTGCCTTAGTGTTTCACACAAAACATCCGCGTGCAATTCACAGTCTCGCTGTCGTAACTGTGGAGGTAAACACCATACAGCCCTACACATAGAACGAAACGTCACCGCAGTCGCGATGACGTCCCTTTCTTCACCACGCTCCGCGGATAAAAATAATTATTTTAATTGTAATGGTCGAGATACGGTTATGGTTAATCCACCCGCTTATAGCTGTCCGCAATCTATTAGTTATTATACGACCGCGCCAACGCAACATGCAGCACCGCACCACCCCGCCGCCCGCACCGGTTCAGCCCCGCGCGGCGCGGCGGAGGCGTTCGGCTATTCGGTTTACGTAACTGATAACAATATTAATACGTACTCAGCGAATTCAAACATTGTTCCCCGCCTTTCTGAACCGATTTCCGCTCCCGCGTCTGCTTCTACGACACAATTTACCCCGCGTTCGAATATTACCTTGTGCAATAATATTAGCCATTCGAGCAGTAATATACCTACGACAGTGTTACTAGCCACCGCGCGCGTTATTACTCACGACGTTTATGGAAACGAAGTCGTAGTACGTTGCTTATTAGACAGTGCGTCTCAAAGCAATTTTATTTCGCAATCGTGTTGTGACAAATTAGGTTTAAGTAATCACTTAAGTCCTACGATATCCTTCGTGAAGGGTATTGGGGGTGCCAGGAAGACTATTAAGTCGTACTTAAAATTAAGAATATTTTCCCGCTTTAATCGTGATATTAACTACGAGATCGACACTTTAGTAGTCGATAAGGTCACGGACCGCTTACCTTTCGTCGCTGTCGACACTTCGATGCTCGCTTATTTACATTCGTTGCCTTTAGCAGACGATACTTTTTAGGTTACTGGAGATATCGAAATTCTAATAGGAGCATCACTCTTTTTGCACTTATTACTGCCAAATAAAGTCAGTAGTTTTGCGGGAACACCACACGCTATCGAGACCGTGTTTGGGTACGTGGTATCCGGTCTCGCGCCCGTGCTGTCGGCTGAGTATGGCACGACCGCACGTAATATAGACACACGGAAATTGGAAGGATGGATGGAGAGAAGAAGAAGACGCGAAGGATGGAGTAGTTAGAGTCGCCCGCGTTAAGACGGCTTCTGGTTCGTATGTACGACCAGCAACTCGTTTATGTCCCCTACCTAATTAATTTAAGTTTTTTTTTTATTTTAGTTTAGATTCTTATACCGCATTAGTTTAGTTTAAGTAGCCGCGTTAAATTTTATAGAGTATTTTTGCGTTTATTTTTATTTGAATCTCGAGAGACTTCAAGCCCGGGGGGATGCTTGCGCCGCGTACCTACATTATTTCATAACTAGAAGTGGGTAGTTGATCGGACTCGTTAATCTATCATTCTATCCTTTTCCTTTCCTTACCTGCGCGTGAGATGTCATACGAGGAGGAGGGATGATCAAGAGAGAGGCGATCGAGCGAGCAGTAGCACTTAGATATCCGTATCGAAAACCGCTGTACACCGCATCATCTGAACCGCGCCCGCATGTTTTATATTGAAGTTTTATGACTATTTGTTTATTTGAATAAGATTGTGTTGTGTGTGGAAGTGTAGCCGCTTAAGAGAAGAACAGCAGCGTTGTTGACGGAGCCGCCGCCATCGACCAAGCCAAGTCGTCCGTTACGAGAACGAGGTGAGTCTCACGTTGCTTCCCATTTCCTATACCTTCGCCATCCGCTGAGCCTTCACCAGCTCTGGTCCTTCGTAGCTATCCCGCCCGCGCAACCACATTGTATTACACTCTGACAATCAAATGAACTTAATATGGAAAACTTATAACTGTAATTATTCTTAATTGAACTTTAATTTTTCAGCCTTTTCCCCTCACCACTTTCAAATGTTACTGTGCCGTGCCATATCTGTTCAGATCTTTTATCGATGACTCGGACACAGATAAGCAATGTAATTATTATTAAGAAATTCACGTAGGGACTAGGTTTATAAGCAGCACAATTATTTCAATAAAATTAGTCATAAACTGCAACATGTCGTAGCATTTATTTCTCACCAAAACAAGGTTCTAATAGTCGTGACCCCGCGCTGGACCAACATTGAAACATGACTGTGCAACCAGGAAAAATTGAAGTACAAGCTATAAGCACATCAACGAAAATTGCTGATTTTTGGAAGGATTCACCAAGTCTTTGGTTCTGTCATTTCGAAGCAATCATTTCTTCACAAAAATTGGGAGATGAATCAAAGTTTCACTTGGTTCTGACGAAATTAACAAAAGAAGAGGTCCTCCAAGTAAGTGACATTATTTTATCACCTCCCGCAGAAGATAAATTTAACACGCTCAAGAAGCGATTAATAAATATTTTCGAAGAGTCTGACGAAAAGAAATTCTCTAAGCTTTTTACCGACTTAGACCTTGGGGACCAAAAACCTTCGCAGCTGCTAAGAAAAGTAAAGGAATTCGGAGGCAAACTAGTCAATGAAAATACCATACGCCTTTTATGGTTACGACAGTTGCCTGCGCACATAACGACTATATTAGCTGTGAGCAAAGACGAGTCGCTCGAACTATTAGCGCAGACAGCAGATCGCATTTTTGAGGCGTCATCAAAAACACAAGTTGCAGCGGTAAGCAAGGTCGATGAGTTAGTGACACAATTAACTAACAAGTTTACAGAAATGCATACTGACATTGCGGAACTAAAAAGTAATAGAGTGCAAAATTATCGACGCAACTTATTTACACGATCAAACCGTGCGCCTTTATTGAGAAATCGTAAACAAATATGTTTTTATCACCTTAGGTTTGGACCTAGGGCTTTCAAATGTGAAAAACCTTGTTTTTGGAAAGCAGCAGGGAAACTGAAATATGTACATAGAGCAGCGGACCTATGTACTATATCATCATTAAACCGCTTATTTCTGTTTGACAAAAACTCTATGGAGTGGTTTTTGGTAGATACTGGCGCCAACATTTCAGTTATAAAACGCCCCAATAAAAGAATAAATATTCTGAATTATTCAGAGCCAGGACATGCTTCTTCATGCAGCAAATGGTTCAAGTATTAAAACTTATGGAGAAAAAATGATGACACTTAACATTGGATCTAAGAAACATTTTCCATGGAAATTCATAATCGCCGACGTGAATACGTCAAATTTAGGGGCAGATTTTTTAAGACATTTTGATTTAAGTGTGGATTTGAAAAGAAGACGAATAATTAATAATATTACACACAGTTTCGTAAAAGGAAATATATACCGGTCAAATCAATGCACCGTACATACCATTAACTTTGATAATCCAGTGAAAGAATTATTAACTAAATATGAGCAAATAACAAAGCCTGCTTCGCTCAAGATTCAACCAAAACATAATGTGTGGCACCATATCGAAACTAATGGCCCACCTATTTTCTGCAGACCAAGGCCTTTACCTCCTGATAAATTCAAAATAGCACAAAAGGAATTTCAGGACATGATGGATTTAGGTATATGCCGACCATCAAACAGCCCATGGGCCAGTCCACTTCATTTGGTCAAGAAAAAGAACGGAGAATGGAGACCATGCGGAGATTATAGAGCATTAAATAAGGTCACAATTCCTGACCGATATCCTTTACCAAGGCTTCTGGATTTTACTTATATTTTAGAAGGAAAGACTATATTTAGTAAAATAGATATTCGGAAAGCATTTTTTTGTTTACCTGTTAAAAATGAAGATATTTCAAAAACAGCTATAACTACGCCTTTTGGACTATTTGAATTTCCTAGAACGACGTTCGGTTTACGAAATTCCGCTCAAACTTTTCAGAGGTTCATGGATTCTATATTTAGACACTCAAAAACAAATCAGATTAAAGATATGCCAGGTCAAATATCAGATTTCACATTCTGCTACGTCGACGATATTCTGTGTGCTTCAGAAAACGAAAAACAGCACCTAAAACACCTTGAAATTATTTTTGATAAACTAAAGGAATATGGATTAACTATTAATTTAGAAAAGTGCGAATTTATGAAGAAAAAAATCGATTTTTTGGGATATCACATTACCAGTGAAGGTATCACGCCTACTGAAGAAAAATTACACGCTATTACTAATTATCCTAAGCCTGAGAGAATTAATGAATTAAGAAGATTTTTAGGTATGATGATTTTTTATAGAAATAGTATCCCTAGAGCAGCACAGTATCAAAGCATACTGAATAAATATTTACATAATTCCAAAAAGAATGACAGATCTATTATACCTTGGAATAAACTAGCTGAAGAATCTTTTGAAAAATGCAAAGATTGTATCCGACATTTGGTAGAAATTTCACACCCAGTTAAAAACGCCCAACTTGCCCTAATGACAGATGCGAGTTTAAAATCAGTTGGTGGTGTCCTTCAGCAGAAGATACGTGGCGAATGGAAACCATTGGGTTTCTTTTCTAAAAACCTCACAGAAGCACAACAAAAGTACGCAACATATGACCGAGAATTGTTAGGTACATACTTAACTATTAAACATTTCAAACGATTAATTGAAGGAAGAGAATTCACAATTTATACAGATCATAAACCACTTACTTTCGCATTCTCAAAGAAACCAAATATTGACGATTTACCCCGAAGGATAAGACATTTAGATTATATATCACAGTTCTGTACTGATATTAGATATGTTTGTGGTTCAGAAAATGTAGTTGCTGACGCCTTGTCGCGCTTTATTGAAGAAATTGATGTCCCTTGCAAAGTCGACTACGTTAAGATGGCAAAGTTGCAATTACGAAGCTTGGAAAAAGAAAAAGTGTTCCAAAAATCCAATTTAAATTTAACAAGAATTTCTTTACCTAATACGAACACTCAAATCTATTGTGATATTTCAACTGGTAATTCTAGACCATACGTACCTAAGGAAATGAGAAAAGAAATTTTTGATATGATTCACGAATCAAGCCACCCGGGAACTCGAAGTACAAAAAAAAATGTTGACTCAAAAATTCGTATGGAAAGGCATGAATAGAGATATAAGCCTTTGGTGTAAAACATGCATATCATGTCAAAAATCAAAAGTAATCAGGCACACCAACTCACCGTTCGGTGCATTCATGCACGCTCAGCCAAGAGAGCACGTGCACATTGATATCGTTGGACCATTACCTTCAAGCCAAGGTTACCGATTTTTACTTACAATGATCGACAGATGTACGTCATGGCCTGAAGCATTTCCGTTAAGAGAAATAACAGCGGAGAAAGTCGGAGAAATATTTTTTAATAAATGGATTTGTAGATTTGGAACGCCATTAAGGATTACTACAGATCAGGGACGACAATTTGAATCCGATTTATTCAAGTCCTTAGCAAAATTAATGGGTATTGAAAAGATAAGAACAACGGCATATCATCCTCAAGCAAACGGAATGATAGAAAGATGGCATAGGTCTCTTAAAGCATCTTTAATGGCAAGAAATAGCCACCAGAATTGGGTAAAAGAATTACCTATAGTTTTATTAGGCCTACGCAGCTGTCTCCGCAGTGACACTGGTTTCAGTGCAGCAGAACTAGTATACGGCACCCCTATAAGACTTCCGGGAGAGTTTTTCGAAAAATCAAATGACAAAAAACTTATCCAGAATATGTAGACCAGTTGCGGCAAAATATAAAAAAGATATGTTCAGTACCCAAAAAAGAGTTACACCAAGAAAAATGTTTTGTGCACCCAGAAATGTTGACATGCACCCATGTGTTTGTTAAACGGGAAGGGGTAACAAAAGGATTAATGCCACCATATGAGGGCCCCTACCTAGTTACTCAGCGCAACAACAAGATTTTTAAAATAAATATGAATGGAAAGAATGTAGTGATATCTATCAACAGATTAAAACCAGCATTTATTTTACATGATGAAATGTCACATAAAGTTGATAACGAGAATTTTATAAAAAAACAAGAAAACGCAGATGCGTACCATAGGTCACGTTCACGTTATGGAAGACAATACAAACTCACAGTTCCATTTACAATATAAACTTTGGTAAAAAAATATGTGCATTAGTTAACATTTATTAGTTTTTTTAAGGGGGGAATATCTGTGCCGTGCCATATCTGTTCAGATCTTTTATCGATGACTCGGACACAGATAAGCAATGTAATTATTATTAAGAAATTCACGTAGGGACTAGGTTTATAAGCAGCACAATTATTTCAATAAAATTAGTCATAAACTGCAACATGTCGTAGCATTTATTTCTCACCAAAACAAGGTTCTAATAGTTACTAAGGAATTTTTGATTCTGCAGCTATGGCTAACCCCGTATGGTATTAAGTTTATACATTTTCTGCCCATCCACATAATTTAAAGTATCTAAGTAAATATCGTTGCAAAAGTAACTCTTGATATGTACGGCACATACAAACACATCATCGTAAATATAAAATAGACAAACAAAAAATGTTGATTCGACGTGAGCTGTTTCTCAGGAAATATTACGGTCACGTTGATTCAGTGCTCTGGGTATTGTTTTCTTCGGTTTATTTATTTGGGAATCATGTTTGTGGTTTCAGGAATCAAATATTATATAAAATTTTAGCCTAATATTTTCACAAAGCCCCTAGGTGGGGACATAAATAAGTAGTTATAAGCTTAAACTACGTGATATGATTGGAATATCGTTCAATTTCTAGAATATCTGTGTTATTCATAACTAGTGGATCGGGCCCAGCTTCGCACGGGTAGCGTAGTTTTAAAAATATCTGAGGTTTCTTCAATTACTGCTCAACTTTTGTGAAATTTAGTGCAATTTATAACATTCCTGAATAGTGTAGCTTTGTGATTGTGAAAGCGCTTTAATGAACGGTTCAGTATCTCCGAAAATAAAACCATGCAAACAAATAATCAGAGTTACAAACTTTGTATACATACAGGGAGTATATGTATACTCCCGGCTATCTTTTGCGCGCGCAACCATTACTAAACAAATATCCTTATAGCATTCACGTGCGACGACAGGGCGCGATAGCTTATTTCATGTATATGTTTGGTTATTCTATACCAATTTCTATGATTCTTGTTTTATTGAATAGGTAATAATGTAAACTTTTTTAAATGAGAGAACTATAAACTTAAGAGTAAACAAATATAATCAGAATGCTCCGAACTGCTAAGCTATCAGGAATTACACGTCTTATTATGAGTCAACCATAAAAGATAGACATATGCTGCAGAAGGATATTTTTTTGAAAATTTTATGTAAAATATTTCCGTCATACATGATTTCTATGTTACTATAACCACTAAGGCTGCACACGTGACGGAAGCTTAAAAAATGGAGTAACTTCCCCCGTTTTCCCAATTTTTCCCAAAATTCCCCTTCACTACTCTGCTGAAAAGTACACTATAACCTGCCCAGGAGTATGAAGAATTATTCTGCCAAGTTTCGTTAAAATCCGTCGAGTAGTTTTTGTTTCCATAAGGAACATACAAACCGACAGACAGACAGACAGACAGACAGACAGACAGACAGACAGACAGACGGACAGACAGACAGACAAAAATTTTACTGATTGCATTTTTGGCATCAGTATCGATCACTAATCACCCCCTGATAGTTATTTTGAAAATATATTTAATGTACAGAATTGACCTCTCTACAGATTTATTATAAGTATAGATTACCAAATTTCAATACCAAAATAATAATTCCATCAACCTTCTTTACTATTATTTAAGTATAAATCACCCAATTGATCATGAAAATAAAGCTGGCTGCCACCGTCGACAAATGAAGCAATCTTTTATAAAGATAAACAATTGAGGTGCTATTAGCAAAAATATACCACTTTCTTATGAAAATTACATTTAATGACCCCTGCGAAAAATTAAGTAAATTTTAATAAGAAAAACCATTGAGATCTTATGTTATGCATGCATACCCGATCTCCGTTCCGCCGTTTGTAATAAAAAACTGCACTCCTTCTGTTCCTCTAAATTATGAACTAAAAGTGTAAAAAATTGTGTACTCCTCCGTCTGAATTTTTAATACAAATTATATGTTTTAAACATGTTTCGCCATAGTAATAAACCCAAAAATCGAAATTTATTTATTGCCTGAAATAAAGCTACAGATTGAAATGTATTGAAACTTCCCAGAAATACTTTGATGTTTTTCTGGCAGAAATCAATTGATTGAATTCGGAGTACTGAAAAAATATTTTCATCATTATGTGTGTTTGGAAAATCTATAAGAGGAATATGGCAGTTAACAGCCCTGCCATTTGGAGAAAATTCTTCTGAAGAAAATAATTATTTGATTGAGGCCGTCGCTGCCATTTTGAGCCCATTCCAATTATTACCCATTTTTTTCTGGGTATCTTTTGATTTCGTTAATAATTTCCAGGGCATGTGCATTTTTTCCTTTATTTATGAGTAATAATCCCCACCTGAGGTTTTCATGAATAAAAACATTCAAATCACAAATGCATTTTTAATTTTCTTTGTCGGATTTATATTAAAACACCACATTTAAGTTTTTTTTTTAATATTACTAAATGGTCAGGGAAAACCTCAAGAGGAAACCCAAACAGATAAGGTATACTTAGTCATGAGACAGTGTATTGACAGACACTGGGTGACAGGCATGCCCCTATCACGGAGTACACTTTTCAAGCAAAAAACATTGTGAACATCACGTGACATTGTCACCTGGTATTAATACCTCTGCCAGCCTCTCGGGGATATACGGTATGAACGTTTGAGTCTTTGATTAATTAACACATTCTTTTACATTTTTATTCCCAGTCTCAGTCAATAACTCATAGCCTTAGTTATAAACTCACATACATACATACATATACTCACGGCTATATTTCTCCAGAAGGGGTAGCTAGAGCAAAGGAATTATAAATTCCTCAGCCACTTTTGGAAGTTGAGTGGGAAAAAATGTTAAAAATAAAGGTTTTTGGTTATGGGTCTCCAACCGCATCGCCCAAAAATCCTATAAAAAGCCCCAATACCCTTAGTCGCCTCTTACGACACCCGTGGTTAGAAAGGGGTAGTGACATTCTATGCCGGCACAACGCGGCAAAACTAAGTTATACTAAGTTTGCCAAAAATGTAAAACAACTAAAGGTAAACTCGATAACCAAAAAAACTCTTATTTTGGTCGTTACCAACTTTTTGTTGGCAACATAGAAAATTATCTGGTCCCTGGAGAAATGGGAACATTTTATCTTGTACCTTAAGTTTATCTGCAAAGTTTTATTAAAAAGTAATTTTATATATGTATATGACTTTTCCTCCTCTCTTCTTTATCCTGTAGTGCTAGTTTACTAAAACTGTTGTCTATTTGTTACTATAAGTCATTTAACTTAAAGTGGAGTAAAAAGCTCTAAAACTCCATTAGATACGATACCGTGTCTCAGAAAGAGCGCATTAAAGCTCCGCGGTAGCTATTATATAGGTAGTAGCAACCGTGATAGCTCAATGGGTAGAACACCGTTATCGCGCAAACGACTAGTGTTCAAATCCCGAGTCGGGCCTACACCAATTTGTCTTTTCTAAAGACATATGTGTGGTTAATTTATCATAGTTGTTAACGGTGAGGGAAAACATCGTGAGGAAACCCACATGGCTGAGTTGTACTTAGTCATGTGACAATGTATTCATACAAAACGGCGATAGGGTACTCTGAACACCAGGTGATAAAGTCACGTGATGTTGAGAAGTATTAGTATCTTAAAAATTAATAAAGTCTTTTGTTTCGCCGAATTAAAAATACGATAAAGATTTTCAACAGCAATCTATGAATGAAAATTAAAAATAACCATCTCTTCGCGCCATAGGCTGTGTTTGAAAGGATTGAAAGGATTTTATAAAAATCTTAATTTTAAGGAAATAGAGATACATCAATTTAGATTTTCACAAACCTTACAGACGGTATTAAATACTTCAATTCTATTATTTCTGAAAGAAAGACAGAAAAAGTTTATTCGCTGCTGCGAAATATTTTCTATGTTTTTTCATTATAATAAGTAGTCATTGCGTGCATATTTTGTATTCGGTACCTTGCCATGGTTTCTTAGGAAATATCATAAAAAAAATTAAAAAAATTGTTTATATTATAAGGAGGGGGGGAGGGGGGCTGAGTATTTACTTTATTGTTATTTTTTACAAAAGGTAATTTATAAGTAAATGTTCTGTGAAAATTTGAAGCGTCTACTTGTTATCGACTCAGCCATGTGGGTTTCCTCACGATGTTTTCCCTCACCGTTAACAACCATGATAAATTAACCACACATTGTCTTTAGAAAAGACAAATTGGTGTAGGCCCGACCCAGAATTTGAACACTAGTCGTTTGCACGATAACCGAGTGTTCTACCCACTGGGCTATCACGGTTGTTACACTTTCTAACAATTAAGTTAAATTAAAGTAATGTCCCTAAAAACCTTAATTTTTATATCTATTAAGAGTTAAAACCTTTAATATAAGACAAGTTTTTTGAATTTAACTTTCACATAATCATTAGTCAAGATTCTCCTTTACTGAACTCTAGTATTAATATACCAATTAATTAGAAAAATGAATCTGGATGCCACCGTGTCGTAATTATAAAGAAATCTTTTATAAAGAACAACAATTGAGGTTTTATACAAGCTTACCCTGTCTCTGTTCCTCCGTTGGTAACTAGGTTGGCATGGGACCGTCGGATGACAATAAAAGGACCGAAGCGAGCAATTGCCTGATTCTCAGATATTACTTATCGTTGAACGATTTATTCTACAAATATCTCAACACGCGTTGCTATGCAATTTGTTATGATTCTTTGAATGTAACTGTTGGTTTACCTAAACGCGTGATTGATTCTACACAAAACTGCAAAGGAGTTAGAGTCCTGATTTTGGAAAACTTAAATTGTTATCAATTTTTATTGTTGAAAAAAACATATACATATGCGTTTATATAAATTCTGTTTTCACGCGCTGGCATTGTTTAAGTATTTTTTCCACTTGTAATTGTAATTTTTTAATGGTGATTATTCCTCCGTGGTACATCCGATTTTTATCAAAATTGACATAAACCATCTAGACATGGTCCTTGACCACCGTGAAAACTTTCAGGGTTCTTAGTTGAGCCGTTTGGGAGGAGTACGATCACAACGAAATGCAAAAGTCAAGGGTAAATGGAGCTTCGCTCCAATAAAAAATGCACTCCTTCTGTTCATATAAATTGTGATCTAAAAGTGCACAAAATTATATACTCCTCCGTCTGAGTAATTCTTTTTAATTTTTCGCGTCCCATATTAAATTATAGATTTAATGCAACTTACATTATATTTTTAACATGCTTCGCCATAGTAACAAACTCTACAATTCCTTATTGCCTGAAAAAGAGTTTTGGATTGAAACGTATCGAAACTTCTTAGAAATGCTTTGATGTTTTTCTGACAAAAATCAGCTAATTGAATTCAGAGTAAAGAAAAAAAGAAAATTCAGCATCATTTGTTATTCGAAAATCTGTTTAGGAGAAATTTGGCTTGTGGCTAAACTCATGAAAAAAAATGGGGCGTCGGCTGCCCTCTGGAATCCATTCCATTTATTTCCAAATCTGCCAAGCTCATATATTTGATCTGTTATTAATTTTCGTGGCATGAGCAATTTTCAATATTTTTGTCAAATTAACATTTATTTATGGCGTGAGTATATGTATGTATGTTATATTAAAACATCACTTTTTGAGTCATTTCTTCCACAGTATAAAGTGGCGATCAAAAGTCTCTGCCTACTCCAATGAGAACTAAAGGCGCGAGGATATGTATGTACGTATTACTTAACAGTGAGGGAAAATCTCGTGAAGAAATCCACACGGCTAAGTTGTACTTAGTCGTACGACAGAATATTTGTAAAACGGCGACAACATTTGAGTCTTTATTAATTTTACTCAATTTTAACTTTTTATTCTTTGTTATAGCCTTATTTATAAACTTATTTTGCCAAAAATATAAAACAAAGGTAAAATCGATTACCAAAAACATATTCTTATTCTGGTCGTTACCAACATTCTATTAGCAACATAGAAAATTATCTGGTCTCTGGAGAAATGGGAACGTTTTATGTTGTGCCGAAAGTTTATCCGCAAAGCTAGTACGAACGACCTCTTAACGCGTGGTATAAAACAGCCATCTCTTACGCACTTTCTGAGTATCGTACACTTTCATCTCATTCTAACCGATATCGTGAGGATCAAATAGCGCACGTGCTAGGTCTCTTTCAAAGTTTGTATTAAAAATTTGTTTCAAAGAAAAATAATTTGTTACACCGCAAATTTCTTATTAATTAACATCAAAAATACTAAATGAGCATCAAATCGCAGATAAGGTGCCCAAATGAGTATATTTTGATGCCACATCAGTTTTTGGTAAGGTTAGGTTAGACTTTTTTAATGTCTTGTTAAATATAGCCCTGTTTCAAATATATTTGTATATCAGTTTTCCTTATATTGCCTCCTGTACTGTTTTATATTTGTTACTGTTAGGTCATTGAATTTGAAGCGGAGTTTAAAGCTCTGAAATTCCAATTGAGATGATACCGTGTCTCAGAGATCACGCATAAAAGCTCCGTTGTAGCTATTATAAAAAGTAGTAGTCATTAAAATCTGAAAGCTAGCTTCCTTAAAAACGCAATACAGCGCCTTCGTGAAACCTTTGAATAATTTAGTAAGGCATCCTGTAAACCATGAGAAAAAGTAATTACTCTTGATAATTAAGATTTTTTAACGGTTAAACAAAGGATTGCGAACATTCCAGAGAGGCAGTGGAAAATTAATAAAGGCTTTTGTTTCTCCAAATAAGAAATACTGCAAAGATTTTTAACAGTCAAACGTGCAAACGACTAGTGCAAACGACTAGTGTTCAAATCCTGGGTCGGGCCTACACCAATTTGTCTTTTCTAAAGACATACGTGTGGTTAATTTATCATGGTTGTTAACGGTGAGGGAAAACATCGTGAGGAAACCCACATGGCTGAGTTGTACTTAGTCATGTGACAGTGTATTCGTACAAAACGGCGATAGGCCTGCCCCCTATCACGTGAGTACACTGTCCATGCAAAACGTGGGTACTCTGAACACCAGGTGACAAAGTCACGTGATGTTCAGAAGTATTAGTACCTCTGCCAACCCCTTCGGGGATATTCGGCGTGAACGTTTATGTTATGTTATGTATTTTTAACAGAAAACGATCAATGAAAATTTCCATCTGTTCTTGTAATAGGCTGTAAAAATCTTGATATTAAGAAAATTTAAATAATAAAGTTTATAAAACAATTGAAATTTTTATTAACCTTCAAGTCTTTGCGCGCCATTCATTGGGCCGTATTAAATATTCCTTTTCTTTTTTTATATGCTTTATCTTTATTAAAACAGGAAGATAGAAAAAGTTTATTCGCTGCGGCAAAATATTTTCTATTGGCTAAGTCTGATCATTAACATTGTAATAATAATAATAGTATTCATTACATGCATATTTTATCTTCGGTACCTTACCATGGTTTCAATATCTATTAAATATACAGTTTTGTGTCATTTTGCGGCCCTCAGCTCAGGGAGCAAATTTCTTTGAGAATCGTTTATCTCATTTCTAATGAGATATGCTACACGCTGAATGCGATAGTTTTTTCTTAGAAAAAAATATAAAAAAAATAAAAAAAACAACAGAAGTTTCATTTTACCAAAACAGAAGCATTATTTAAGCGAAAATATTATGAAAATTAGCAACTTACTTTAACTATATTTGTAACGATTACGATCACTTTCATTCAACATTTCATTGTAATGTGCAGAAGTATAAAGGCCTATGCCACCCCTTCAGGGATATATATTTTAAAATTTCGGAACACCGTTTAAAAGATTATAAAAAACCAAACTAATTAATTAAAACACGATATTACTTAATATTTATTTGATTCTAGACACTAACAAAAATAAGTACGTATTCAATAAGAAATAACAAATACAAACAAAGTTATTTTAAAATACACAACTATAATGAAAATCATTGCAAAGAAACACTTAAATATACATATAAATTCGTGACTTTTTCTTTTGTCTATACATGTGAATAATTGGTCGGTGTGAGTAGCATTTAAAAATTAGTATGTGAATTACCCTTAAAGACAAAATTATAATTATTTTTTTTAATAAAATAAAATAAATAGCTGATCTAAACAAAATACTACAGACATGGGAAAGCAAAACCATGATATCATGTTGCCAAACCTTTGAAATATTTCGACTTGATAATTTCAGTAACTTTTAAATTTGTACTTTGATTCAGATCATATTGCTTTAAAAGACACATAAGTAAAACGGAAGCTGAAACACCTCTACCTATTTACTTACGCCCGATTTGTGAATTGAGTATTCAAGCTGAGAACGACTTAAGTATCGTTTTTTCTCATTCAGTTGTTAAGATTTCAATGCGACAGCACGATATTTAAGTTGTTCTCAGCTGGAATACTCAATTCAGAAATCGGGCGTTAGTCACTTTTCGAAGGTTAATCGATAAAATTTAGTCCGAATATTGTTTCGAACTTTTTTGTATTTTAACATAAATAAGTTTTACATGACATATCTGAAAGTCAATTTTAAAATAACAAGTTTTAAACATCGCAATTATTAATACCTCTGAGAAAGATAGAAATATAAGTTCTCCTTTCGACCTAGTTACATGTCGTTCCTAGTGTAAGGAAAACCAATGTAAAATAATAATCTAAAATTTTACAAACCCGGTTAACCGTTTACTTTTATTTTAATTACACCGTCAATAACTGTCATTGTAAAATGATTATTTAATACATATTTATAAAGAAACACTAACAAAATAAATCTAAAACATCTTTATGTCTAAAAATAAAGAATTTTTTCTTTAAATATTTAAATTAAAACAATAACAAATTTCGTGTCAGACTAAAAATACAATTTTAATTGATTAAAATTAACATATAATACACGTGTGTGAGTACCGATTTTCTACTTAAGTTGTACCAACACCATGAAGTAGGTTACCACAGCTCCTAATACCTGAAAAAAAAAACCGTCATGATAAAAATTACGTGAAGGTAGATATGGTAATACATATTTTGTTATATTAACAATGTTTATCATATAGGTAGTATACCACACTTTATACCTACGGACGTATCGCGTCATACTACTAATTCCTTTAAATAACACGATACAGTTTGTCACGGGTTTCCAGAGTACCCTTTTTGTATTGAGTTGAGTACATTCACACTAAAGAAACACTCTGACTCATGACTTCGGAAAATCCGCGTAAGAAAATTTATATTACAGTGTACAATGTCAGTTAATAGTGGATTCATCCAAAACGCCAGTACCCTATCATACTTGTTATAAGGCGATCTATAGAGCCAATGTGGAAGGTAATGTTAGTAGAGGATGACCTCGGAGGACACATTTGGATCAAATAGAAAAAGTGCTCAAAAAGGCAGGTGTCCGAAGTACGAAGAATAAAAGAGCATGTATGAAAAGATTGACGGATGTGAATGAAGCTAGAGAGTTTTGTCAGGATCGTACTGAGTGGCGATCGATAGTCTCTGCCTACCCCAATGGGAACTAACGGCGTGAGAATATGTATGTATGTTATTAGGTGAATACGCTATCCAGACAAGAGGATACTCTAAACTCCAGATATCAAAACATTTCATGACTTTTAGTACTTTTGCAACCTTTCAGGGGATATACACACTAAGTACTTTACTCATACTTAGATAAACAATATTAATATTAATAAGTTTTTTCGCTTAATTCCGCTAAATACCTGCAGTCTTCATGCAACATGCACTGTGCACCGCCCGCCCTCCCACTTACAAGAAATCGAAAAGCAAGCAGCGTTTCGACTCAACACGAGTCATTGTCGAGCAGTAGACACCACACGCAGCTGACCACCGAGTACTCGGTACAATACTAATATTAAGCGAATAAACTTATTAATATTAGTATTGCTATGGATTTCCGCAAAGTAACGCCTGATCAATCCAATAACTTAGATAGACGTCGTAACAGCTATCTTTAATAACATACCGAAGCAAACAAATCCAAAGACACAGTGAAGAACTTGGCCCCGGAGATGCTCATAGCTTTCTGGCATTGCTGGCAGACGATCTGCACGAACGTTTTGGCTTCCTCGCTGCCGTCGTACCATTGGCACGAATACGCTGCCTCCATCACTGATGAACTCTGAAAAAATTGTAACAGTGAGTTGAGATTCACTTACACTTACTATAATTTTACCATACGTTGGTACTATAGGTTAATAAAATACAAACATTGTTTTTTGTTAAAAAGTACCCTTTGAGTGGGCATACCGTGATTTAGCAAGTATCTTAACAAGATCTACGAGGAGATACACATTTAACTTTATATGTGTTCAATCCTTCAGGAACTATGTATGGATTGTATGGATTTTAATGAAATATCTGACTCCAAGATATATTGTGTGTATTAAATAATGATTACACCGTGGCCCAATAATGTTCACAGAACAAGAATCGTAAGCAAGTGACAAAGAATAAGTGGGTAGCACGACGCACTACCCTCAAACCGTTTATAATAATTTCCGAGCACTAGTGATGTGCCGGAACAATATGTTTTAGTAAATATTATTTAATAAATAATAATGATATTATTGATTAATTCGAAGCACGCTGCATTGACCAACCAGAACTAAATCAACCTACTTTCCAAACAACATGTCTGATCTCCAAGTTGAAATAGCTCAACCAAAACACCTCACATACATAAATTAAATGAACTTAGTTTTACGTCAGTTTGATAGCTGCACCAACTTTGTCTTCGCAAAGCTGCACTAAAGTTCTTGATAACTAATCTGCCACTTGAAGTAGCAGAGCAAACTAGATTTCGAACAATATAGGTCGTGACTATAAATATTCTAGAATTATTCTAAGAAAACATTTTCTCGTGAAACTTTTGCGATTCTTGGAAATATCGATGTCTTTCATAATCTCAGTCTGTGTTTTATTATTTTATTGCGTAAAAAAAGTTGGTTATGAGAATATTAATAAACGTAAGTTACTAGTAAACGTTTGTTAGGATTGTACATTCTGGAGTGATATTCTATGCCTACCCCATTGGGGTTCATTAACTTATCCAAGTTAAATAATGTTTGTAACATTCATAATTTGTAAAAGTAAATATTTTTTAATATTATCAACTGATCAAGACTATTGTCAATAATATAAAGCTATTTAAACTTCAAAGACTTTACAAATGTGTTCTTTAATGTTGTATCCTTCCAATGTGCACTTACTTCTTCTATAAGCTTGTTTCCAAATATACAGAAATGGAAAACTTGTCCCAAAGTATAGCTCAAATATCCGATTGTGCTGAACGCATAAACGTTGAGGCCGTCGATCTGGAAGCAAATATCAATTGAAATATAAGAATTGTTTTAGCGGAAAGGAAGGTATGTTGCCAGAAGTATTTCGAATAAACATACGATATACCTACATATTTATCTTTTTTTATTTAACTTTAATTTCAAAAGGGGTGACCAGAAAAATATTTTCGGAGCGTTTGGGAACTTAAAACTTTCAAAAGTGTAGTTTTATTTTTTTGCCCACCACTTGATACAGCCCAAGCCAGTCAAAAAGTAGGTTTTTAATGTTCGCTATATTAGATCATTTTTTTTATTATATTTTCAAAGGAATTGTAACTCAGAAACAAAATAAATTCTTGACAGCACAAAAAAATGCTGTATAAAATTTTGAGCGCTAATATTAAACTAAAGTGAACTCTAAATCGCGATTCCAAAGTCGTAGATTTCAAATCGTTTTTACAATCCTGAAAAAAACTTTGTAAAGCTTTATCAAAGCTTCAAATAAACTTTATACCATAGGATATACAAATACTTATTCCTATAAAATGTAACTAAATGTAAATAATTTACTGAAAAGTTAGGATTGCACCCCCTAAAATATTTACAAACAATACGATCTTACAATGGGTGGTTCTTTTAATAAAACCCAAGAATATAGCAAAGAAATATATATATTGTAATTATATAAAAAACCTTTCTTTCAACAATCTTTTCCCCACTCACATTTCCAAAAGTGGCTGAGTAATTTCTAATTTCTTAGCTCTGGCTACCCCTTCTAGGGATTTATAGCCGTGAGTATATGTATGTATGTATATAAAAAAACCTGATTTCCCTTATGTTGTTACTCACCTTAGTGGCTTGGTAGGCAAGCAGAGTGAGTGTGATAGTCGACACCAACATGTGGAACAGCAAGGCAGCACCGTATGTATCTCCAATAGATCCGACCAATCTAAAATGAAAATGAATGTAAATCGATTTCAGCTTAGCCACATTAATATTTGAAATCGACATGCATAAATACATAAAATCACGTCCATAAATCTCAAAAAGGGGTAGCCAGAGCTTCAGAGCTAGAAACTCCTTAGCCACATTTAGAATTTGATAGGGAAGAAGATGATAGAAACATCATTGGTGATGGGTCTCCGAACGCATCGCAAAATTTCCATTGATTTGTCAATACACCACAGAGTTTTCTTTGGAATATAACTATTCTTTATAAATGTAGAAAATATTGTATTTAAGAGAAAAAGATTAATGAATTAAATATCCGGAAATACCTGATGAATTATTTTTCTTAAGTGCAAGATAATATTTTTATTCACTAGTGATTGGTTTAATGTGCTTGTTCAATTAATCCTTATATATTTTACTCGAACAAGCTTTACGGGATACACTCAAATTTCATTTTAATTTTGAATAAGCTTTCCATTTCATACAGTATAAAATTACCAATAATGGATTCCTACAAATACAAGAATCAAGAATCCTTGTGTCAATTCAACACGATCTGGCAGTCAAATTATAATCTCCGCAGCTTTTCAAAGTACGTTTCCGTAGATTACAAGAGCTCAGTCTACAGAGATAATACATTTAGCTTGCTTCCGTGCCATAAATCATCATATATTAAAATCACAAAGGAAACAGTGTTGCATGCATCGTAATTCTAAAGCTCGTACGTGTTAGAGAATATAATCTTGTTCCTCTGATGAATATTAGCATAGATTAAAATGTTTGTGCTAGCAACCGTGATAGCCCAGTGGGTAGAACACTCGGTTATCGTGCAAGCGACTAGTGTTCAAATCCTGGGTCGGGCCTACACCAATTTGTCTTTTCTAAAGACATATGTGTGGTTAATTTATCATGGTTGTTAACGGTGAGGGAAAACATCGTGAGGAAACCCACATGGCTGAGTTGTACTTAGTCATGTGACAGTGTATTCGTACAAAACGGCGATAGGCCTGCCCCCTATCACGTGAGTACACTGTCCATGCAAAACGTGGGTACTCTGAACACCAGGTGACAAAGTCACGTGATGTTCAGAAGTATTAGTACCACTGCCAACCCCTTCGGGGATATTCGGCGTGAACGTTTATGTTTATGTTATATGTATATGTATTAAAATGTGAAAAGTGTTCAAAGCTACTGCACATTTTAAAGAGTTTTTATTTAACGTACAATAGAAAAATGACTACTACAAAACTACTACTAAACGAACGACTACTAAATGTTAGCTAATTCTGGTTGTAAAATTAAAAATATATTGATGATAGTGAGATTAGTATGGAAGAAATAATGAAAGCTATGAAAAGTATGAAAGTAGGGAAAGCGGCAGGGTATGGCAGGATAAATATCGAGATGCTGAGGGCTAGTAAAGGAGACGTGGGTACCTGGTTGTACTTCCTTTTCCAAAAATGCTGGTCGAGTGGCAAAGTACCACAAGACTGGTGCAAGGCGGTAATTGTGCCTGTATATGAAGGAAAGGGGTAACACCAGGAGGCTAAAAACTACCGTGGAGTCAGCCTACTCAGCATTGCCGATAAATTGTATGCAAAGGTTTTGATAAAAATAAAGTGATGAATGAAACTGATGATAAAATTTGGGATGTGCAAGCAGGATTTGGAAAGGGAATGAGATGTATGGACCAAATCTTCTGTTTAAGGGGCATCAGCGAAAAGTTCTTAGCTAAGAACCGAAAGGTGTATTGCTCTTTCATAGATTTAGAGAAGGCGTATGATAGGGTCGTAAGGAAGTATCTGTGGGAGGTGTAATCCAAGTTCCGATTGGGGAGTCAACTTACACGTGCACTGGTATCACTCTATGAGCATTCCAGTGCATGTGTAAGAGTAAACGGGGAAAATACTGACTGGTTCGGTATCTCTCGGGGTGTCCGACAGGGTTGTATAGCTTCTCCGTGGCTCTTCAATTTGTACATGGATGTCTGTCTAATAGAGTTGCGCGAAAGAGATTATGGACTGAGAATGGGTGGATTCGTCATCAAATGCCTCTTATGTGCTGATAATCAAGTGTTACTTGCATTGTCGGTTGCGGAGTTGCAAGAGATGTTGAATATTGCATGTGCATCTTTTGAAAGAAAGGGATGAGTGAGAATGTGGATAAAACTAAAACCATGGTTTTTGAGAGAGAGGAGAACATGACCAAATGCGTGATTGAAATTAATGGTAAGAAAATGGAACAAGTGAAAAAGATTGTATATCTGGGAAGTTAGTTTACTAGGGATGGAAAGTGTGATAAAGATATCAAGAGAAGAGTGAAAAAGGGTAATGCGATTAATGAAGCTTTGAATAGTCATGTCTAGTCAGTCGGTGTCCAAAAAGGCCCGAATGGCAGTGCATGATGTTGTTCTGGTTCCTACGCTTATGTATGGTAGTGAATGTTGGGTGTGGCAGAAGAAGCATGAGAACAGAGTGAATGCAGTAGAGATGAGGTCCCTCAGAAAAATGTGATCGTGTGAGAAATGACGTGATTAGTTAAAGGTGCGGCGTGAAATATGATATTGTAAAAAAGATAGAAAATGGAATGTTGAGATGGTTTGGGCACATAGTGTAACGTTACGTGTCTTAAGTTTTAATCCCCTTATGGAAATAAAACCTAAGACACGAAACGCGGAGAGCAAGGAGACTAATAAAACAAGAAAGAAGTTACACCAGTCTATTAAAAATTAGATGTACACAATACAATAGAAAGGATGGATGACAGTAAATTGGTGAAAGAGATCTATAGAGCGAATGTGGAAGGTAATGTAAGGAGAGGACGACCATGGAGGACACACCTGGACCAAATAGACTGTGTGCTCAAAAAGGTTAGCATCCGAAGTATTAAGAATAAAAGAGCATTTATGAAAAGATTAATGGATGTAAACGAAGCTAGAGAGATTTGCCACGATCGTACAAAGTGGCGCTAAATAGTCTCTGCCTACCCCAATGGCAAATAATGGCGTGAGTTTATGTATGTATATACAATCAAAAACACAGAGATATTTATAGATTAAATCTCAAACGTAACTACAGTAAAAAAATATATATTTTATTTTATTAAGTAGATAAGTAAGTGAGCTAGTCTTGTGGAAGTCTATTAAATGAATTTACTCGTTTATTTATTTGCTTGATATTACACGGATCGTGTATTAAGTTTACATGCTTCTTCTTCTGTGGGTGCCATATACTATCGGAGGTCGGCTATCATTATGGCCATTTTGCCCATGATCTTGCGGCGCGGAACAATTTGATGGAACTGTAGTTGACCCATTCGGAAGTTTATTAAGTTTACACTATTAAGTTCAAAGAATTATTGGACAACATATTTTGAGATTATCTATTACATAAATACATTCACGGCTTTAAATCCCTTAAGGGGTAGCCAGAGCTAGGAAATTAGAATTTCCTTAGCAACTTTTGGAAGTTGTGTGGGAAAAAGATGGTGAAATAAAGGTTGTTGGTGATGGGTCTCCAGCCGCATCGCCCGAAAATCCCTTAAAATCCCAAATACCGTTAGTCGCCTCTTACCGACGCCCACCGGAAGAAATGGGGTAGTGCTATTCTAAGCCGACACTACACAGCTATCTATTTTTTTATTTATGATATCTATTATATGCTTATAAAAAAAAATTTGGTAGCTTTAGAAATAAGGAAATAGATAAATGTTTTAAAATTTATAAACCCTGAAAGGATTTTTTGTTTTATGTTAAGGTTGGGTTTATAATTTAATTTAAAAACATATTTTTTGCTAAAAAAAGTACTCTTCTTTGACTTTTAGAAATCCAACTCTGTTTCACAGTCAGACAGACACACAGATCACAAAGCGCTACAGAATATAGAATTCAAATTTTTGGATACTATAATTTTGAAAAAAACACCACCTTAATAACAAAATAACAAAATCTACCCAAAGAACTTAATCTTACCGCCAATTGTACTTCTATTTAAGAAATATAATCTGTATAAAATTTCTTTATCTGCGATGTAGAATAAAGAGTTTTCTATTCTATTCTATTGTTACCTAACAATATGCTTGTGACGTTCAACCCAATACTTGATAGAGGATCTGGCTAACATCTCTTGTTTCTGGCTGAGACCGTTCGGGTTATTCTGCTGGTTGAAGTTCTGCAGTTTCCCTCCAGCTCCTCGCAGATTCATTCCAAAATCGGTCTGCGTTGAGTAGATAGTGCGAATATCCATGTCTACTGGGTCGGGCATTTTCTCTTTTTCACCAGATACTGAAATAATAAACAGTGAAGTAACTTTCACACCGTAAGTCTCCGAAAAGGTGGCTGTAGTACTAATACTTCTAAACATCACATGACATTTCTGTCCCGTGGAGTTCTGAAAGTCAGAGGCCTATCGCCTTTTGATCCAACAGCTAAAGCCCACTCAGGATTATCATTTTATGAATGAAAACCACATCAACAAGATCAAAAACAAAAAAATATTGCATGGTCACTATCCCGTTTGAAACCCAACTACAGTTAAGCGAGGTAATCTAGAAGTGGCTATGTCTCTAGTACATTATAGTCATGTATTACATACATACATAGTATATACTAGTGGATCGTCCCAGCTTCGCACGGGTAGCGTTGTTTTTTTAAATATCTGAGTTTTCTTTCTTCAGTCACTGCTCAAGCATTGTGAAATTCAGCGTAATGTTTTCAATTTATTAAATTTATAGCACTCCCTTAACAATGTAGTTTGGTGATTTTGAATGCGCTTTAATGAACGGTTCAGTATTTCCGTTTAATAGCAAATTTTGGAATAAAACGCCATGAAGTATTTATAGCAATCTAAAAAATAAATCATTACGTTATGTAGGATGCAACTACTGGCGCCATCTAGTATGTTATATGTAAATTAGTAATGATTTGGTTTCGATCACGGGCGCGATGGCTTATTTTATGTATAATTTCGGTGTTTGTCTACCGATTTCAATGATTCTTTTTTTATTGAATAGATAATAATGTAACCTTTTTTAAATTAGGGATGAGTGAAAGGTTTACAAACGTAAGAGTAAACAAATATAATCAGGATGTTCCGAACTGCTAAGCTATCAGGAATTACACGTGTTATTGTGGGTCAACCGTAAAAGATAGACATAAACTGTTGAAGAGTTTTTTTTAGATAATTTTATGAAGAATATTTCCGTCACACATGATTTCTATGTAAGTTTAACCATTGAGGCTGCACACGCGACGGAAGCTAAAAAAATGGAGTAACTTCTCCCGTTTTCCCAAAATTTCCCAAAATTCCCCTTTACTACTCTGCTGGAAAGTATACGAAAACCTGCGCAGGTGTATGAAGAATAATTGTACCAAGTTTCGTTAAAATCCGTCGAGTAGTTTTTGTTTCCATAAGGAACATACAAACCGACAGACAGACAGACAGACAGACAGACAGACAGACAGACAGACAGACAGACAGACAGACAGACAAAAATTTTACTGATTGCATTTTTGGCATCAGAATCGATCCCTAATCACCACCTAATGGTTATTTTGAAAATATATTTCATGTACAGAATTGACCTCTCTACAGATTTATTATAAGTATAGATTATTATCATAACATAACATAAACATAAACGTTCACGCCGAATATCCCCGAAGGGGTTGGCAGAGGTACTAATACTTCTGAACATCACGTGACTTTGTCACCTGGTGTTCAGAGTACCCACGTTTTGCATGGACAGTGTACTCACGTGATAGGGGGCAGGACTATCGGCGTTTTGTACGAATACACTGTCACATGACTAAGTACAACTCAGCCATGTGGGTTTCCTCACGGTGTTTTCCCTCACCGTTAACAACCATGATAAATTAACCACACATATGTCTTTAGAAAAGACAAATTGGTGTAGGCCCGACCCAGGATTTGAACACTAGTCGTTTGCACGATAACCGAGTGTTCTACCCACTGGGCTATCACGGTTGCTTATCATTATCAATAGCAAGTAAAATATCATAAGCCTTTTTTTAGAAGCTATATCTATTTTGATTTATTATCATCACATATATTATTTCAATCTAATTTATTAAGATGATTCGGCAAAATCTCAAAAAACATCTTGTGTTCAAAATCTATGTCTAAAAATACCTAAAAATCTATGTATGACAAGACTCTTAATATTGGAGACTTTAATCTTCTTTGCGTTTCAACTTTAGCTCTAGAAAGCAAAAGATGTTTTACTGAATACATATTTGTAAGCTCAAGTATCATACATTACAATACGTTAATACCACCAAGGGATAGTGAAATTTGCATTATATATCTGTCACGCAACTTGTCTGAGATCATTTTATTGTTGTCTCATTACATCTAGTATTATAATTCTGTGTAATGTAATGACAGTTGAAAAATTATATAATTTGTCTTCCTTTTCTAATTATTTATTTTGATATTTTAACTAGTTTTTCTAGGATTTATAGCCGTGAGTATATAATTATATAAGTCTAACCTAAGCAATACAGGGAGGTAGAAATGCTGAGACAGCAATATTTTAAAACAAGTACTAATGTTGCACTTACTGTCAGAAGCGACTTTGAATAGTTCCGCAGTATTTGGTCTATAGGTGTCCAGAGAGGCGCTGAGTTCCATCAATGGCTTCATGATGGCTTTCAAATGCTGCAGTTGCTCGCACGCGAATATCAGCCATGAGCAGAACATGACGTCCATGAGGTTGGCTAAAAACATGGCCAGGAGGAGCCAGTACACCTGTTAGCAGAGGTATATAATATGGATATAAGATTAAATATGTAAATTAGTATTTTGTTGGTGAAAATAAACTTTATAGTTCATTTGAATGAAGTACTGCTTTTGATGTAGAGAAACGTAGGTTTAAACCCTGTGGAACGCCTTTATTACGTTTCTAATATTAGGTTATACATAAATAGTTGATAATGGTTCGGGAAAATGTAGTCTAAAAATAATATTAGCTGCGGAGTACGTAGTTATGAGACAGCACCGTACAAAATCCTGGGTACTCAGTTAAGAGAGAATTTAGAAGATGTGGCTGTAGACCCATCTCTATCTTTAGTTTCGTTCTTTACATCCAAATTTCGCTGAGGAATTTCCGATTCTGGAAATGTAGCTTCCTTTGTTTTGATATTTAAAGCCTTGAGCATTTGTATGTAAGTGTATAATGATACGGTTAATTTATCTTACTTTTACAGAGTCAAATATGTAAATACCTGAAATATAAATGCAAAGAAGTACATAGGTCCACTCATAGCATCGAATGGGTACCAGGCTTTCAGAGGCAGGCGAGGGGCTGGTTCAGTAAGTGTCTCGTTGGTTTCCTTGTCTGTGATGTACCGGACTGACTCGCCGAAGAATGTCAATGTTACCCAGCCTGTGACGTCAGATGTTCATTAATGCCTTAGACCCTATTTCACCAAAAGGTTGCTGGTTCAAATCTACTTAATGCACTACACATGTATCTACGTGAATGTTAGCATACTGAGCCACCAAACTTTAAATTTTATTGCAATAAATATTGTAAAAAAAAATTACATTGACTAAATTCAATGTAAAATTTAATTTCACATACAAAAACTAGGTCAGTAAAAACGTAAATTGCATACTTTAGATGTGCCATCATACTTTTAAAACTAATAATTCAAGGGAGCTCCGTATTTGAATTAGCAAATGAAAAATACATTCAACAGCTAGAGATAGGTAGAATCTTTAGTTGGAATTTCAAAACTATCTTCATTTATTAACAAAATGAACCTTGGTAGCGGAGCAAAAAGTATAGTTGAAGTTGTGAATTGTAAAACTTTCAGTGAGATAAAATACACTGATGCAGTATCGTTACACTTTACAGACGTAAAGTTGTTCTACGAGTAGTAACTTTGTAAGTCTCAACTCCAGGGACATTAGAACGTTGTGAAAAAGGAATATTGAGGTAGTTAAGTAACATTAAGCGGATTTATGACGGTACAGTGATAAAAAAAAATATTCTATACAGGGTGATATGGATGATTAACTTTTAAAAACCACAGAAACAGAGGTTGAAACGTTTTGAAGATAGCGAAATCTAAAGAGAAAGAGGAGGGCATATGTGAATATAAGAATATTATTGAAGCTCTAGTTTAACACAAAAGAAAAAAATAACGCTCAATAGTACCCGCCTCCCTAATGGGTATGAAGGCTTGCCTACTAATAAGTCAAATATTTAAAGCGGCAACAAAGACATACTTATCACAGAAGCAATGGACATTCCACAGATGAAATACAGCAGCCTTTTCATCTTCGTAAGTGAGATCTGATGATGACGAGCGTCAGACTCCGTGAAGAGAGGATGGCTGTTTGACTGGTTCCATACTGCTAGAGTCCTGTAAAAAGAAAAACAGATATAAAATATGGAAAAGAAGAAAAAGGCAAAAGATGTTCACCGCTGGAAATCGGCTTCTTCTGAATATCTCCACAACGACCAGTCCTGTTCTGCCCTCATCCATCTGTTTTCTCCAGACTTCATAGATTCGCCGGCCCACCCTGTGAACCCCTATCCAGACATTATTGACCAGTCCGTGACTGCCACTCCAAAACCTTTGCGTTCAAAAATATACAAAATAAGTCTTATTATTATTAGTCAAGAAGAGCAATTTTGAAGAACACTTTCAACCAAAGATGCATACAAAGAAATAGCAAACCTTTTAATTATAAATGCATAAATAACGAAGCACCAATGGAAGATTTCTGCTAGCGGTCTAGCAAATGTGATGAAAATGTGTTCTGAATCAAAAAAAACCACTTGAGTAACTCGAGTAAGATGAAGCCATTTATAGCATAATAGCTTTACCTCTCTACAGATTTATTATAAGTATATATAACTAAGCTCTTATATCCGGATATACATATTAAGTACAATTTCATTTAGAACTCATCAATTAACTGTGAAGTTTATATAATTTTGAAGCTCTACACAGTCACTGATTTTAAATGTTTTTAAACTTTTAAGTCATTGGTGGTACATGCGAAACAAAAGCTTTTAATTTTCCAAGGAAAACATAAATGCAGATGAGGACAGAAGTTGCATATTGGTTAGGAACAAAGTTAAGACAGATCACCATAAAGTCACGGGATATGAAACAAAACTTAACATACTTCTCTCTACCAACCCCATTGGGAACTGTTTGCGTGACTATATCCATAAGTGTATGAAAAATTTTGAAGTAAAAAAAAAAAATATATTTGTGAATTGATAGTGCCTACCGGCCACGGGCCACGGCCTGTTCGGAAAGAATTTGCGAGATGAATATATATAAAAAAAACATTTGAATTCCCTCCAATCTCTTTGTATTTTTGCATTCGGTAAATCAACTATCGGAACAAGCAGTAATGAAATGTTAAAAAATAACTGCCAAAATGTTTGTGACCCCGGCGCTGCCATGTTTCATTTCCGGCCAGAAATGTATTTCCATTGTGCAAAATAAAAATACCGCCCAAGGCTGGATTTGGTCTGCATCACCATATATGCATATAAAATATACCATAGAAGTTGCCAAAAAGTTGATGTTCTAAATTTATGTGTGAGCGGGCGAGTGGTTTTAAGGAGAAAGAAAGCCAAGTATTTCTGTTCCCTAGGCTTCCATCATTCAGCTCCTCGAAAATTTATGTAATACAAATTTCTACTTAATACTGTTCATTTAGTGTGCCGCGTAGTGCTGGCTTAGAATTTCACTACCCCCACCGACAGGTGTTGTAAGAGGTGACTAAGGGTATAAGGCTTTTTTAAAAGTGGTGTTTGGATGATGCAGATGGAGAACATCACCAACGATACTTTATTTCTACCATCTCGTCCCCTATCAACTTCCAAATATGGCTGAGGAGTTTCTATCTCAAACTTTGGCTACCAATTTTTTGGGTTTATGGCCGTGAGTATATGTATGTATCTACTGTTCAACAATTATCTAGTTGTTCAACCGTTTCTAGTATACTTGTAGAAACGTTTGTGATAAGCTCATCCTGTTGTTTGTTTAAATATAACTTTAAACGTAAACGTAAACATACAGCTAAATATATAACAATAAAATGTGTTTAAGTTAACATTAAAGCATAAAACAAAAATGATTCGGTGTCAAAAACTGAAATACCGAGTGGGAAGCGTTAAAGGAAATGAAACCGACTCAATGCCAATTGTATTTTAACAAAACCATTCTCCAAATACAAAATTTCCTTTCTCTATAAGTGATGCATAAAAGAGAAAAAATACGTATTTCTGTTTCGTGGAAAATTAAATGGACGAGGTTGTGCTCTGTCGCTGGCTGTAGAGAAAACTTCATTCCAGTAAATTTTAATTTAACAAGCGCACAAAAGGTTTGCTGATGAGAAAATAATTTCATCGGCGAAGCTTTGAAATACGCAATCTATTTAGTGTTTACAACATAAAACTGTAAATGGACATTCTTTATTAATGTGAAAAGCAAACATTTTTCATCATGTTTTTCAGAGAAACTCACATTTAGCTACTGATATTTTAAATCGGATTTTATTATTCTCTAATTATATTGCAATGCACGTCTGAGTTCAATTATATTTCCTATAACTTTCTAGAACAGTGAAAACAATTACCTAGTTGTCCTTCAGGTAAACATTTGCTTAAACGTTGACTAAGTAAAACTTAGCCATGTAGGTTTCCTCACCATGTTTTCTCTCACTGTTAAAAACCATGCTAAATTAACCACACATATGACTAATAAATAAAGAAAAGAAAAATTTCGACACAGGCGGGAATCGAACCCCCAACCTCGGGTATACGTCCCCGTCGCTCTGCCAATTGAGCTACCGTGTCAATGGCTGCCAGCGCGAAATTCTTTTATCCTTTATTTCTTTTACAAGTTTAAGTAGTGTTTGCGTTTCTACCTCCGATTTTTTTACTAATTCGGAAGGCCACTTGTCTGTCTACCTTTTCAGATAGAATACAAATGTTGAAAACGCCTAACTATCACGTTATTTAAATCTTTTTGTTCATGAAAACCTCATGTGAGGATTATTACTAATAAATAAAGAATAAATAAAGGAAAGAAAAATTTCGACACAGGCGGGAATCGTATACCCGAGGTCGCGGGTTCGATTCCCGTCTGTGTCGATTTTTTTTTCCTTTATTTATTCTTTATTTATTAGTAATAATCCTCACATGAGGTTTTCATGAACAAAAAGTTTAAATCACACATATGACTTTAGAAAAGGCATTGGTGTAGGTCCGACACGGGATTTGAACATCATAGATAGAGAGGTACTCGTATTTAAAATATAATAAAACAAAACTAAATAAAATGTCTAATACATCGATCAATATTGTCTGCATTCGTGAACGGTTTAACTGAAAATGAAGTCAATTGAGAGTGAAGAATAGTACTATATTTCTTTTATCGGCTATTTATGATCATTAAAATATTTGCGCTGTTTATTACTTACTTTAATCATTACATTTAAAGAGTTGTAAAAATACCTGTAAAAATTCTTCGAATTCAAAGCAAAGTACAGCATCTTGATGAGCGAATGAGCAAAGAAGAGCACCGTGATAGTGTTAGCCGTGAGTTCATTGACATCATCCGAATACTGGGCCATGTTGAACGCCATGCACACGAACTGCAGCACCAGCATGAACGCGTGGAAGCTGGAGTACAGTTTCCGGAGCAGCATTGACATGCCCGCATTTTCTGGGATATAGGTACTTTTGTTAGGATGATTGAAAGAAAAAGCGAATACATGCTGTGTAGATTAAACAAACTTAGCACAAGAATGTAATAAAGAAGAAACAGAAACATTTACACGAAATAATAAAAAAAAAATGTTTGTTTAGTATATTAGCGATTACTTTTAGCGATAAGACCGCCAATTGTACCTCACTGTTTGATCATATTATTATTTTTGTAAATTTATTTTGATGTGCAATAAAGAGTTATTCTATTCTATTCTATATACTCACGGCTTTAAATCCCTAAATGAAGTAGCCAGAGCTTTAGAATGAGAAATTACTCAGCCACTTTGGGAAGTTGAGTAAGGTAAAAATTGTAAAATAAAGGTCCTTGGTGACAGGTCTCCAATCGCATCGTCCTAAAGGCCCCAGCACCCTAAGTTGCCTCTTACGACGCTCGTGAGAAGAACGGGGAAAGGACATTTTAAGCCATTACTACACGGCATATACTCACGGCTGTAAATCCCTAAATGGGGAAGCCAGAGTTTCAGAATCATAAATTCCTCAGCCACTTTTGGGAGTTGAGTTGGGGCAAGATTGAAAAATAAAGGTTCTTGGAGATGGGTCTCTAACCGTTTCGCCCTAAAATAACTTAAAAAGTTCCAGTACCCTTAGTTGCCTCTTACGAACACCCACGGGTAGAAAAGGGGTGGTACTAATCTAAGCCAAAACTACGCAGCTTGGATGATTTATGGTCAGAAAACAAACTAACGTCGTATAACAGGGGCATAAATGTGTACCTATAAAATGTTTTGGAAATATCACAAGTTAATATATGATGATATAATGTTCAAGGATTTTTATACGGCAATGGAGATGGAAAGAATATGGTTTATTAGTGTGAAGTAATTGTGTTTATGTATATCTCTTAGAAATACTATTTAAGATAGACATAGCGAATGCGTGATTGAGCTTCATTTCAGTTTATGAATAAAATATAAAATTACTTTTTAGAAAAAACATGAAAAAAAAAGTTGTTTCAATTTATAATTTAATTAATGTACTTCATGCAATGCCATAAAATTGATGGCGTGTTAATTGAAACTATTATAAACCGTTTTTATCAAATTAGGTATAAATGTAGTATCTATATGCTTATTCATAATTAAACAGTTTAATTATTCATTTTGAAAATGGGTTAAATATTGCTATTATTATAATTATAAGTATCAAAAGTGGATAAAGATGTAATTAGGGATCAACACTAAACTGCACATTTATATCGAATAAAAAATACGTACATACATATACTCATGCCATTATTTCCCATTGGGGTAGGCAAATACTATCGATCGCCACTTCTCCTCCTGGAAAATCTCTCTAGCTTCGCTTACATCACTCTTTTCAGAATTCCTCTTTTATTCTTCCTAGTTTGAACGCCTGTCTTTTTGAATAGAGAATAATGCAACAACGGGCTTCAAATGTGAAGAATAAAAGGGCATGTGTTGATGAATAAAAATGAAGAACAATAATAGTATCTGCCTACCGAATGGGATCTAGTACCGTGAGTGTAAGAATGTGTGTATGTCCAAAGTAACTCCTTTTTCATACGCTTATATTAGGTTCACCTGTATCTTTGTAAGCACCGGCTCCTTTGGACTCGATTTTGACCCACTTTAAAAAGACAGACTTAATTCAAACCTTCTAAACTTATTAAGAATCAGCGACAATGTAATAATTTAATCTCATTTTCTTGATTAGAGTAGCCAGGATTAAATAATTTTAGTTGGTTTAGGACTAAAAAGTAAAAAATAAATATAAGGTTGCCCGATTGACAAAAATATGGCACAGTGCGCCCCACGCTTTTTCGCAAAAATTCTAGTATTTTTTGTTCATTACCATTTTTAGCTTACATAGGAATTACTGTTCACATTTTAGTTAGAATGCTCTAAAAACGTGTTTTTATTTTTAAATCTATATTTATTACTTAAGCAGACGGTGTCATCTCTGCACATCGAGAACGATAATATTCATACTTATATCTTCTAACCCATATTAAAATTTATTTATTTCTTCCTCGCAGGATCAAATATTCGTATTTTTGACATTTCTGTTATATGAAAATAATTGATGATTTTCGATGAATCCAACGATACCTCTGTAGTTGTCGTTGGTTTCATCGAATAGAAAGCGCCAATATTTATATTATATACCGCCAATATACATACATACATACATACATATACTCACGGCTATAAATCCGTAGAAGGGCTAGCCAGAGCTAACGAATTAGAAATTCCTCAGCCACTTTTGGAAATCGCGTGGGGAAAAGATGGCAAAATAAATATACATATTAAAATGTCAAAATCCGAATATTCGATCGTGCGAGGGAGAAAGAAATAAATGTTAATATGGGTAGAAGAGATAAGTATGCTAATGATCGTTCTCGATGTGCAGAGTTGACCCTCTTTATTCACTCGAGATAAATAACAAATTACGAGCCTTTGCTAAAAAAATGTATAAACTGTCTAGTGTCGAATTGAATAACACTAATCCATTTCTTTCATCCTTCCTGCGGTTGTCGTAAGAGGTGACTTTGGGTTTTCCAACTTTTAAGTTATTGTTAGGCGATGTGGTTGAAGACCCATCCACGATCTTTATTTGGAATCTTTTTCCGAAGAAACTTCCAAAAGTGGTTGATAATTTTAGCCGTAGCTCTGGCCACCCCTTTTTAGTATTTACAGCCGTAAATAGGACTATAATAAGATATACAGCTTATACTGACCTGAGTAATAGTTGAACAGAAAATGTCCAGAAATCTTCATGAGCTTGATGCATGGCGTCAAGTCGCTCACCAGCCCCTGAGTCTTTACTTTGTTCATCATCTATAGACAAATCATATTATTAAAATTTAAAATGATTATAATTTCGTAATTTTTCTTTTTATTTCTGTCAAATTCAATCAATTAAAAATAGATAAAGATAAAAAATATTTATTTCAAAATAAAAAGAATTGTTCTCTATTTTTTGAACGTCACAAACTTACGTATAAGTTAAATCTAACACTACTGACTCTACCTCGGATTCGGAAGGTGTATTGTTACGAGAAGAACCCGTAAGAAACTCAGCACCACACATATTTTCTTAGTCATATTACAATATTGGTGTATGTCAGGAAATATCCTGAATAGAGCCCTGGTGACACCAAGCAGTTTCATCTATCATATTATCATTTAAACTGTAATAAGCTTTTAAATGAAGACTGCGTTTTATAATTACTTTGAATTTATTTTCTGTTAGATTCAAAATGTCATCAGGTATTTTATTATACAACTGGTATACATAAACCATTGTATACCAGTTGTACCACCATAATTGTATACCTAGGCATAACTAATGATATTTTTATTATGTCTTATTGAAACCCTGATAGCTCAATCGTAACACCACAGGTATGCAGGTACACATATACTCACGGCTATAAATTCCTAGAAGGGGTAGCCAGAGGTAAGGAATTAAAATTCCTCAGCCACTTTTGGAAGTTGCGTGGGGAGAAGATGGTAAAATAAAGGTTGTTGGTAATGGGTCTCCAACCGCATGGCCCAAAAATCCCTTAAAAAGCCCCAATACCGTTAGTCGCCTCTTACTTACACCCACCGGAAGAAATGGGGCAGTGCTATTCTAAGCCGACACTACACAGCAAAGGTATGCAGGTTCATAAATTGAAATCCTGAGCGGGGCCTACGCACATGCCTCTTTTCATAAGTCATATGTGTAGTTAATTTATCACGTTGGCCGAAGAGGGATAACGCGTCAGAAAATCCACATATTGCGTTATACTTTAGTCATGGTATTAGTACAAAACGGTAACCCTGCTCCCTTACTTGCACTTGAATACACTGTCCAAATGAAACGTGAGTATTTTTAAATTGGTGAAATGTAAACTTTATATCAGCAATGAAAAAACCCAAATGATTGAGCAACATCGGTATATTTGTATAAAGCAGTAAAGGGCGTCCCCATGTAATTAAACCTGTATCATGTAATTAAATTATCCATGTAAAAAGCTTGTTTTCTGAACTCCATGTGACAGAATCCGATAAAATGTTCAGAAGAATTTGTAACACTGCCTGAAGCTTAGAAATGGTGAAAACAATATGTGACGAAGAAGTAAATAGAAAATTGCACGCATAAGCTGAAACCTTATATATTAGAACTTGAACTAAGTACCAAAGCAGAGCAGAGCTTGCATTTTCCGTAAAGGGAAGCCTTTCTACTCGGAGAGCAAGAGCCCTCCGATTGCAGGAAGCATATCGACGCTAGAAAGGCAGAATGTATTAAGCGCCACTTTTGGTGAAATTGAGTTATATACATCGTTAGAATCGCCTGATTTTTCTCTTTCGAATGGTGTGGGTCTCGTTTTGATCTGAGCACTTTTTTGGCGCTTAATACGTTGGTGATTTTGGAAATAATGATACTTTTTTTTGTATTAACAACCACCCTTTTATATGGTTTGTAAGTTCAAACATACATTATGTTAAGAAAGGAATATAAAACAATTTACCCTTCCTGAAATAGTTAAAGACTTTGCGTTAATTCATTTTTATCAAATATTGATTTTCAATCTTTACTCAGTTAAGCATTTTTAGCTGCTTGTGTTATAAACAATAATTGATATAAACCAAAATGCCTTTGTTTCAATAAGCACATTTTGTGAGTTAATACGTTTTACTTGTTTGTATTTTAAGCTCACTGGTACATAAACTATTTTGCCGGTCGACTTTTTTCACTTTTTTGGCTGTTAATACAAGTTTACTTGAAACAGTCTTATGGTAAAATTGGCACTTAAGCTGTTTTTGGGATCTGTAAATAATTTATATTTGCGAAATAAAACAATTCAAAAGAACTTTAACAAAACAGAATATGGTCGTTAGACTGTAATACGTAAGCTTTATTGCTCAAAAACGCTAATATTATAAATAGGAGTGGTTGAAAGACTGTCGCTTCAGCCACCCGCGGGGCTTCATCGGGAGAGGGCGTGTGCTGGTGTGCCACTTGGCGCCGTCTGCGCAGTGTAATTACTAATTACGTAGGTACAGAACTTGATTTCTTCGTTGGTGTTATAATTATTCGGTACCTATCAATTATTACAAATGATCATCGTTTACAGGCCCAAAGCATCGTACTTATAACATACATACATACATACATACATATACTCACGCCGTTAATTCCCATTGGGGTAGGCAGAGACTATCGATCGCCACTGCGTACGATCTTGGCAAACCTCTCTTGCTTCGTCTACATCCATCAATCTTTTCATACATGCTCTTTTATTCTTCATACTTCGGACGCCTGCCTTTTTGAGCACACTTTCAATTTGGTCCAAGTGTGTCTTTCGTGGCCATCCTCTACTAACATTACCTTCCACATTAGCTCTATAGATACCTTTTACCAATTTCCTATCATCCATCCTCTCGATGTGCCCAAACCATCTTAACATTCCTTTTTCTATCTTACTTACAATATCATCTTTTACACCACACCTTTCACGAATCACATCGTTCCTCACACGATCACATAACCTAACATTACAAACTTTTCCGAGGGACCTCATTTCTACTGCATTCACTCTGCTTTCATGCTTCTTCTGCCACACCCAACATTCACTGCCATACATAAGCGTAGGAACAAGAACGGCATCATGCACAGCCATTCGGGCCCTTTCGGACACCGATTGACTAGACATTAGGCTATCCAATGCTCCATTAATCGCATTACCCTTTTTCACTCTTCTCTCAATATCTTCATCACATTTTCCATCCCTTGTAAACAAACTTCCCAGATATACAAACTCCTTCACCTTTTCCACATCCTTACCATCAATCGCAATCACGCATTCTGTCACATCTTCCTGTCTCTCAAAAACCATCGTTTTGGTCTTATCCACATTCACCCTCATTCCCTTTCTTACAAAAACTTACATGCAATATTCATCATCTCTTGCAACTCTTCTGCCGATGATGCAAGTAGCACTTGATCGTCAGCATACAAGAGGCATTTAATGATGAATCCACCCATTCTTAGTCCATAATCACTTTCACGCAACTCTGTCAAACAGTCATCCATGAACAAATTGAAGAGCCACGGAGAAGCTACACATCCCTGTCGGACACCCCTAGAGATTCCGAACCAGTCAGTGTTTTCCCCGTTTACTCTTACACATGCACTAGAATCCTCATAGAGTCTTCATAGAGTCATCCGAACTTGGACAACACCTCCCATAACACTTTCTTACCACCCTATCATACGCCTTCTCTAAATCAATGAAGGAGCAATACACCTTTTGGTTCTTAGCTAAGAACTTTTCGGTGATGCTCCTTAGAGAGAAGATTTGATCCATACATCCCATTCCTTTCCTAAATCCTGCTTGCACATCCCATATTTTCTCATCAGTTTCAATCATCACTCTTTCAAGCAATACCTTTGCATACAATTTACCGACAATGCTGAGTAGGCTAATGCCGCGGTAGTTTTTAGCCTCCTGGCGTGACCCTTTTCCTTTATACAGGGACACAATCACCGCCTTGCACCAGTCTTGTGTAACTTATAACAAAATGTCTAAAAGTTACTTACTTGCTCTCGCAAATATTCAGATTATAATCTGACCATATACAAAAGCCAAGCACAAGAAGTATATTGTTACACATGGGGAGAAGCTGATGGGAAACGAGGTGGTAATGAGATTGCGACTATCCTCACAATGGTTGATGAACGGCAGACGGTAAAGAATTTACTTGTGTATAGTGACAGATTTGCGTTGGGCAAAATCGCAACAAAATTGTTTTTGCAGCGGTCCACACAGCGGTGCAGGCATGTAAATATATTAAAACAATACGAATGAATTTTCTGCTTCCGGGTCATAATTCTATACCTGTAGACAGTGTTCATGCTGAAATCGAAATAAGCGTAGAAAACGTGATTGTCCTTGCGCCTTCACGAAATGGGCAACAGTATTGGAGCTAGCGAGAAAGAATCCCAAATCATACAATGTAGAAGTACTATCTTACAGTGAATTCCAGGCTTGGGACTAAATAGCTGATAAATATTTCAAAAACAATCTTGCTGGTAAAATCAGTAAGGTCCGAATATTAACTTTTAAAGAGAACATGTCAACATTGTAATAAAAAATGGCATGAGCGACTCTGCTTTTGCAGAAAAAGAAGAAGTTATCAGTAGAAACAGACGCCTTGAAGATAACTTATAAAATAACAGACACCTGATCCCAAAACAAAAACATACATACATATACTCACGGCTATGAATCCGTAGATGGGGTAGCCAGAGCTAAGGAATTAGAAATTCCTCAGCCACGTTTGGTAAGTTCAGTGAGGAAAAGATGGTGAGATAAAGGTTTGGTGATGGGTCTCCAACCGCGTCGCCCAAAAATTCCTTAAAAGCCCCAATACCGTTATTCGCCTCTTACGTACACCCACCGGAAGAAATGGGGTAGTGCTATTCTAAGCCGACACTACACAGCAAGCAAAAACACCCAAAATAAAAACATGGAGATTTAATGAAGCTTTGTAATACATTCGCCATCCCACGGAGATACAATGAAGAATACTTTAGCCAACAACCTTGCAATGCTAAATAGACTTTGCAAGATAATGATATTAAAGATAATGTTGATGATGAAGCTTTCTAGATGCTTCTATATTTAATGTGATTTGTTTTTTTTACCCTAAGTAACAAAACTGTTTTTTTGGGGATAAGTAAGTTTATTGATTAATACTGATAAGAAAACCTGATATTTTATATGATCTTATGGTCAAGAAAAACTGAATGAAGACTCAAAAATAAAAACTATACTTAATAGTAATGTTTTTGCGTCGTATTTCTGTAACGTTTTTAAATGTGGCAAAACAAGAATGTATCTAATCAGGAATACGACCAAAAAATATTCAAGTTTAAAATATGATTGTTACTGTAGAATAATTTTGATATTGCAATAAAACCATTACTAAAATAAGTATATTTATATATTAATAAAATTTAAATATTATGACCAAATACCAGTTAATTCACGCCATAAGACATTCTGCTCCGATACATTTGTTCTGTACAGTCTGTTTATTTCGTTCTTATGGAATATTTAAAGTAACGTAAAATAATTAAAACATTTTGCCCCTCTGGTGGTCACATCTAATTGGTTGTTAAACCTATTTTGCATGGGAATAGTCGAAAAATATGATGTCGCTTCAGCCAATTTTACCTGACCGTGATTTTAGATGCGTACGTATTATGTCCCTTATTTTTGTAAATAGCAGATGTAGAACTCTTATTTTTACAGGAATACATGGAAAATCTTTTCAATTATAACTGTTTTCATTTTCAAAGCAATATCTGCCATAGTGACAGAAATATGATTTTTTTTCAAAAAAATTAAACTTTAAATTGCTCTGGTGGACAATTTATGAAATGGCGCTTAATACATTCTGCCTTTCTAGCGTCGATATATTCACTGGCTCTTGAAGCGAAACGTAAGTTATAAAAATTAAAAAGTTACACTATACTACATCAGTAATGTGTGGGTAGCCAGATGTTATAATTTAGTGATGCCGCAGTCACTTTTTTGAGATCTGACAAAAGATGCTAAAATTAATACTGTAGGTAATCCCCGCATCGCCCAAAAATCGCCGTACGCCACCAAGAAATGGGGTAGTGGTATTCTAGGTATTCCATTATATTTAGATAGACAAAGTTTTGGATAGTTATAAATTATCAAATCTGTGAACTGGAATATTAAAGATCAATTTAATAAATTACGTTGTAGCCAATTTAAGGTTTAGCTATAATTCGTTAATAATTACTGAGCCACAGAGATAAATTCAAAAGTTATTTTATACCAACCTAGAGGTTCATACTTACCAACCAAAAACCAACCCTATTATATGAAATCAAGGAATAAACATATAAAAAAATAAACTAAGAAATAACTTATATAAAGCATAACGTTCTGTTATACACGAAGCCCAAAAAAAACTTTTTAAAAATATTCTTTATTAAACTTTTTAACATAGTAACCAACCTTGATAGCGTCGTAGTATAGAGATCACTAGAAAAAAAAACTTGCTTAAATATTTTTCTTCTTCGACACAACACGTTCCATTTTAAAATTTCAATCCTCAATTATCCTCCTTGTTGAAAGGAAGATTGCCAGTGACCTTTAACGTGTTCTTTATACACGTACATGAAAAGGAATGATCGATTTTTCACTTTCCTTTGCATATATCAATATCATACAGCCAATTGGCGTCGATGTGAAATCTAACATGTGTTGGGGCCAGATGACGATTTCTTCGTTTTAATTATAAATGGCTTTTCGATTGGCTTCGTATCGTTACACACAGGAGAATGTAGAATCTTTGTTATTAGTTTTTGTAAGACTGGGTTCTGGGTATAACTGCTCGTATGTGTGTTATTTCGTCAGTTTGATCACAGATTTTAGGTTTTTTTTGTTTTACTCTCCAACATAAATTTACATTATACGTAACGTTAGGTAAACTCATTACTTATTTCAGCTCCGACTTTTGTAATTTTATAACTTTTTAATATTTAAATTTAGAAATTTAAGATATTTTATTTATGTTCAATTTGGTTTGACATGTCGTTAATATGTTATTTAAAAGCGTTTATCTCCTCATTTTCAATTGCTTAAACACACAGTGAGGCGCAAGTTTACTATCACGAAACTATTTATACTTTTCCATTGCAGCCTGCATAGCTAGTACTAGTGACTTTTCAACTAGATATCGCGTGTTATAAAACAGCCATCGTTTTTGCACTTACTTTGTTTAGTATACTATCATCTTATTCTAACCAATATCGTGAAAATAAACTAAGAAATAACATAATATATGATATAACATGTATATATAGGTAGTGCCCGTAATAGGCCTCCTTGCATGACTAGTACGAGTGAACTTTAAACTAGATATCACGTGGTGTAAAACAGCCATCTCTTTTTGACTTATTAGTATCATATAGTGTCATCTCATTCTAACCGATAACGATAAAATAGCTCGTACTTCGCCTCCTCCCGGCTAGTACGAGCCGTGTTTAAACTAGTTATCGCGCGGGATAAAGCAGCTATCTCTTATGCACTTTCTTAGTATCGCATACTGCCATCTCATTCTAACCGTTATCGTATCGATAAAATAGCGCTCGTGCTTGCCCAGCCCGGCTAGTACGAGCGCTGTTTAAACTAGTTATCGCGTGGGATAAAGCAGCCATCTCTTACGCACTTAGTATCGTATACTGCCATCTCATACTAACCGTTATCGTGTCGATAAAATAGCGCTCGTGCTTGCCCTTCTGGATTGCTTATAGCAGAGGGTTACACATGTGTTAGATGATACATAAACTTCAGAAAACGCAATAATTATTATTGATCAAAGAAAACCTTGGTCACTGTTGTGTATAGCAAACAGATATTGATCCTTCTACGGCACATTTAACATTGTTTTAGAAATTGTTGAATATTTTCAATCTTGTCTATTATTATAACTTTGTTTTATGTCAATACTTCTGTTTGTATGTGGAACTGGGTTAAAAGTTGTCCTATTTTATTTTGGTAACGATTCCAAACATAGTTCAATTTTAAATAGTATTGTATTGATTTAAGCGACATGATAGTCCAGTGGGTAGAACACCTGCCCGAAAACAGAAGGGCGTGAGTTCCAATCCTGGGACGGGCCTACACCAATTTGTCTTTTCTAAAGTCATATGTGTAGTTAATTTATCATGGTTGCTAACGGTGAGGGAAAACATCGTGAGGAAACCCACATGGCTGAGTTGTACTTAGTCATGTGACAGTGTATTCGTACAAAACGGCGATAGGCCTGCCCCCTATCACGTGAGTACACTGTCTAAGCAAAACGTGGGTACCTTCTCTGGAAACTAGATGGCGCTTGCCATGTGAGTACAGGAGTATTGGTACCTCTGCCAACCCCTTCGGGGATAAACGGCGTGAACGTTTATGTTACGTTTATGTTTTATGATTTAATTATCGAAGTAATTTCATTGTTGAACGTTTAAAACTTCATTGTTAGTTGTAATGACTAAATATTTATTGATCACTTAATGTATATTGATTAATCTTACCATCTAAGGGTTGTCTGGAAGATATCACTTTTAGTGATAAAACCGCCAATTTTACTTTTGCTTTAGTACTGAAATTTTGTAAATAATCATTTTGTGGTGTGCAATAAAGTATCTCCTATTCTATTCTATATAGATATACATACATATACTCACGGCTATGAATCCCTTAACGGTGTAGCCAGAGCTTTGGAATGAGGAATTCCTCAGCCACTTTTGGAAGTTGATTGGGGCAAAGATGGTAAAACAGACAGTAAAACGATAACAGTGACAATATTATCAAACAATGCTGGCCATCTGCCAAATGATGAGCGAGACAGTATCGGTTTATACACTCACCGTTTTAATATACGTTACTGACTCATTGCTAGAAAGTACTATGGTATGTTTGTGTGTATAGTAATGTTTTGGTGACGGGTCTCTAACCACATCATCGCCCAAAAATCACTTAAAAAGCCCCTATACCCTTAGTCGCCTCTTACGATCACCCACGGGTAGAAATGGGTTAGTGTTATTCTAAGCCGACACTACACGGCAATTATATAGATAATCTTTATATTTATAAACTTAAATTTATTATATTAGTTATATGGTATGTTGGAGTTTATTTCTGACAGAAATTTAGATACTTATAGAAATATGCTACTTGTACCACCTGGTACTAGAAGCCTATAATGGTCCAGAGACCATTTCATATGGGTGTTTTGCGCAAAACGGAATGTGTTTAGTTTGTTTGATTTCTGACAATATTTTACACCCTGTGATTTTAAACGCATATACTAATTGAAAAAAAAAGAACTTTCTGCAAAATGTTAATAGCATCTTACTCTGAACACCCATTTAATTATAGAAGTTTCAGAACTTAATGTGGTTGAAAAATAATAGTCAGATTTTGATTAGTTTTTCTTTCAATTTTATAAAATTTTAATTTGCTATATTTCTTTATATCTTGAAATCGTATTGGATAGGATTCAATATTTTATAAGCTCTCAATCTAATGAAATATTTTTTTATTAATGCTAAAGTTACTAACGGTTCAATAAATAAAAAACATGCATACATATACTCACAGCCATAAATCACAGAAAGGGGTAGTTAGGGCTTCAGAGCTAGAAACTCCTTAGCCACATTTAAAAGTTGATAGGGGAGAAGATGGTAGAAATAAAGTATCATTGGTGATGGCTCTCCATACCCTTAGTCACCTCTTACGACACCCGTGGGTAGAAAGGGTTCGTGACATTCTAAGCCGGTACTAAACGGCTAATTAAAAAGTTGAACTATAATATTGATAATCGATAAGAACATACATACATATACCCACGGCTATAAATTCCTAGAAGGGGAGCCAGAGGTTTGAAATAAGAAATTCCTCAGCCACATTTAGAGGTTGTGTGGGGATTCCTCACAGCCCATTCGTTTATGTCTCCACCAAGGGGCTCGAGCCTACCCTATAAAGGGCAATTTGGCCATAGCTTTACGTGCCCTCCGAAGCACGGATCTTAATTTTCAGATAATCAGGTGATTCATTCCTTCAATTCAATTCAAGCCTGCAGTATCCTTTCAAACTGGGTTAAATCTTACAAAATAAATTTGTAAGGTTGCCACCCCCCGGGGATCGAACCCGAGACCTCCGTACTTGAAACCAAGCGCCTAATTGTGAGACCACGGAGGCAGTCTAAGGCAGTTGTGTGGGGATAAGATAGGAAAACAATGGTTTTTAGTGATGGGTCTCCAACCGCAGCGCCTTAAATCACTTCAAAAGCCCCAATACCTTTAGCTGCTTTTCAAAAACACCCACGGTTAAAAATGGCTACACAGTCGATCGGAAGTCGGTTAAAACTTCGGTTTTCAGCTCTGCTGCCATAATGCAATGCTTACACCAAAATTAAACTATTGTACATACCAAAATTAAAAAAAAATACTATCGCAGTACATACATATTATACATATACTCACGGCTACAAATCCCTTAACGGGATAGCCAGAGCTTTGGAATGAGAAATTCCTCAGCCACTTTTGGAAGTTGATTGGGGAAAAGATGGTAATAATAAATGTTTTTGGTGACGGGTCTCCAACCACATCACCCAAACATCACTTTAAAAGCCTCTATACCCTTAGTCGCCTCTTACGATCACCCACGGATAGAAATAGGGTAGTGTTATTCTAAGCCGACACTAACGTAGTCTTTTGAATAAATTCTAAACAGTAGCCGATAGGCGCCCGATAGTAGTTATCGATCTGCCGTGGATATCATAATATTGGCTCAAAACTTCAGCGCGCCAATCATAATCCATTGGACGACAGCCGAGTGGATAGGTCCGGAGATAGCGTATTCAATCCCCGCTGAGAGCAACATTTATGTGATGAGCATAAATTATTGTTTCATAGTCTTGGATGTTATTTAAATGTTTATTACACGAGGGAACAGCATTTTCCTTGCATGAAACATTTTGTCCAGTATTATACATTTTCGAGGTCCTGATTTCAGATTTGAACTCAGAATGTTTCTATCAGCTTTAATTTTTGAGTTACAATAAAATGCGTTTATAAAGAAAAAAATTTTTTTTCTTAAAATTTCAATAGAAAACAGAAAAATAGTTAGGGTAAACAGCATTTCGAACTGTTTTTTTGTTAATATTAACCAAACAAAAATAACAATTATCTTTATGATTGGTAGGTTTCCGCCACAGCATTGGTGTTTAATACTTAAAATGGGGTCTTTTCTTATTTGCCCATAATCTCAAAGACTCCACACATGTTTTATAAACCAAATGAGGGACCCAGTACGTGTCACGGGTGTCCAAAGGGAAACCAAAGTAATTAAAATACACTTGTTTTATGACCCACAATACAATATTAAAATTTATGTTTACCACAGATGTTACCAAAACAGTTAGGATCGTTTTTACAATTATTTCTCGTCGTTGACATTGTTAAAAATATTTTTTTAGTGAATAGCACAATTGATTTGTGTTTAAAGTGCTACTAGTAAAGAAATACGTGTGACCGCTGTATATCAAAGACAAAAGCTGTTAGAGAAAAACTGAAAGTAGATTTAAAATCAGCGATCTCAAATTAGTAAACAACAGGCATAAAATTTCATGCAACAAAAACATTTTTTTTTCTTAATTTATTATTTATTTTAGTTTAGAACACATGCGCTGGCAGGAATGTTGAAGAGTAATTAATTACTAACATCGCTTTGTTACACCTGTAACAAATCTCTGACTACCTTTTCACAGTATCGCCGTAAAAAGATAAAGATATAAATATTGTCTTAGCAGAAGTATAAAGAGTGCATAACTAGATAGAAAGTACTACTTTACTTTTCGAATCTAAATATTCGGATACAAAAAGAAGAAATCCTAATCTATGGTCACGTTCTTTATACCTATTCGGATTAGCAAGGACTGTCCATCGCTACTATTTTAACAAATTTTGCTACTTTGGTAATCAAATATTACTAACTCTTTAAAAGCCTTACGCAAATTATCTAAAGCCTTCTCCATTATAACTAAAAGCAACGTCAAAACTTTTTAATCCAATTACAGTTGAACCAACCATTTAAGAGTCGCTAGATATAAGGCTTATATTATCTTGAAATTTCAAACACTTTTAAGTGAAGACAACTGAACTGAACAACTGAATTTGTATTAAAAATATACATACATACTCACGGCTTTTAACCCAAAAAGGGGTATCCAGAACAACAGAACTAAAAACTCCTCAGTCACATTTGGAAGTTAGTAGGGGACAAGATTGTTGAAATAAAGTATCGTTGCTGATGGGTCAACAGCCGCATCGCCCAAAAACCACTTGCTAAAAAGTCCCTTAGTCGCATCATACGATACCCGTAGGTAGAAAAGGGTAGTGACATTCTAAGCCGGCATTACACGGCAAAAAATATATACAAACTCATAAAAGGATGCATGATTCAGTACAGGCGTTCGTGACAAGTGAAACGTGATTTATCACATCGTCAGGTGTGTCGGACGGATGGAATTATACCATGTCTTTTTCTGGTTCATTAGAGTTCTAACGAGTGTTACAATGTGACTGTGAGTTTCACAGATTGCCTCGCTTTTACGCGTAATAAGTTCAACAGCTACTCATGAGATATTTTTCTTTTCAATATAAGAATAGTTTTATTAGCTTTTTCCTGAAATAAAGCAGTGAGTAAAAAGGCATATATAGACTAGATTTTACAAAAATCCCACGCGACGAGAAAAGTAATTGTTTTTAAGAAATATCGTATTTAGAACTCAAATTAATAGAGAAACAGTATCACAATGTTCAAACAGTAAAAAAAATACTACCGATAAAAAAATATTTTACTTATGAATGGCCACACCATTTAACAGTGACATGAGCTCTGAAACATACATACATATACTCACGGCTATAAATCCCTAGAAAGGGTAGCCAGAGCTTAGGAATTAAAAACTCTTCAGCCACTTTTAGTACTACAGTGAGGAAAATATTGTAAAATAAAGGTTGCTGGTGATGGATCTCCAACTGTTTCTATACTAGCTTTTTGCCCGCGACTACGTCCGCGTGGACTAAATTTTGATAATTTATAAATCGCTAACAATTTAACTAATCCAGTTATGGAAAATGTATGAGTTGTCGGTAAAACTTCAGATGGAGACCTTCAATTTGATACCTGAACCATTTTCTAGCTCTTAGCATCGCGTCACAGGCTGGTTCACAAAATCCACCCTCTTTCGTTTAATTAATAATATATGATACAGTCAAAGAAATAAATCTGGATATTATATGTACTGTCTAGCCATTATGTATAATGTCTATTTAATATCTTCGAAGACTTGGATAATGTAATAATACAAGTAGATATTTGGGGTTCATATTGGCTCACATAAAATTCTAAATCATTTCATTGTCTTTCTAACGATTTGCGTTCATAATAAATACTCTTCATAATTTAATTTGTCATACTTTATTTATTAATACATTTTTAATACTACCAACGGAAGTCAACACAGTTAGTAATCACTGATAGATTTGTTATTAATAATGTGGAGGAGGAGGAGGAAATAATATTACTATCTAGATTTTTTTAAACTATAATTTTATTCAAGAATTGTTTTCTTTATGACATTCAATGATCATTTTGTTTTAATTAATAATATTGTTACTAGGATAGTATTGTCACTTGTGTTGAAAATGTTGAATAAGAATAATATTATTTTAATAAAATCATTTTCCATATATTTAAAATACAGATTATGAATTTAAGGTGCTCGCTCCGCTACGCTTCGCTTGCTCCTTTTATACATAACCTAACCTAACCTAGCTAAATGTGACCTTACTTTTCTTCGCCTGCAGGGGGCTTTCTTGCAATAAGACTATTTTTCATAGAAACGTTTTTTCGTTTCATCGTCGGCTGGACCGTATTATTACTTTGGCTAACTTTGACACGCTATTGTGAATAATGTCCAGATAAAGTGATTAATTTATCACTTTGTCTATTGAATTTGGCTTTTATATATAACTAGCTTTTTGCCCCGCGACTTCGTCCGCGTGGACTTCATTTTTTGCATCCAGTTTACATAATACCAAAATACCGAAACACTATCTCAACTTCTGTTTTTTATATTTATAATCCCGCGGGCATTGTAAATGACATAAAGGACATTGAGGCTTTTTAAGTGATTGTTGGGCGATGCAGTTTGTGACCCATCACTAACAACCTTTATTAACCTATCTTTTATCAATATATTTCCAAAATTGGATGAAGAATCTCCGAAGCTATGGCTACCCTTTTATGGAATTTATGGTTGTTAGCATATATTCATGAATGATTGATAGATGGATTTCATAAATTCAATCGCACCAAGTTTTATTATAAAATGTAAAAAAACTCTATATTAACTTTCATTTGCTATATCAACCCGTTAGGGGTTGAGTTCCAAAAATTCCTTTTCAATTGTTCATAAGAATCATGAAACAAATATACCAAGTTTTTATGTTCAGAAATGAGAATATCTTTAGTAAGTACAGATACGGATAGTAGTTTGGCGCTGCGGCGACGGCCCGGTGCTGCCCCCTACACTGACCGTTGGTGATAGTGGGAGAGCTTGCAGCGATTGCTCGGCAATATAGGGATGATTAGTGGTGGATCTCCTTCCAAAATAATCGCTAAATTGAAGGGATAGTGCTTGTTATTATTATATATAGTGTTATTTTAAGCTAATAAAACATTTTTTTACAAAAAGCTTGAATTACCTGAGATACGAACCCGGGACGATTGATTCATAATAGTTCTAATTAAATATTCATAGTAGTTAGTTATACCGCTACGCCACGGAGACGTTACCGGGGCGGTGTCAAATTTTTATTACGCTTTATTTCATATTAGTCTTACTATTGATAAACAAATTTGTCATTTAAATTGATGAAACCCCTTCATCTTTCCATTATGAACATTAACAAAGTGTCTGATGTGAATTCCATCGATGATAAAAATAATCGCTGCAATATATTGAGCCATATATGAGTTAAGGTTTTTGATGTTCCTATGAGAACTCTTGCGGATTCCTTAGTTTCAAGGAATCGTCGTCGTTTCATTTAGCTTCTAAATTTACATGTTAATATTCGTTTGCAATATAAGTAGATGTAAAAAAAAATGTATACGATGAAAAAATGGTACATCATCCCTCGGGAGTTCCTTATTTTCGGGGATCCATTACCGTACCATTAAGCTTCTAAATTTTGATTTTTATATTAGTTTACAATATTTTACGTTGTTTTAAACGATACACAGCGCCATCTCCAATGCATTTAGTAAGCAAACAATATTTTTGATTTCCCATGGGAACATATTTTTTCCGGGATAAAAAGTACCCTATTATTTAATTTAGACTTCTAACTACACGTCTGAAAAATTTCAAAGCAATCGGTTCAGTATTTACGGCGTGAAAGCGGAACAAACAAACAAACAAACTCACTTTCCCATTTATAATATTAGTATGGATGACCAGTCATTATGTATAATATCTATTTAATCACTATGACTGTAACATATTCATCAGATTGTAATGAAATTGTGAAATTTAATTGTATGTATTGTTGATTTGCCTAATTAAATAAATAAACTGTATTTTGCACTTGAATTTATAATTTAAGGAACTTTATCCAAACTTAAATATAATGCATTCAGTTAGAAAATATTATCTTCTTTAAGCGAAACTTACGATAAATTAGGACAATCACCATAATTTAATGTGTTTTTCATGATTTTTTTTTGTTGCTATGATTCTGTGCTATCTTGTATTCGAAATTCCAACTACATTAGCTGTATGTCTTTCGCATCTTATAATTCTTTATTTTCTTTATTTTCTAAATCCTAATAATCACACCTCACAAAGCTTTCTAAGCCCAACTCACGTAACACACAATAATTTGGTCACGCACCTTTTGTCTGAAGATTAATTTGAGTGAATTAAGCCTTGAGTCGGGTTGAAGGTCAATATCCGAAAGGAATTAAACCTGCTGACTTTGGGATCCATTTTGTAAGCTAAGCTGGCGGGGATTGTGGGACATACGGACATAATAATCATTCATTTTGATAGGTTACCCTTTTTTACGAGACCAACGCAGCGGTAAAAAAGACATCTTTTATATGCCGACTCAGTCGAGTTTTTCAGAATTTGGAATAGCTGAAAAAGTATTTAGAGATATTCTTTTTATGTATTTTAAAGTAAAACAATAGTTTTTATTTTATTTTATAGTGTTTCTTTAATCCCTTTTCTTGTTTGTTAAATCTGCCACCACTACGAGTAATACATGATTATCTGATAAAATACACAAAATGTATCCAACATTCCCGGGAAATCGCTTGAGCTTCATCTATATTAACCTCCAAATTTTCAAGCTTTACAACTTAATACTAGAATTTAATAATAAATTATCATCTATAGTCCGGTCGGCAGGTGGTTTCAGATAGAAAAAGGTCGGAATTTAATGAAACTTGAAGATGTTGTTCAGGGATGGTTAATTAACATTTTGTCAAGTTTTGGACCTCGAGGACCCTGTGCAAAAAGAGGAGGGAGGGGAGAACTGTAAAAATCTCGACCTTTCGTCAGTTTTTCGTCAAATAACTTTTTTCCTTACATCCTACGACAAAAGCGTTCTGAAAAATTTTGTAGTACGTGAAATTATCTACAATTTGAGTATTTACATATGTCTGTGTGTCAATTCCTTACTGAGATATGGCGCTTCGCAGAAAATATTTTTTTTCCGAAATTCAGTAAAAATACCTTAAAAAAGCAGAAACCATCCTTATTTTTTATTTTAATAATAATAATTGTTGTTATTATGGTCTGTAATTTTGAACCCCCCCCCAATCCCCCCTCCGTTCCCCACCTAACCCCAATTCTCAAAAGCTTATTTTCTACTGTAATTTCATACCAACCATATATCATGTCGGTAATATTGGTATTGACATTAGTTACTTTTTAGACCGATATTCCCTCTCCCTCTCCTTCCCTGCACTACATAATTGTTCCAGGGTAGGTAAAAAAAGGTGTAGTCCTTTCGTAAACAAAATTAATGATATTAACAAAATTAAGGTTTTGACAAAGTATACAATAGAGGCAACAGAGATATTGTTGGAAGGTCTCTCATACATAGTAGGTACGCATTTGTACTCATTACAGGTCCTGTCGAGATTTTTTAGCCGTTGGTTCTGCTTCTTATTGCTCGTCGTCCTTCTGCACAATCAGGCTGTTAAGAACATCCTCGCCGTCGTCGTATTCGTCGATTATGTCTGACGAGTCCTCCTCGTTCAAATCAGTTGCAGGGGCGTTTTCGCAGGAGTGGCCTGTGCAGTACTTGCACATAGCTGAGCATCTTAGACCTGCTTTCTTGGAGCTGCAAGCTCCGGTGCTACAGCCTTTGCTGCACTTGTAGGAAACAATTTGGAGGATGTTATCTGGCGCAGCATTTTTCGTTGTGGGGATTGGTAGTACCCCTCGCGTGGTTAGGCTCCAGCCCCAAACTGATGGGCGAAGTTCATTACCTAACCACGCTTGTACTTGCTGGTAAGTGCGGAGGGAGTGGTAATTGGCAGCGTCCCTTGTCGGTGGTAGGCGGGCTAGTTCCAATTTAGCCTTCGTCACTGATCGTGTAAATAATCGGTATCGCAAGTCGTCAAGGTTGTCATTGTCAATATTGCCTCCATAAACTACTACCAGGAACTTTTCTCCAGCGTCCTTGATTTGCTGAGGAGTAGCGTTTGATGTAAGAAACGGAGCCACTACTGCAGAGAGGGCGGTATTCTTCATATAGGTGCTGCAAATTTTGTTCTTTCCCAATCCATACGGTGCTGACGTGGTATCACACCCACTCACTGCGTGGAGGAAAAGTATATCTTTGGGAGGAAAGGAACAGGAACTTGGTGAGTAGAGGACACTAGGACCACCACCTCTTCCACTTTTCTGAAGATAGATGTTCTTTATGGACATACCCAATGCCGTCAACTGAATAAGTATGTCCACATCTTCAACAATAATAATGACGCTGTCGAATTCGCTTGCTTTGGATATGGCGGTGTTGACGATCAACACGTCGGCGTCTTCATGTGTTTGCTTCACTTCGATGCTAGCTCACGCTGAATTTCGGAAAAAAATATTTTCTGCGAAGCGCCATATCTCAGTAAGGAATTGACATACAGACATATGTGAATACTCAAATTGTAGATAATTTCACGTACTACAAAATGTTTCTGAACGCTTTTGTCGTAGAATGTAAGGAAAAAAGGTGATTGACGAAAACTGACGAAAGGTCGATATTTTTGCAGTTCTCCCCCCCCTCCTCTTTTTGCACAGGGTCCTCGAGGTCCAAAACTTGACAAAATGTTAATTAACCATCCCTGAACAACATCTCCAAGTTTCATTAAATTCCGACCTTTTTCTACCCAACTCCACTTCTTGCGACTTGTCGACCGGACTACTACCCGTTTTGCATTATTAGCGGTAGTTACGTGAATTTATGTAAGATAAGAGATTTCTGTGGTTCTCGAATCATTCATATACATACATACATATAAACTCAGGGCTATAAATCACTAGAAGGGGTAGCCAGAGGAATTAGAAATACCTAAGCCACTTTTGGAAGTAAAACAGGGAAATGATGGTAAAATTATTTTAACCTTACAGGGGTTAAATCTTACAAAATAAATTTGTAAGGTTACCGCCCCCCGGAGATCGAATCCGAGACCTCCGTACTTGAGACCAAGCGCCTAATTGCGAGACCACGGAGGCAGTCTAAGGCAGTTGTGTGGGGATAATATAGGAAAACAAAGGTTTTTAGTGATGGGTTTCCAACCGCATCGCCCAAAAATCCATTAAAAATCCCCAATACCCTTCCCCTTAGACGCCTCTTACGTACATCCACGGGAAGATACGGGGTCGTGCTATTCTAAACCGTCACTGCACAGCCAAATTTTTTATGAGATTATATAAAGGTGTGATGTGCCTATAATATCGGCGATAATTCAAAGTGTGAATACTGAACTGTGTATAAATATTATATTAAATCAATTGAACTTCGATTTCGCTGTGAATAATTTAACAGTCTGATGCCATTGGTCCACGTATTCGTATCTATTTTATTCGTTGTCTTATTATTGGTCGATTTGTTCTTTATAATTTTATTATTTAGGAAGCGTGTTATTATTCGTTTTACATGTTATTTAATTGATTGAAATAACAGCTTGGATTATTCATGCTAGAATTATAAAGGGGTTTAATTTGTAATTATTGATGTTTGTTTGTTTGTATGGCTAATTTTCGGAAATACTGAACTAAAACTGAGAAGTCTGTAACAACCAAAAAGCTTTACTATACAGGAAAGGTATTTGAGATAGTATAGAACAGTAGAACTCCAACTAATATAATTTTGTATGTAGCTTCTTTTTCAAAATGTGTTCATGTAACAATTTTTAATACATTTATGCTAGAAATTCAATTATATTCCTATCATAGTAAAGGTGTCCACTGCTACACATAGGTTATAGAATAGTATTATTGTGTGTAGAAATCATGATGAACAGATATTTAGTTATGTAACAGTGTGAGTAAATTTTACAGGCGACAAATAGGTATACTAAACACCAAATTATTAAAAATCCAGCCAATATTTAGATTTACATATAAATGTTCTACAAAACTCTTAGAATAAAGTACCGTATATAGTATGGCATTTAGTGCCGGCTTAGAATGTCACTACCCCTTTCTACCCACGGGTGTCGTAAGAGGCGACTAAGGATATGGGGCTGTTTTAAGTGGTTTTTGGGAGATGCGGCTGGAAACCAATCACCGACGTTACTTTATTTCTACCTTCTTGTCTATCAACTTCCAAATGTGGCTAAGGAGTTTCTAGCTCTGAATCTCTGACTACCCCTTTTTGGGATTTATGGCCGTAAGAATATGTATCGTGGGTAAAAAAGGGTAGTGACATTCTAGCCGGCACTAAAATACAATAGGTATACATACATACATATAGTCGCGGCTATAATTTATAGCGGCTATATAAATCCCTTGAAGGGGTAGCCAGAGCTAGGGAATTAGAAATTCCTCAGCCACTTTTGGAAGTTGTGTGGGGAAAAAAAAGTTAAATGAATGTTGTTGATGATGGGTCTCCAACCGCATCGCCAAAAAATACCTTAAAGGCCCCAATACCGTTAGACGCCTTTTACCACCACACTTCCGCGGGATATACAATCTCATAATCGACGATTTCGGATGATGCATTCGAAGTGTGGTCATCGTCGTGTGGACTCATCTGTCCAGAGCGTCTAGTTCGGACTGGGTCCATCTGAGCACGCCAAACGTGTACATCATGAAGGCATGACCCAGGAGTTAATGGCTCGGATCTTATTAACGCCTGACAAGTAGCTATTAAGCACACTTTTCAGACGTTCATTAAACTCCTCGCAAACACCCTGTTTCATATTTGCTACCTTCACACCGATAGTCTGTGACATGCCCAGATACCGGTATGTTTCAGCCTCGGATAGTGACTTCAAATGATTGGTGACGACAGCGACACCATCAGAGTGCACGACATGCCCCTTCTCGACATGAATGACCGCTCACTTGTCGACCCCAAGCTCCATCTTGACGGAACCACTGAAATAATTAGTGATCGTCAGTAGCTCCACCAATCTGTCAGCCATGGGGGCGTAAAGCTTTAGGTCATCCATGTAAAGTAGATGAGGCAAGCGTGGTCCGCCTCTCCGAAACTGAGAGCCCGTCCCCGAATTCTCTTACGAGTGTACTTAGAGGATTCAGAGCCAAGCAAAACCAAACTGGACTCAGGCAATCGCCCTGGAAAATCCCTAGCCCTATATCAATTTGGACATCCGTGTCTGTCATCCGCTGACCGTCTAAACTCAAGCCGATCTCCAGCACCCAATAAATTGCCCGAGGAAGTGTCAAACTGTACTATCAATTTTGCACAGTTCGAGAACCCTATGTACCGAACGAACGCCTTTCTGTAGTCTATCCACCAGCGGAGAAGTTCCGACAGTTGCGTTAAGGAATTGAGCGGTATTGTGTTGAATCCGCGGTAACATTGTTCTTTGGAGCTAAATGAGTGAACTCAGTAGCGTGACAGTACGTGAACCCCTTCAACCAGTAATAGTGCAATCCGTCTGGCCCCGGACTTTTTCAGTTCCGAGCCTTACGGATCGGAGCCACCACATCCTCTTCGGATATGTTGCCGGGGTTCATAGGCGCTATGGATTCGCACGCTTTCTCGACCACCTCGAACCGTCGGCCCTCTTCGTGATCAACAGACAGCGACCAAAACCCACGCCAAAAGGCAACTACGTCGGCTTTTTGTGGTCGCAGATCCGTCGAAACCACGTTCGGACAATAGGTATACTAAGCACCCAAAGATAAAAACTCCAGGCTAATTTCATATTTATACAGATATTCTAAAACTCTTAGAATATACTGTTAGTACAACGATTAAAGCAATCAAGACCAACATCATTAAGCTGTAACTGCGTAGCAAACTATAACCTTCTCTTTGCACACATTCACGGATCGCTGGTATGTCGAACTGCTTCAGGGCACGGACTGAGATGTCAACCGTTCATCCGCTGTAATATATGCATTTGAGAGAGACTATGTCTCATAAGAATCCAAATACGGCAGTTTTGAATTAATAATCTGGTCAGTAGCATTTACGCATGTCTTTCTACAAGAATTTAAAAAGTAATGTGTGCATTGGTTCCAAAACATCAACTTTATTAAAATTACAACGCTCTGCTACTCAAAAGGATTTTCCTTAGTACAGGAGACAGACTGCTCAGGGGGTCTTTATAATGGGGTCCAGTACTTAGAAAAGGTATTTGACATGATAAAGAGACTGTTCGGTAATGTGGTTGGAGGCCCATGACCAACGATCCTTTTCTTTGTAATATTTTCTTTTCCTTCAAAACTGGCCCATGAATTTCTAGAAACTCTGACTATGGTGGTCAGAGTGTGAGTATTTAATTTATGACTTATGCGTGTAAATCATCTGCCAGTATGTTTTCAAGTTGTTATTTATGAAATCTCAAACTCAACTCAAAGCAAACGTTCACGCCGTACATTGCTGAAGGGTAACTAATACTTCTGAACATCATATGACATTGTTACCTGGTGTACTCATGTGAAAGATTGCAGAGCTATCGCTGTTTTGTACGAATACACTGTCACATGACTAAGTACAACTCAGCTATGTAGGTTTTCTGACGATATTTTCCCTCGCCGAAATTCTACGTGTGTACTAAAACAAACATCATATAACAAACTCAACAGTTGACACAAACTTGACGAGTGTGTCGAGAGTTTGGTGATGGGAGTTGGAGCAACTTTATAACGAATTTGTTATTCACTAGACCACGACGATCTTGTTACGAGATATGCTGGGCGATGTGCGACAGAAGCTATATTTTTGATCTATCTAAATACCTACATACACACAACTCACGCTGAACCCCTGAAGGTGTTGACAGAGGTACTCATACTTCTGAAAATCACGTGACATTGTCTCCTGGTGCTCGGAGTACTCACGTTTGGCTTGGATATAATCTCAAAAATATAAATCCCTAAAGTTGCATAATTTCAGTTATTTTTAGAAGTAATTCCAAAGCTATTTGCTGTGTAGTATCGGCTTAGAATAGCAGTACCCCATTTCTTTAGGTGGGTGTAAGTAAGAGGCGACTAACGATATTGGGCCCTTTTAAGCGATTTTTGGGCGATGCGGTTGGAGACCTATCACCACAACCTCTATTTTACCATCTTTTCCCCACGCAACTTGCAAAAGTGGCTTCTAGGGATTATTAGTAATAGCCGTGAGTTTAATATATGTATGTAATTCCAAAGCTACTTTTGGAAGTTGAGAGTGGAAAAGATTCCAAAACAAAGAATCATCGGTGATAGGTTTCCAGTCCAGCCCCCTCTCTCAACAATCATTTGAAATACCAAAATACCCTAAGTCATCTCTTAGGACACTAACGGAAAGAAATTAATAAGGTTACCACTATTATAAGCCAACACTAAACAGTTAAAAAAACTTCTGCGTGCAATCAGCCATAAATAATAAATATTTGTACCTACTACGATTCTATCCATATAGTTAAAACTGGTAGTTTTAAAACTGTTGTGGAACCGATAGATTTCCCGTGAAACTACCTTTCTGTGCCAAAGTGCTATGAAACTAAAGATTTGTTCTTTCTATTGTTGTTTATGTTCCCATATCGTAAAGGAAATAATACAAATTTAACTAATAAAATAGAAAGAGGACCTTGTTTCTAGACTCGTAAAATAACACAAAGCATCATAAGATAATGATTCGTTGTGATTTTAATATATTATATTTTTTTGCAAAGTAAAAAGTTCAGCTAAGTTGTATTTATTTCAAGTGTTTAACATATCTACTTAAGTTTATTATTATTTTGGGAATATTTTTAAGTTTTTCGCCTCTCCCATGTCCAAATAGAAATTTTATAATTTAAATGGGAGAGGCGGTACTCCTCGACAAAAGAACAGTTGCTCGGGGTCAGGGACTCAGGTTCAAGAACAGATGGACGATCCGTGCCGTATCGAGCCGTACCGCCTCCTGCATTTGTGCTGGAACCGACACGCCACAAAAATCCAATCGCCTCAAGTTGGTCGCGAGGCTTATTGGAATTAACTCGTTCGCGGACAAAACAATTGGGATAATTAATGTCGAGGTCACATCCCACATGTAGGTGATCTGATCGAGATACTACCGACGTTTCTCGATTTCGGCTTCCACGAGACCCTCGTCATGTGGGATAGTGACATCCACTAGAAACACCCTCGACTGCAACCGATCCCATACCACGATATCAGGCTTATTTGCTAGAATAGTCCTATCCGTGATAACGGATCGGTCCCAATAGAATTTGGTAGATACTTGTAATACGGCAGCCTCTGTTGCAAGAGTCCGTATTAGGTATTTAAGAACGAGCTCCTGATGTAGGATTTTGGCTGCTTGGTTGTGTCTGTGCAAGTACTCAGTGTTAGCAAGAGCCGAACAACCGTAACCAACATGCCTAAGTGACTCTCCGGGACAGCCACATGCTCTATATTTATCATCTCGGCTCAAGCTACAGACATACGTCTGTAGTCCGATCTATTTACATGTTAAGGTTTAATTAAAATTTAAAGATATTGGCATTTTAACTGTCCCTTGCCAATACATATTTGAGAATTTAGTGTATGCCAAAAAGCATTTAGGCCAATTTAGTAAAGTAAGTGATAGGCATACTGTTAACACTCGAAATAAAGACAAACTTAAAGTACCGAAGTGGAGACTTAATAAAGTAAGTAACTCCTTTCTGGGACTATCCCTCAAAATGTTCAGTAAACTAAGTTAGTCTAAGTAAGTCTTGTTTCTGACATATAAGAATTGCCTGTGGCATCATTTAAAAAGGCAATTAATCAATGCTTCTATAGAAATCTTACTAACGTGTTCCAGATTTTTCACACGACAAGGAAGAACCCAACGGCGTTGGGCCAACGCGCACATGACTGTGACCGTAAAGCTATGAATCTTCCCTCGTTAATCTCAGGAATAATTGTCTGGTGAGGATATTTTTTCTCACGTCATGTAATTGGTTTAGAGAAGGCGTATGATCGGGTGGTAAGAAAGTGTTTATGGGAGGTGTTTATGGGAGGTTCCAAGAGAGATATCCAAGTTCGGTTTGGGGAGTCAACTTATACGTGCATTGGTATCACTCTATGAGGATTCTAGTGCATGTGTAAGAGTCAACGGGGAAAACACTGACTGGTTCGGAATCTCTAGGGGTGTCCGACAGGGATGTGTAGCTTCTCCGTGGCTCTTCAATTTGTTCATGGATGACTATTTGACAGAGTTGCGTGAAAGTGATTATGGACTAAGAATGGGTGGGTTCATCATTAAATGCCTCTTGTATGCTGACGATCAAGTGCTACTTGCATCATCGGCAGAAGAGTTGCAAGAGATAATGAATATTGCATGTAAGTCTTTTGTAAGAAAAGGAATGAGGGTGAATGTGGATAAGACCAAAACGATGTTTTTTGAGAGACAGGAAGATGTGACAGAATGCTTGATTGCGATTGATGGTAAGGATGTGGAACAGGTGAAGGAGTTTGTATATCTGGGAAGTTTGTTTCCGAGGGATGGAAAATGTGATGAAGATATTGAGAGAAGAGTGAAAAAGGGTAATGCGATTAATGGAGCATTGGATAGCCTAATGTCTAGGCAATCGGTGTCCGAAAGGGCCCAAATGGCTGTGCATGATGCCGTTCTTGTTCCTACGCTTATGTATGGTAGTGAATGTTGGGTTTGGCAGAAGAAGCATGAAAGCAGAGTGAATGCAGTAGAAATGAGGTCCCTCAGAAAATTTTGTAATGTTAGGTTATGTGATCGTGTGAGGAACGATGTGATTCGTGAAAGGTGTGGTGTAAAAGATGATATTGTAAGTAAGATAGAAAAAGGAATGTTGAGATGGTTTGGGCACATCGAGAGGATGGATGATGGGAAATTGGTAAAACGTATCTATAGAGCTAATGTGGAAGGTAATGTTAGTAGAGGACGGCCACGAAAGACACACTTGGACCAAATTGAAAGTGTGCTCAAAAAGGCAGGCGTCCGAAGTATGAAGAATAAAAGAGCATGTATGAAAAGATTGATGGATGTAGACGAAGCAAGAGAGGTTTGCCAGGATCGTACGAAGTGGCGATCGATAGTCTCTGCCTACCCAAATGGGAATTAATGGCGTGAGTATATGTATGTATGTATGTAATTGGTTTTATGTGATGGATAATTTAGTTTAATTATGTCAAACTAGCGTTTGGTTTGGTCGCATATAAAATCTTTTTAGAAGTTAAAATTGCACAAAACATATTAAGAAATAATTATATAACAATGTGAATGTAAAGAGTTTTTTGTTGCTTCTTCTCTTTACGAACACCTTCCAAAGCAACGGATTAATGAGTCAATTTATAATTTTCGACGTTCAAAAATGATAGTTTGAAAATTAAACTTTTTGACTTTTTTTGTGAATACTCTGTCAAAGCTAAACGTGGGTACTCTGAACACCAAGTGACAATGTCTTGTGATGTTCAGAAGTATTTGTACTCTGCCAAACCGTTCGGGGATATACGGGGTCAACTTTTGAGTTTGAGGTTTTGACTGTTATTATTGAAGCGCTTTGAAGCTCTATAGTTTCGGTTTAGAACACTAACCCATCACCTCCTGCAGGTTTCGTATTTACAAATTGATTAGCGATGTGTTTAGGACGATTTATACATGAGTAAATAAGTACATCTATAATTAAAACATACATACATACATAAAAATACATACAGCTATAAATCCCAAAAAGGGGTAGCCAGAGCTTCAGAGCTAGAAACTCTTCACCCACATTTGGAAGTTGATTGGGCACAAGATGGTAGAAATAAAGTATCGTTGGTCATGGGTCTCCAAACGCATCGCCCAAAAACCACTTTAAAAAGCCCCGTACATAAATAAAAATGTATTCTAACAACAAATACTTTAAGTCAAAATAATTAAAAAGAACATCGCGTATCGCTAACTATACTGCACAACCAATGCAAGTTTCAGAACTGTGCTGGTGAAGGGAAAACATTGAGTTTGTATGTGGATTCAACAGTTCTACGTTTGTGTTTCCAACGCAAAATTACAGACTTTAGTGCACTTCAAGAGCAAGGAATTTGCAGATTTGCTATTATTTTATATAGTTTATTAGTTACGATCGATAGTATCTTCCTACCACAATGGGAACTAACGGCGTGAGAATATGTTTGTATGTTTCATTGAAAATTCACACTGTTGTTGTTGCTCTTGTTGACCTTTTGATAAATAATATTTAGATTATCAACTTTTTTCTGAGACAATTTGTAAGTGAGAACTCCCAGCACCAAAAGGAAAATATAAGTCAGTCCTATTCTAACCCAATACTAATCAACTAATGTAATTTTATACTAAAATAATAATACAAACTTTTCTTTTAACAAAACTGTAAAGACTACCAGAGTCCTTTGATATCATAAAATAAATAACATCGTAAAGATTGTGAAGATATTGAATCACATTAAGAGGTTATTCAGTTCGTTTATATGTAATACGTGGGCTGCCAATGGTCGGTCTACTTCAACTTAACTACGATTTACGTTTCACATAATGGCCTACGAAATTGTGTTTCATCTTGAAAATTTCCCTTTAAGACCTTCACATAAGAAGAGATAAAGTTGAATTAAGTGGGCTTGTTGAAGATTGGGATAATAAGCTGAACTTTATTTGCGTACTTATTTATGTCCTGTTGTTCCTTCTCACCCACAGGAGACCCCTCAGCAGCCCCGGATCTAGGGGGGGGCAAACCGGGGCACCTGCCCCGGGCGGCAGTTTCAGAGGGCGCCAAAATCAATTTAGTACATTCTGTATAGTTGTAGCCTAATTGGCAATACTGATAACGGACGTATCACTGCCGGAGATTCCCCCGTATGTCACATGTAGCACTAAAGGCTATACGAACCGAGCCGAATAACCCTTTACGCTAAGGGACGATCGTTGTTTAGTTTATTTTAGACTAGTGGATCGTCCCAGCTTCGCACGGGTAGCGTTGTTTTTTTAAATATCTGAGGTTTCTTTCTTCAGTCACTGCTCAAGCATTGTGAAATTCAGCGCAATGTTTTCAATTTATTAAATTTATAACACTCCCTAAACAGTGTAGTTTGGTGATTTTGAATGCGCTTTAATGAACGGTTCAGTATTTCCGTTTAATAGCAAATTTTGGAATAAAACGCTATGAAGTATTTATAACAATCTAAACAATAAATCCTTACGTGATGTAGGATGCAACTACTGCGTCGTATCTAGTATGTTATATGTAAATTAGTAAAGATTTGGTTTTGGTCACGGGCGCGATGGCTTATTTTATGTATAATTTCGGTGTTTCTCTATCGATTTCTATGATTATTTTTTTATTAAATAGGTAATAATGTCACCTATTTTAAATTAGAGATGAGTAAGAGGTTGACAAACGTAAGAGTAAACAAATATAATCAGAATGTTCCGAACTGCTAACCTATCAGGTTTTGTTACGGTTGCTTGATATATAGATTTCTATGTAAGTTTAACCATTAAGGCTGCACACGCGACGGAAGCTTAAAAAATGGAGTAACTTCTCCCGTTTTCCCAAAATTTCCCAAAATTCCCCTTTACTACTCTGCTGGAAAGTATACAAAAACCTGCCCAGGAGTATGAAGAATAATTGTACCAAGTTTCGCTAAAATCCGTCGAGTAGTTTTTGTTTCCATAAGGCACATACAAACCGACAGACAAACAGACAGACAAAAATTTTACTGGTTGCATTTTTGGCATCAGTATCGATCCCTAATCACCACCTGATAGTTATTTTGAAAATATATTTCATGTACAGAATTGACCTCTCTGCAGATTTATTATAAGTATAGATTGCGTGTCCGAGTAATTAGTAAAATGAAACAACAAAGAGCCTACATGAAAATTTCGCCTTCCTCAGTGGTCACGCATTTTTAAATATGTCGCCTGATGATCTGCAGAAACATAGAGCCGATCTAGCTCGAAAATACTCAAAAGACTTGAATACAGTTGATTTTTGCCAGGAACTTTCTGAATTCAAAGACCTAGTAACGGAAATTGATGAAAAATCAAGTGCATTCGACCTGTTACAACATCTGTGTAAGAATGACTTGCAAGAAGCGTTTCCTAAAGTTAGTATAGCTTTGAGGATATACTGCACATTACCGACGACATCTGCCAGCTGTGAGCGAAGTTTCAGCAAATTAAAAATAATTAAAAACTATCTGCGTTCAACAATGAGCCAAGAACGTTTATCTGGCCTCACGATTCTAGTTATTAGGGTTCCGTAGCCAAATGGCAAAAACGGGGACCCTTATAGATTCGTCATGTCTGTCTGTCTGTCCGTCCGTCCGTCCGTCCGTCCGTATGTCACAGCCAGTTTATTCCGAAACTATAAGAACTACATTATTGGGAATTGGTGCGTAGATGTATTCTGTAAACCGCATTAAGATTTTAAAATAAAATCTGAAAAAAAAACCAAAATTTTTAGGGTTCCCCATACATAGAACTGAAACTCAAAATTTTTTTTTCATCAAACCTATACGTGTGGGGTATCTATCAAAAGGTATTTGAAAATGATGTTGAGGTTTCTTATATCATTTTTTTCAAAACTGAATAGTTTGCGCGAGAGACTTTTTCAAAGTGCTAAAAAGTGTGTCCCCCCCCCCCGTAACTTCTAAAATATGGGCATGATAATACTGAAAAAAATATATGATGTGTATTACCATACAAACTACTAACGAAAATTGGTTTGAATGAGATCTAGCCCGTAGTTCTATTTTTAAACGTCATAAATCAAATTACTTACCTAATTTGGCTCCTATGATTTTCACACAAACGGGATTTTCTATATATATGATAGTACGGAACCCTTAGTGCGCGATCCGACTCGCACTTGGCCGGTTTTTTGAAAATAAAACTTCCTTTGAGACGGACTTTGATGAGCTAATAGATTCTTTCGCGGAAAAGAAAGCACGCCGTAAGATAAAAGTAGTGGTAGTAAGATAAAAGAGTAAAAAAACGATAAGGAAAATTAAAACAATGTCTTGAATATCGGGAGCGTTGTTAATTGTTGTTGTTATATTTAATTTGGTGTCACACTAAAGAAAAAGTTATTAGTAATAAATAATAAAGAGTATTTATTAAAGAGTTTTCTTTCGACCACCAAAAATGACACTTAGTGTTAATCAAACGCTCACGAGATGGAGCGCTATATCAATTTCTTGCCCCGGTTCGAAAAAATCGTATATCCGGGGCTGCCCCTCAGCAAATATATTTTTCATTAGTATTGTTTTCCCACGCAACGTCTGAAAGTGGATGAAGGATTTCTGATTCTGAAGCTATGACTACCCTTTTTTTGATTTCATAACCGTTAGTATATTTGCATGTAAAATAATTATGTGAGGTAAATCTTAAGATTTCATTTACTCAAATCAAAATAATCACTTTAGTAAATTTTTAATATCTCAAAATAAAAACAAAAATCTAAGAAGCCTTTTAATTCAAACAAAAATATTTGTTAAAATGAAGGGTATGTAGAAGGTGCTGGTATTTTATTATAAGAATGTTAAGCGTCGTAAATGAAATTGGTAAATTATGCAGTGTACCGACCAATCTACATACTCTCCCAAACATCAAGGGGAATGTAATATTTTTCGGGAATTGACAGATGTGTACTGCCGCATTAAAAAGGTTTGTTGACGGCAAAATTATGGAAATAGGTACATGAAAAAATACAATATATTAAACCAGTCCGATACCAATGTGTGATAAGATGAACCAATAAAAATTAATTATATTTTATTACTTTTAAGTTGTGTTTAATATGTCAAATCACATTTGTGAGTTTATGCCACATGAGTTTAATCCGCGACTACCGGATTGTAGAGACTGGCAGGCATAGTTTGCTTACCCTATTAGAAACTCACAGTTATGAGTTTTTATACGTTTGATATCAATGACTAAGAAAAAAATTAACACCAATAAAAGAAAATGTATGTTGTTTAATAAAATAAAACAAACAGAAAATTGCTATAATTTTTAAAGAATAGTTTGACGACTGTACTTGTATACGTGTTATTTGAAAGGCACGCGCTGCGCAAAGAGGTTTGCAATTTCACATAACCTATTTGGAATACAGGAATAAGAAATACAGTGAATTCTAATGTAACGTAGTTTAAAGTTTTCGTATTTTATATTTTTATTTATTTATTTATTCACATTTACAAAAAAAATGCCATTACAGTGAACACCAATGCGACATTTTTTTAAATATACTAAGTACACATAAATGGCTAATTAATATACATATCAAATTACAATACTAAAAATAAAATTATATCTAAAAATAAAAACAATGATAAATTTACTATCAAATAACCTACAAATAACCAATTTTACTATTAAATAATATCTAATAAATTATATATTCATACTCACTAATAAAAAAAAATACATAAAAAAAACTTTTTAAAATGAAAATATTACTCTGGATTACCGTAGCATATGTATTTTGTAACTGCTTTTTCAAGCTCGCTCATGTTGCATACTAGGATGTCGATCTCCTCTGCCAGTATATTTAATAGGCGAATGCCTCTAGTAAGGGGTGCGTCGTTGACCAGAGCCGTCTGTCCCAGCGGCACCTCGAACATTCTGTTCTTGCGGCGGCGGAGTGATCTGCTTGGGACAACTAATTTTAACAGTTTAAGCACCTCCGGGTTGTATTCCAATCCACGTACTACTTTAGTAAGAGACATCACCAGGGCTACATTTCTTCTCACTTCGAGTTTGTTGTACCCTACCATTCCCAGTACAAACAATGTTGGGTACATGAGTGGATAGAAAGGGTATACACCGTACAGTTTTAGGTATAAGAACCTTGTGAATTTGTTCTGCATGCGTTCCAACATCACAATATATTTGTCTTGGTGAGGACTCCAAACAATTGCATTGCATTCCAGTTTACTTCTTACCAGGGCATTGTATAATGTTCTGACGGCCACGGTATTAGAAAAGTTCTGACATTGTCTTAGAATGAAACCCAGTCTTTGGAATGCTTGCTTACAGATACTTGTAATATGATCTCGGAAGTTCAAATCACTCCTGAACTGCACCCCGAGGTCTCGCACAGCAGCAACCCGCGCCAGTGGTACTACCCCCACTCTGTACTCGTAGTGTAGTGGATTTCTGCCGCGGCCATAGCTCATAACCTCACATTTATCGACGTTGAACTGTAATTTATTTAATCCACTCCAATCCATTACGTTATTGATATCCCTTTGAAGGAGATTGCAATCTTCGACATTGGTTATGATTCGTAACAGTTTGAGATCATCTGCGAACAGTAAGCAATTGGCGTTAACTACTGATTTTGGGAGATCGTTAATTAGTATTATGAATTCTAGGGGCCCTAGGTTGCTGCCCTGGCTCACGCCTGAGTGCGTATAGTACGGCGCAGATAGACATCCGCCTACATCGACTACTTGACGTCGGTCCTTTAAATAGCTTGAAAAGAATCTTAGTACAAGCGGAGTACAGCCGACTGCTGCCAATTTTGAAAGCAAAAGCATTTTAGTTCATAGTTTTACCAAAAGGCGATAGGCCTGCCCCCTATCACGTGAGTACACTGTCCATGCAAAACGTGGGTACTCTGAACACCAGGTGACAAAGTCACGTGATGTTCAGAAGTATTAGTACCTCTGCCAACCCCTTCGGGGATATTCGGCGTGAACGTTTATGTTATGTTATGTTAATATGTTTTACCAAAAGAACTTATCAGTTTGAGCGAGAGTGAGAGAATTAGAAAACTATTGAATTTGATCAATTGATTTATTTATTTATTTACATTACAATAATCACAGGCATAGCCCATTGCGATTACATTACACTTAATCATCTATTTAATATCTATTACGAAATACTTACTGATGTTTTACATAATAAGACCGCCAATTGTACTTCACTGTAAACTGTTCTTTAAATAATTTGTGTATGAATAATGCTGTGTAGTGTTGGCTTAGAATAGCACTACCCCATTTCTTCCGGTGGGTGTACGTAAGAGGCGGCTAACGGTATTGGGGCCTTTAAGGGATTTTTGGGCGATGCGGTTGGAGACCCATCATCAACAAGCTTTATTTTTACCATCTTTTCCCCACTCATATTTCCAAAAGTGGCTAAGGAATTTGTAATTCCTTAGCTCTGGCTACCTCTTCTAGGGATTTATAGCCGTGAGTAATTTAAGTTTGATGTGAATAAAGAGTTATTATATTCTATAACTATAATTGTTATAAAAATGAAATAGTTTGGCTAAATCTTTAGCTTTCCTATTTTACACATTGAAACATATATTTTTTTTTAAAGATGTATTACGTAAATCAGATAACGAAATTAAAAAAAAAACACTTAGGTTCATAATTTCGTTGTTTAAAGCCAGCCCTATGCAGTATTTCTTTCTACCTCCTACTGCCAATTTAAGTAACCTAAGTAAGTAATCCACAAAGTTATTACATTTTTATTACTTTAACTGTAAATATCTATCATTAAACACAATAAAATGCAACGTGAAAATGAAGCACTAAACACATTCCCTTTGCAAACTGCAATGTAAAACAGAACAATAGTGATTCCCAGCTAAAGCTCGTTGCAAGCCGCGGCACATTTCCTCCTGTGAAAGGAAACCGCACCCTGATTACGTATCTTTTGCAAACACGATTGTGTCGCAAATTGCAATATTGTCGCTGTCAAAACTGTCAAATTGCATACAATTTTTTGACATTGACAGCGATAATCGTGCGATTTGCGACACAATCGACGGTCGCTAAAGATACATAATCAGGGGGCCGAACAGCACTCGATGGAGATTTTATGAGATCTCCTCCTTTGTGTTAAACAGACGAAGCCAATAGATGCATACCTGTTCGTGTTCCGGTGACTTGGACATTTTGTTAATAATAATAATAATTTATTAATTTTATCAAGTATTATAGACTCATTTGTTAGTAGAACTTATTTTTAGATTTCAGTAGATATACAAAAAAAAAATATGTTCACAAATTCAATAAAAACAAAGTTTTAAGAATAAAAATGAATAAAGTTACCTTATTAGCTGACACTCGGATCAATGTCACGGTATACCAGTCGATACAGCGTAACAATGACGGCTCAAGTACCGACAATCTAACCAATCAGCTATAATGTTCAGAATGCTGTTAGTGCTTCTCCGCACCCGCAGCACCAGGGACGCGCACCGTTTCAGCATTGTCACGTAAAAACAATCTACTCTCGCGTACGCGAAGATCCCCGATGCGCTACGGAGCCGTAGTAGTCCCAACAGCAAACTTGCGCGCTAGCATGTTCGCTCTCACCGACAACGCTCTCCTTTCCCTTTCAATATCCTCATCATCTTTGAGCTACGGCCTCAGTATGTGGCCTAGGTATTTGAAAGAAAATACACGACTTAAACATTTTCCGTATATTTTAAGAGGGGGTACGTTATTTAGGTGCTGATTCCCGGCCCCAAAGACCATGACATTGCTCTTTTATACATTGTAAGTCAAGCCGTGAGTGTCAGCAAACTTCTCGCAGACAGTGATAAGCTAACTTAACCCATAGACAGAAAAACTCAGCAGCACCATGTCTGTCATGCCTTATGATTATGACAAAAATCCATTTAAAAAACTTGTATTATTATAAAAGTTTTGACCGTTAATAGATGAAAAAATTCCAGTTTTTAGGGACATCACTTTAATTGAACTTAATTAATAGAAAATTAGTCAAAGTCTTGAAGAAAACATATTGGTAATTCTATAAAAAACGTTCCTAACTAATTAGCAAGCTTTTCAGCTCCGACTGTCGTTAATTAACCAAAACAATTTGTTGAAAACTATTAACGAGTCGCTTTCTGTCGCAGTTGAAGCGACTTTATCAAAGAACTGAAAATTGTTTGATGTTATTATTATTTTGGTATTGAAATTTGGTGATTATGAATAACATAGATATTCTAGGAATTGAACGATATTTCAACCATATCACTGAGTTTAAGGTTATAACTACTTATTTATGTTCCCACCTAGGGGCTTTGTGAGAATATTAGGCTAAAATTATATATAAATTCCAATGGTAATGGTCTTTTAATATATGTATTTATACTTAGTAGCACAAACTACCTGTATGGAAAAAATATAGTAAATGGAAGCCAAAACCACACAGTGCTTTATGTTTGGTATGTTCGTAGAAAAACGAGAATTAAGGGAATTGCAGGCTTTAATCACCTGATTACCCAGAAATAAGATTATTCTATGTAACGTAGGACATGAAAAGCCGCCAGTCCTGTTATCAGGGAGGTAGTCGTTAATTTGCCAACCTACATTTCGACAGCATAGTGGACTATAGCCAAATTTCCCCATATAGGGTAGGATGAAGCCCCTCGAAGGGCACGTATATTGACTACTAGCTGACCCGACAGACTTCGTACTGTCAAATTTGCTTATGACAAAGCTTAAGGCGTTTTTTTCGGTACTCTTAGTTCAATCAGGCGTGAACATTTTATCCTCAAAAATTGTAGCCTATGTGTTATTTTGATGTATAAGCTATATTGTGGTAAAATTTCATTCAAATCCATTCAGTAGTTTTTACGTGAAAGAGTAACAAAGATCCATACATCCATACATCCATACTTACAAACTTTCGCCTTTATAATATTAATAGGATAAGATTGTAAATACTTTTTATTTTGATAATTTCCTTAAATATATTTCTATTTTTATCAACGATCAACGTGACCGTAATATTTCCTGAGAAACACCTCACGTCAAATCAACATTTTTTGTTTATCTATTTTATATTTGGGATGATGTGTTTGTATGTGCCGTACATATCACGAGTTACTTTCGCAACAATATTTTTGGGTTTATGGGGTGGACGTGGTGGCTAGAACTTAAGAACTCACTTTTGAAAGTGTGAGAAAATGTTTTATATAAAATTAAAGACGTAAAATATTAGTGTTTAGCGAAACTGTACAAGCAAAGCAAGGAAAATAAAGCACGCCCAATCTACGTGACGTTATCTATTGGCTAATGGCTAATTTTCAGCTGACATTACACAGCATAAATAACTTAGTTCTTATTTGTTTTGTGTGTGAGTCAAATGGGGGCATTGTAAAAAAATACACATAAACCATTACTTTTTTCATTCCCAAAATAACAGATTAATTCATAGACCATAAATAAAAAAAGGCACATTTATGTAACAACACAGTACTTTTTTGTGTACTGGAAAAAAAATGGTTTTGCTGATTGTTATTAATAATTTAAGCCTGCACTACACGTATAACAACCATGACCAATTTACCCTACATGAGCTTACAAGTTCAAGTGGTTTTTTGGTCGACGCGGTTGTAGACCTCATCACCAACGATACTTTATTTCTACCATCTTGCCCCTATCAACTTCCAAATGTGGCTGATAAGTTTCTAGTTCTGAAGCTCTGGCTACCCCTTTTTGGGATAAATGGCCATGAATATATAAAATGTAAAAGTAGGGGTAGCCAGAGCTTATTACATATATATATATATACATATATATATATGTATCTACATAATCCTTCACAAATAATTCAGAAACATCAACACATTCACCGCGATCCATGACAATGAAACATTCAGGTGCGAGACACGAGAGGACGAGGCCTAATAAAGGCAGCTGCGTCAGTTGGTCACGCTATATTTGCCGACCCTTTTTGTAAAGGAAAATACTAAAATACTTGACATACTCCGACACAAGTACGGTTTTATTATCGGTCGGATGTACTCGAAATTTAACGATGCTGAGATTAAAAATATCTGAAATTCAGAAATCTTTCATTTGCGATTATGTTATTTAATCCAAAAACCCGTGAGAACAATATTAAAAACATTTATTCTTATTTAGAGCACAGCTAAAAGAAAATAATAACTTGAAATTTTATATAGCTAGATAACTAGTTTACCGCTGATTGTACCTCACTGTAAACTGTGTGATAATTTCTTTTGTCAATTTGTGTTTGATGTACAATAAAGAGTTATTCTATTCTATTCTATTCTATAGCAAATGAAATATCATTCATGACAAACAATCTAAACTTTCTTGATTGAATATTTTCGTTGCTTTAACCCTTTTTTATCTGCGGTCGGTTGTTGTATGAGGTGACTTAAGATTTTGGGGTTTTTTAAGTAATTGGTGAGCGAAGTGTGTTGCGTTCACCACTTTTTTACCGTATTACCATAATAGATCAGTGAGTAGAACATCGATTATCGTGCAGACGATGAGAGTTCAAATCCCGGGTCGGGTCTACACCAATTTGTCTTTTCTTAAGACATATAATGTGTGTTTAATTTATCAAGGTTGTTAACAGTGAGCAAAAACATCTTGACGAAACCCATATGGCTGAGTTGTATTCAGTCATGTAAAGTGTATTCCTGCAAAAACGGCGATAGGCCGGCCCCCTACCAAGTGAGCACACTGTTCAAGCTGAACATGGGGTGACAATATCACGTGATATTCAGAAGTATTAGTACATCTGCCAACGCCTTTGGGGATATACGGCGTGAAAGTTTGATTTTGATTTTTGAATACAAAACTTTGCAGATAACTTTTGGCCAACATAAAACGTTCCCATTCCTCCAGGGATCAGATAACTTTCTATGTTGCCATCAGAAAGTGGCTAAAGACTAAAATAAGAGTTTTATTTTTCTGATCGAGCTTACTTTTAGTTGTTTTATATTTTTGCCAAACTTAGATTATATTTCGGAATAAAAAGTCAAAAAAAATGAGTAAGGCAGTGGCAGAGGTACTAATACCAGGTGATAATGTCACGTGATGTTCTCAGAACCTACGTTTTGCTCGGACAGTGTACTTCGGTATATGGGGCAGGTCTTTTGCTGTACACATACATTGTCGCATGATTAAGTAAACTCACAAGGTTTTCCCTGGCTGTTAGGTATGATTTCCAAAATATTACTCATATGGTCACGCTCGATAAATCGAATGGATTCCAGATGGCAACCTAGGCCCAACTAAATTATTATTTTCAGGAGCATTTCCTCCCAAGGGCAGGGCAGTTAACGCCATACGCCAAATTTCTCCTAAACACATTTTCAAAACACAAATGATGCTGAATTTCGTTTTTTTCTTTACTCCGAATTCAATTAGCTGATCAAAGCATGAAAAACATCAAAGCGTTTCTGAGAAGTTTCGATTCGTTTCAATCCAAAACTCTTTTTCAGGCAATAAGGAATTATTGAGTTTGTTACTATGGCGAAGCATGTTAAAAATATAATATAAGTTGCATTAAATCTATAATTTAATATGGGACGCGAAAAATTATAAAGAATTGCTCTGACGGAGGAGTATATAATTTTGTGCACTTTTAGATCACAATTTATATGAACAGAAGAAGTGCATTTTTTATAAGACCTCAATTGTTGTTCTTTATAAAAGATTTCTTCATAATTACGACACGGTTGCATCCAGATTCATTTTTCTAATTAATTGGTATATTAATACTGGAGTTCAGTAAGGGAGAATCTTGACATATGATTATGTCAAAGTTATATACAAAAAAACCTTGTCTTATATTAAAAGTTTTAAGTCTTGAAAGATATAAAATTAAGATGTTTAGGGACATCACTTTAATTAAACTTGTTTATTAGTTGAATAATATTGGTAGTTCTATAAAAAACGCTCCTAACTAATTATCAAGCTCTTTAGCCCGACAGTCGTCAATTAACCAAAACAATTTGTTGAAAACTATTAACGAGTCGCTTTGAGTCGCACTTGAAGCAAATTTATCAAAGAACTGAAAATTGTTTGATGGAAATATTATTTTGGTATTGAAATTTGGTATTTATGAGTAACATCGATATTATGTAAAGTAAATGATATTCAGATTATCTCACTGAGTTTAAGGTTATGACAACTAATATATGACCCGCCTAGGGGCTTTGTGAAATCATTAAGCTTATTTTTTTATAAAGTACCTGTTGTTAGAGTCTAAGTTTATATGAATACATACATACATATACTCACGGTTTGAATCCGAAAAAGGTGTAGCCAGAGCTTCAGTATCATCAGTTAAGAAAAATCCACATAAACTCACTTATTAAAATTATATTGCAGCTATGAATCGTCTTATTGTCGTAAATTTATGATTCCATACTTCGGAGAGAACGAATAGCCGTTGGTCCCGGCTACTACACAGTAGTAGTCATTAGTCTACGAACCCGCACTCATCCATCGTGGTCGACTTTAGCCAAATCACCCTACACAGGGGGCACATAATATATCGCCTATGAGATGATAGCATTGCAAATACTTTTTCTTTTCCTCACTTGCTTTAATTTTTTTTATTTCAATCTTTAATATTCAATTCAAAACATAAATTCCACATAAATAAACTAAAGAAACCAATATCCCAAGCACTGAGTCTATGTGATCGTAATATTTTTAAAGAAAAATGTTACGTTTCGAATCAAAATATGTTTTAGTTTAATTTAAATCTTTTTGTTCATGAACACCTCATTTGGGGATTATTACTAATAAATAAAGAATAAATAAAGGAAAGAAAAATTTCGACACAGGCGGGATTCGAACCCGCGACCTCGGGTATACGCCCCCGTCGCTCTTGCTAATTAAGCTACCGTGTCAATGGCTGCCAGCGCGAAATTCTTCTATCCTTTATTTCTTTTACAAGTTTTAGTAGTGTTTGCGTTTCCTACCTCCAAATTTATTACTAATTCGGAAGGCCACTTGTCTATCTTTTCTTTGATAGTTAGGCGTTTTCAACATTTGCATTCTATCTGAAAACCTATAATCCACCATAATTAAAGATGGGTGTTGATGACTTTTCAGGCGCATACAACAAGAACTTAAGAAGACCAAAAATTCTAAGTTGCTTAGTGTTGTAAGCAGCACAATAAAAAAATAGCCTAGTATTGTTCACTCCAGAATTTGTTCATGTACCGTATATCTATTCTGATCAGTCTATGTTCAATAAAGGACAATTGATAAGCCACAATTCGACTCCGAAAACACGTCGGTAAAATTAAATTTATTACCAGCAATCTCTTGCGTGTAATATTCACGTCTTAGCATTCCTACATGAGATAAAACCGAACATTGTCGAGGTCACCCGAACATTCCCGAACGACATACCTCAATCCTGCAGGTATGTGGACTATCTACGTCGTTGGCATCCGGAAATTACATTACTGGAACCAGGAAGCACCTTTGCAGAGTTTAATAAAGGTTTATGAGGTTATCTTAAAAGCGTTTTACACGACTCTATTTATTTATCTTTTCAAATGAAAGCAGAATAAGCTTTTATTTTGACTTAAAAGTAATTTTAAAGTCAGCAAAAATAAATGTTGTTGAATAAAATAAATACGGACGTATTGCATCGATCAATCTAGCCCATAGCAAAGTGCAATAACGACCTGTGGGTAACTCTAACATACATTAAATAACATATAAGAAAGAATTATTCATATTCATAATATAAGTTTGCCCTCCGTGGGTTCGAACCCGGGACCTCCGGAGTCCAGAGGCAGAAGCTGTTTACCTAAAACCTAGCCCCCAGACGTCGCTATAATATAACACGCTGTAGATGTAGGCTTTTGATCTTTGGTGATATTATTTACATACATACATACATATACTCACGTCCATAAATTCTTATAAAGGGTAGCCAGAGCTTCAGAGCTGAAAACTCCTCAGCCATACTTGGAAGTTGATAGGGGACATAACATAAACATAACATAAACGTTCACGCCGTTTTTCCCCGAAGGGGTTGGCAGCGGTACCAATACTCCTGAACTCACATGGCAAGCGCCATATAGTTTCCAGAGAAGGTACCCACGTTTTGCTTAGACAGTGTACTCACGTGATAGGGGGCAGGCCTATCGCCGTTTTGTACGAATACACTGTCACATGACTAAGTACAACTCAGCCATGTGGGTTTCCTCACGATGTTTTCCCTCACCGTTAGCAACCATGATAAATTAACCACACATATGACTTTAGAAAAGACAAATTGGTGTAGGCCCGTCCCAGGATTGGAACTCACGCCCTTCTGTTTTCGGGCGGGTGTTCTACCCACTGGACTATCAGGTCGCTGGTAACAGGATGGTTGAAATAAAGTATCGTTGGTGATGGGTCTCCAACGATACTTTATTTCTGTTAATGTTTTGTTCATGAAAACCTCATGTGGGGATTATTTCTAATAAATAAAAGAAAGAAAAAATGTTCGACACCGGCGGGGATCGAACCCACGACCTCCGTTTAACGCCCCCGTCGCTCTGCCAATTGAGCAACAGTGTCAAGTGGCTACTACTCGTAGTGCGAAATTCTTCTTTCCTTTGTTTCTCTTACACTTTGAAAGTAGTGCCAGCGTTCCCTCCTCCGACCCTGCGATTTATTTTACAAATTTGGAAGGCCACTTGTTTACCTTTACAAATAAAATGTATATGTTGAGAACGCCTATCACATAATTATAATGTTTTGTTCATGAAAACCTCATGCTGGGATTATTACTTATAAATAAAGGAAAGAAAAATGTTCAACACTGGCGGGGATCGAACCCACGACCTCCGGGTATATGACCCCGTCACTCTGCCCATTGAGCTACAGTGTCAAGTGGCTACTAGTTCGAAATCACTTAACAAGTGTAAGAGAAACAAAGGAAAGAAGAACTGACACTGTGTGGTTGTAAAACATGATACACCACGACAAAAAAACATACACACATACATACACTCACGGCCATAAATCCCTAGAAGGGGTAGCCAGAGCTAAGGAATTAGAAATTCTTCAGCCACTTTTGGAAAATTGAGTGGAGAAAAGATGGTAAAGTAAAGGTTGTTGGTGATTGGTCTCCAACCGCATAGCCCAAAAATCCCTTAAAAACCCCAATACCGTTAGTCGCCTCTTACGAACACCCATCGGTAGAAACGGGGTAGTGTTATTCTAAACCAACACTGCACGGCGGACAAATTAAATTTATGAAATTTCTACTTTGATTTATTGCAAGTTTGTATCATTCCAAAAGTAAGGGCTCGATAGCATCGCTACAGCTCGTATATGTTCTTGTGGGTGGGTTAGTGTCTACATTAAATAGGATAATCTCGCAAAAGTCAGATTCTGGTGGCAGATTTTATCGACTGCAATCGTGATATTGACCGGACTCGAGGTTTTATGTGCCCTCCAAAACATATCATATTAATAAAAAAATAAAAGTTGTCTCACATTATATTGAGCGAGTATTCCATCTCATGATGCATATAGTACAGTGGCAAGTAAACAGGCAGTAAGTTTGCATATTATATTGCTCTTTTGTTCCTTGTACAATGTCGCGTAATGCAGTAAGCGTGGTGTATAGTTTATCTATTTCTGTCTCGCTCACACGATACAAAAATTTGGATTTCGCTAAATATATACATAGTGATATGGACTTGGACGGACATATCCAACGACTACTAAGCAGTTTTCATCGCTGAAATTGACTAGTAAGCGCCATAATAATTATTTTTTCAATATTTTTCTAATAATTTTGTTTGACTTTTGAAGTAGCGTGTGTGACGCGAATATTTTTAAGTAGCGTTTAGAAGACATACAGTACGGTCGAAATTATCGTTGGTGGTTTGAACAGTAAATTTCTAGTACGCTGGGCTGCATAAACTTCAAGGCCGGTTTTAATGTGTCCATGATAAAATGCAACCCTAGGACAGTACTTTAAAATTATCAGTCACTATTGTATACGACTACTAGAATTTAATTTTTCCTTTATAAAATTAAAAACGTTTATGAATAGGAGATGGGTTTGTTATCAAAATCACCTGGGATGCAGTTTTGATATATTATTGGTCTTGAGTATTAAGTTTTTTTGGCTTTTATCAGAATGTACAAACATATACTCACGGCTATAAATCCATAGAAGTGGTAGCCAGAGTTTTAGAATAAATTTCATTTAACATAGATATCGTATTTCAAAGCATCGGCGATGAAATTATTTTCTCATCAGCAAACCTTTTGTGCGCTTGTTAAATTAAAATTTACTGGAAATGAAGTTTTCTTCACAGCCAGCGACAGAATACAACCCCGTCCATTTAATTTTACACGAAACAGAAATACGTATCTTGCTTTTTCTCTTTTATGCATTACTGACAGAAAAGGGAAACCTATTTTTGGAAAATTGTTTTGTTAAAATACAATTGGTATTGAATCGGTTTCATTTCCTTTAAAGCCTCTCAGTCGGTATTTTAGTTTTTGACACCGAAGCATTTTTGTTTTATTTTATGCTTTTGTGTTGAATAAAGCACATACTTTTGTTTAATGTTTAATGGTATGACGTTTTTTAAATTTTATACATAGGTTTTTTAAGAACACATGGTATAACAGTCACAATTTATACTTACTTTGGACATCATTTCTTCAGCAAACTACGTCCGTGTATATTTTTAAAAAATTACCAACTATTTCTGGGAATTCCAAGAGTATAAGCGTTTTTACAAGTATACCAGTAATAATAAACATAATCATTTATTTATTGAATCATAAAAAAAGGACAAATGCGCTTATAAAACTTGCATTACATTAGTTATAAATGAAGACAAAAATAATAAGCCGAATGAAAAACTCTATTCCCTTTACTAGGTTAAACCTGTTAGAAAAGGTTATAGGGAAGTACAGCGGTTGCTTGTTCAATTTCGTAAAACTTTGTGAAAAAGGAATATAAAAGTAAAATTCAAAAAGACATAATAATAACTTATCAAATCATATAAATTAATATTAAAAAGAAAACAATATTAAACTAAGAAAATTCTTTAGAGTAAGTATAATGTTTGTGTGTGTATGTTAAGTATGAATTGAATCGATCTTTACAATATACGGCTCAAATGTTATTTTTTATAATGACGCTGATTTTGTAACTATTTGACACCATATTATGATACAAATATTTGAAACAACTCAAACACAAAAACGTTTCCTCTGTATAGTCTGTACATTACAATGAAATGATGAATGAAAGTGATCGTAATCCTAGCGTACAAATATTTAAAATAAGTTACTAAATTTTATTATTTATCGCTTAAATTATGCTTCTGTTTTATTAAAAAGGAACATCTGTTTTTTCATTTCTTTTATTATATTTCATAAGAAAAAAACTATCGAATTCAGTGGGTAGCATATCTCGGTAAGAATAAGATAAATGATTATAATTTTAACGGTAAGACTTAGACAATATATAATATTTTGCAGCAGCGTATAAACTTTTCTAGCTTCCTGTATATAATAAATCATATAATATAAATAAAAGAAAAGGAATATTTAATACGGCCCAATGAATGGCGCGCAAAGACTTGAAGGTTAATGAAAATTTCAATTGTTTTATAAACTTAATGATTTCAATTTTCTTAATATCAAGATTTTTGTAAATTCCTTTCAATCCTTTCAAACACAGCCTATAGCGAGAATAGATGGATATTTCTCTCATTCATCGTTTTCTGTTAAAAAAATTTGCAGTATTTCTTATTCAGAGAAACAAAAGCTTTTATTCATTTTCCACCGCCTCTCTGCTATGTTCGCAATCCTTTGTGTAACCGTTGAAAAATCTTAATTATCAACAGTAATTACTTTTTCATGCCTTTCAGATGCCTTCCAAAATTATTTAAAGGTTTCACGAAGGCTGTGTTAAGTTTTTGAGGAAGCTTGTTTTAAGATTTTAATGACTAGTTACCTTTATAATAGGTACAGCGGAGCTTTTATGCGCGCTTTCTGAGACACGTTATCATCTCAATTAGATTTTTAGAGATTTATACTCCACTTTAAATTTAAAAGCTGTGTAGTGCCGGCTTAGAATAGCACTACCCCGTTTCTTCCGGTGGGTGTACGTAAGAGGTGACTAACGGTACTACTACCGTTAAGCCCTAAGGCTTTTAAGGGATTTTTGGGCGATGCGGTTGGAGACCCATCACCAAAAACCTTTATTTCACCATCTTTTCCACACGTAACTTCCAAAGGTGGCTGAGGAATTTCTAATTTCCTAGCTCTGGCAACTCTTCATGGGATTTATAGCCGTGAGTATATACATACATACATATACTCACGCCATTAGTTCCCATTGGGGTAGGCAGAGACTATTGATCGCCACTTCGTACGATCCTGACAAACCTTTCTAGCTTCGTTTACATCCATCAATCTTTTCATACGTGCTCTTTTATTCTTCATACTTCGGACGCCAGCCTTTTTGAGCACACTCTCAATTTGGTCCAAGTGTGTTATCCGTGGTCGTCCTCTACTAATATTACCATCCACACTAGCTCTATAGATCCCTTTTACCAATTTGCTATCATCCATCCTCTCTATGTGCCCAAACCATCTCAACATTCCTTTTTCTATCTTTCTTACAATATCATCTATATATATATATATATATATATATATATATATATATATATATATATATATATATATATATATATATATATATATATGTATACGTATGAGTATATGTATGTATGTATATTTAAATTAAATGACATAATAGTAACAAATAGAATACAGTTTTAGTAAATCAACACTACAGGATAAAGGAAAATATAAGGAAAACGTATTTTAATACGAACTTTGCAGGAGGCCTAGCACGAGCGCTATTTGATTCTCACGATATCGGTATGAATGAGATGACAGTATACGATACTTAGTAAGTGCGTAAGAGATGGCTGTTTTATACCACGCGATATCTAGTTAAAAGGTAGCACGTACTAGCTATGGAGATAAACTTTCGGTACAACATAGAACATTCCCATTTCTCCAGGGACCAGATAATTTTCTATGTTCCCAACTGAAAGTTGGAAAAGACCAAAATAAGAGTTTTCTTTTGGTAATCGAATTTACCTTTAGTTGTTTTTTATATTTTTTATTTTGGCAAACTAAGTTTATAACTAAGGGTATAACTCGAAATGAAAAGTTAAAAGAATGAGTGTAATTATCACTCCAACTTTGACACCGTATATCCCCGAAAGGCTGGCAGAGGTGCCAGGTAGCAAAGTAATGAGATGTTCACAGCACCCACGTTTTGCCTGGACAGTGTATTTCGTGACAGGCCGGTCGCCATTTAACAAAAACACTGTGGCATGACTAAGCCGTGTGGGTTTCCTCACGAGATTTTCCCTCGCCGTTAAGACATCTTGCATTCGAAGTAGGCATCAAAGGCCCTAATTGGTAAAAGAAGGCAGGGTAGTTAATGCCATACGCAAAATTTCTTCGAAACAAATTTTCGAAAAACAAATGATGCTGAATTTTTTTCTTTTGAATTGATTTCTTCATAATTATGACACGGTGGCATCCAGATTCATTTTTCTAATTAATTGGTATATTTATACTAGAGTTCAGTAAAGGAGAATCTTGTATATTATTATATTATATTACCTATAGCTATAGGTGAAGATTTGTAAATGGCATTATGTATTCATAATTAGTATTTTATTGTTTGTATTGGTCTGTTAATGATTATGTCAAAGTTATATAAAAAACTTGTCTTATATTAAAAGTTTTAACTCTTAAAAGATATAAAAATTAAGGTTTTTAGGGACATCACTTTAATTAAACTTTATTATTAGAAAGTTAGTCGAAGGCTTGAAGAAAACATATTAGTAGTTCTATAAAAAACGTTCCTTCCTAATTAGCAAGCTCTTCAGCCCCGACTGTCGTTAATTAACCAAAACAATTTGTTGAAAACTATTAACAAGTCGCTTTGAGTCGCAGTTGAAGCAAATTTATCAAAGAACTGAAAATTGTTTGATGTAATTATTATTTTGGTATTGAAATTCGATAATTATGAATAATACAGATATTCTATCAATTTAACTGCATTCAAATCATATCACCAAGTTTAAGATAATTATTAAATATACTAATTTATTAATACGTACATACATATACTCACGGCTATAAATCCCTAGAAGGGATAGCCAGAGCTAAGGAATTAGAAATTCCTCGGCCACTTTTGGAAAGTTGTGTGTTTATAAATTTTAAAGTTTATCTCCAACCGCATCCCCCATAATCCCTTAAAAGCCCCCAATACTCGTCAGTCGCCTCTTACGTACACTCACCGGAAGAATTGGGGTAGTGCTATTCGAAGCCGACACTACACAGCATAAACTTATAATATACTAATTTATGTCCTTTGGGAAATCACTAGGCTGAAATTTTAGTAAGCATAAGTTTGTTGAATAATAAATTTATATAAACAAACTACCATACAAATGGGATAGTGATAATCGAAGCCGAAATTTAATTCGAGATGCATTAAACAAGAAATCCATTCAATGGCATACATGCATACATAGACTCACAGCCATAAATCGCAAAAAGGGGTAGCCAGAGCTTTAGAGCTAGAAACTCCTCAGCCACATTTGGAAGTTGATAGGGGACAAGATGGTAGAAATAAACGGGATATTATAAATTAATATATACTGTGCTGTGTAGTATCGGCTTAGAATACCACTACCTCAATTCTTCCGGCGGGTGTACGTAAGAGGCGACTAACGGTATTGGGGCTTTAAAGGGATTTTTGGGCGATGCGGTTGGAGACCCATCACCAACAACCTTTATTTTACCATCTTTTCCCCACTTAACTTTCCAAAAGTGGCTGAGGAATTTCTGATTCCTTAGCTCTGGCTACCCCATCTAGGGATTTATAGCCGTGAGTATAGTATGTATGTATGTATGTAATATATACTCTATAGTCACCTCTAACGATAACCTTGGGTAGAAAGGGGTAGTGACATTCTAAGCTGGCACCACATTCATTCATTTATAAACTTACAAATTTTATTTGTTAGATTTAATCCAGGAGATTTCAGGAGATTGCGGGCTTTAGTCACCTAATTACCCAGAAATGAGATGATTCTGCGTGACGTAGGGCATTAAAAGCCGTCAGTCCTGCAATCAGGGAGGTAGTCGTTAATTTTCCAATCTATATATTTAGCCAGCATAGTAGACAATAGCCAAATGTCCCCATATAGGGTAGGATGAAGCCTCTCGAAGGGCACATATATTGACTATAAGATTGTAATTATATTTCAATGTTACATCCTCAAGATTTAGTAAAACCATGTAGTCCGATCCAGGATACACTGCATGGTCACACCGTTCAGAGCGAAAATAACGATTTTTCAACTCATTCCGTTCACCAATCGGTCTCTCGTCCTCCAATCTCGTTCCTATGTTCGGTTCTTCATTCTTTTTAGGTGTGCTGCATTGGAAACACGTCTCGTCTCCGTAAAATAGAAATTGTTACAATCATACAGTTTCAGCTTTTCAGCTAGAAAATGCCAGTGTATAATGACTGTTCAAGTAAATATATGAATTGACAAGGACCTACCTCCGAAATACTATATATGTAAATTCATTTTTGATAGTTGGCGGCAAAAATGGCGGTGAGTAATATAATCATTTTATGTTCTTAAGCCCCTTAATGAGTTATTATACTTATACAGTTTTTTCTTCAATCCACCTTTTTAAGTGATGGTGCGATACTGCGCAGAAAGTGACATAATTCTAATTAACTTTATCAATGACCCACTTTTTAGTCTTATTAAAGTGATAATAAGTAATGTAATATTACCCAGAAGATTGAGGTAATGTATATCTAAAGTGGTTTTACCTACGCGATACAGCGTAGAAAGTGTCATGAATCATAAAAACAGTAAAGATGTTCAATATTAAAATTTTCTTAAAGAGATAATAAGGAATATTAACCAGAACATTGATTGTCATAATGTATTTTCTTGAACTGGTTTTACAAGATATCCCACAAAAGGTGACATGATTAATATGTATAACCAACTACTAAAATTTCAAAACGTGATAAGGCGTTATACCAAAAGGATTTTTTTTTTTAAAATACTTTTTTTTTGTACGAGATACCTACTTCCCAGAAAGTAGCTTTATTCATTTCAGCATTATCATCAATCAGTACATAGTTACTTCATGTATATGAAATAATACGGTGTGCACCTACCGTACGTTATCACAATGAATAATATTATACATCGACAACTTTTTAATCTTCTTAAAGAGGTAATACGAGATATTATCCAGAAGATCAATTGGCATGCGCTTTCCTAAAGTGGTTGTACGAGATACTTCCCAGAAAGTAGCTTTATTCATTTCAGCATTATCATCAATCAGTAAATAGTTACTACATGTATATTAAATAATACGGTGTGCACCGACCGTAAGTTTTTACTATAAAAACGTTGAGTTGTCGGAAAATAATGTGTCATACGAACCAGTACGAATGACGTACCCAAGCAAGAAGAACCTAAAGGTCGAGACGACCATAGTTCCCATCACTGACGAGTTCTCTGAACATTGGGGTTATATATCCCAGCAGGATTAACATGAAACAGTATGATGGTAAGTATATCGACAGGTTCCTGATAATCTACTCAGTGAATTTCACTTGAGGTGCTGACTTTGCCGTAATAATAGTTTGGAAAAATCACAAACACAATATCAGCTTTGATTGCCTTTTGGCTCTTAGTTACATATCCAATAACCTTGTTATGGATAAATCAACATCATTATTTTGAATAATCACATGGTAATAATGTTTTTCATTATTACTCACAAACGAAAATTAAAATAGTTTTCATTATTACCCACATACAAAAGACGACGGACTATCTTGCTGTCTAATTATGATGCCCACATGGCATTACAAGACCGCCGCCGCAACTGTCCCCGCTCGCTACGGTTGTGCTTGTACCTGCCGTGATGAAGACCGTGATGGACATGTCGCGTCACTGCCGCCGCCGCCACCGCCGCCGGCCGCCACCTGCTAGACGCTCACAGGTACACTCAGTGTCGTCACAATGCACATAGGTGCTGATGATGCTGATGATCCATTCATAGCTTTGTAAATTATGACGTCGTGGAAGGGTGTAAGATTTTTTTTTTCATAAAATTCATTATTACAACTAATTTTTGAAATTTTTGAGGGCCACGTACCAGAAACGTTTTATTCATGTGTTTTAATGAAATATATGTATTATATACAAATATTCATATATGTGTGATTGAGATTGTAGATTAGTTCTTAAACCGAGAAATTCATTCAGAGATCATAAGGGAATCATCTCGAATAACACAATAGATTCAAAGGAATCTTACATTTTGTTTCTTTTAGCAATTGTACGTATGCCTTTACCAAAAGTAAAGAACACGAAAAAATTTAGTTTTCACAAACTTGATAAATTTTATCGTTTTCCTTCTAGACCGTTTATCTTTACGAATGTCTCTGTTGGTATTTAGTAAATACAGGGCTCCAATAGCATAACTGACACAATTGAAACCTCTCCATCGCAAAACCACTTACGTGTTTGCAATTGCCAACATACAAAATTGAATTTGTTACTTGTTCATATATTTCTACATATTTAAATAAATAATTTTCTAATATAAAAATTATATATAAAAAGCAGTTGGTCTTTGGAAGTTTTTACACTAAACTTTTATCATTACATTTTATCTGAATCGCCTTTTGCAGAACGTATTTATAACTGCTTATGGATCCGCATGCAAGGGCGGTTATTTTTATGTCTATGGTCTTTTCATGGTCATACGAGGTCAAAACGAACTGAGGATAGTTCCCTTTTATTGGGTTTGAATCTAGTTGGTTTTAGAAATATTACTATACAAAAGCATATCGCAGGTATGTAGCAGGGTAGGTATGAAATTCCCTTATATTTCTTACGTCAATAATTTACTTTTATTTAATTGGATAGTAATCGAGAGCATGCTATCGTTTTTTGTTTTGTATGTATACATACAATCATATCTCACGCCATTGGTTCCCGTTTGGGTGTGCAGTGACTGTCGATCGCCGCTTTTAGCAACCAAACAATATTTTCGTAAACCTATGTATAACTAAAACACATATTCTGTCAAGGCGAGTCATAAATATACCTATTTACATCACAAGCAAAACATATTGTATAATATTTATACATATGTTATATTTAATTTTAATACAATAATATTCTTGATTGCAACATGATCTTCATGCTTATAATATTTTTTCATTCCATTTGTACCTTGAAACTGCAATTCTCAATGTTCCCTTTTTTGCACGTTCGACATATATAAAATAAAGGTGTAGAAATACAGACTTTTTTTTTTTTGGCCTTAACAAATTCAAAGGCTCTCTCTTTTTTATTTATTTATTAAGTCAGAAAATATCTTTAAGAAAATCTTATAAACTTTAAAGATATTATAATAATGTCTATTACCAAAAGTCTAACAAAAAGAAAGCATTGTTAATTCTGTCTTGTTCTGATTATTTTTCTAGTCGAATTAGTTAAGCAGTTTCTACTGAAATCGTCTAAAATATTGTTAACTATGGTATGGTCATATATATATACATGTATATATGGTTGGCAATAGTAAGTGCTATTATACCTCTATAGGTATGGTGTATCAAATACAGAGTGCACTCATTAATAAGTTTAATGTCTTAAATTAATCAACCAACAACAGTTTGGCGACAAATTCAAATCAAACCTTTCCTCTTGGTTTGGACTTATTCCTAAGCATATAAATATAATTGTATTTTAATCTCGGGAGTATAAGTAATTTATAAATATTATTCTTAAAAATAAATTTAAGAAAGCATTCTTATCTTCTTGTATAGATCTCAAGATATAGTTGCTACATGTATTTTAATTCTTCTTTCAAATACTTTGGCTACAAAGATTCATCTTTCTATTTTGAAAGAAATTTTCGTTAATCATTTTACATTTACAATGACATAAACACTTTTTGGCTGCGTACTGATCAGGGATGCCCATTGGTAGTTTAAGAAAGCAAGTAGATAGACTGGCTAGTCGACCTGTTTGGTATAGCTTTATTTTTTATCATCCTATATGTGATAAACAAAATATGTATTTTGACTTTTGGTATTATACTAGTTTTAGTAGTAAATGACAGTTTTTAAATACTTTGAAATTTAATGGGAAATGGACTTTCACCAATACCTTTAATTGTAATAATTTTATTGTTTGCAATAATTTATTTAACCAAATACATGTTATCATTTGCAACCAGAACTCTAAACATCTACATGGTTTTACTAAATCTTGAGGATGTAACATTGAAATATAATTTATGGTTAAAAGAACTTACCTAAGTGAATTTCTACCAAAATTATATGAAATGTTACATCCGAAGAGATTTAGTACCCACCCTAACCCAGAGAAAGGTGAACCTATCTAACCCTTCAGTTGCAAACTCACAGCTAAGATACCTCTAAAATAAATGAAGAACCGAACATAGGAACGAGATTGGAGGACGAGAGACCGATTGGTGAACGGAATGAGTTGAAAAATCGTTATTTTCGCTCTGAACGGTGTGACCATGCAGTGTATCCTGGATCGGACTACATGGTTTTACTAAATCTCTTCGGATGTAACATTTCATATAATTTTGGTAGAAATTCACTTAGGTAAGTTCTTTTAACCATAAAATACTTTTTATTTTGATAATTTCCTTGAATATATTTCGATTTTATTGCATACTTTAGTATTTGATTCCTGAAACCACAAACATGAATCCCAGATAAATAAACCGAAGAAAACAATACCCAGAGCACTGAATCAACGTGACCGTAATATTTCCTGAGAAACTGCTCACGTCGAATCGTCATTTTTTGTTTGTCTATTTTATATTTGGGATGATGTGCCGTACATATCACGAGTTACTTTCGCAACAATATTTACTTGGATACTATGAATTATGTGGATGGGCAGAAAAATTTATAAACATACATATATACATACTTATACTCACGGCTGTAATTCCCTAGAAGGGGTAGCCAGAGCCAAGGAATTATAAATTCCTCAGCCACTTTTGGAAGTTGCGTGGGGAAAAGATGGTGAAATAAAGGTTTTTGGTGATGGGTCTCCAACCGCATCGCCCAAAAATCCCTTAAAAGCCCCAATACCGTTAGTCGCCTCTTACGATCACCCACGGTTAGAAATGGGGTAGTGTTATTCTAAGCCGACACTACACGGCAAATTAATAAACTTAATACCATACTTACTTTCCAAAAGTAGCTGGGGAATTTCTAATTCCTTTTGGGAAAAGGTTGGAAAATTAAAGTTCAATTAAGAATAATTACAATTAAAAATTTTCCACATTAAGTTCTCTTGGTTGTCAGACTGTAATACGATGCACCTATTATCCTTAGAAAATATTCAAAACGAAAAAACATTTACATTACCAATGAACCAATCATATGTCTACAAAATTCATTACAAAAATCAGAAATATCAACACATTCACCGCGATCCTTGGCAATGAAATGTTTAGGTGCGAGATACGAGAGGACGAGGCCTAATAAAGGCAGCTGAAATATAAATAGCAAATACTTGAAAGATTTTGTTGAGCCTAAAATGCTTGACATACTCCGACACACGTACCGGGTTGTTATCGGTCGGATGTACTCGAAATTTAACGATGCTGACAATAAAAAGCTGGAAAGTCTAAAATCTTACATTTGTGAGTGTTGTATTTTATTTATTGACATTTTTTAAAACAATTCATATATACACATATAAAACATACAGTATATATAAACATATAACATAAACGTTCACGCCGAATATCCCCGAAGGGGTTGGCAGAGGTACTAATACTTCTGAACATCACGTGACTTTGTCACCTGGTGTTCAGAGTACCCACGTTTTGCATGGACAGTGTACTCACGTGATAGGGGGCAGGCCTATCGCCGTTTTTGTACGAATACACACAGTATATACTTACATAGTAAACTCCAGAATTTGTACATATACCATGTGTCAGAACATTCTACGTTATAGTTCAATAAAAGGTTTGGACAATTGAGATAAGTGACAATTCGACTGCGAAAACACATCGGTAAGATTAAATTTATTACCAGCAATCTCTTGCGTGTAATATTCACGTCTTACCATTCCTACATGAGATAAAACCGAACATTGTCGAGGTCACCCGAACATTCCCGAACTAAATACCTCCATCCTGCAGGTATGTGGACTATCTACGTCGTTGGCATTCGGAAATTACATTACTGGAACCAGGAAGCACCTTTGCAGGGTTCAATAAGGGTTTATGAATCTTTGAGGCCTAACTCGACTTTATTTATCGTTTGAAATGAAATCAGAGTGGCGCCGCCGTTACTTTGATTAAAAATTTATATTAAAGACAGCTACAATACTCTTTAAGTCAGCCTCTAGTAAAGTACAATAAGGACTGACAAACGGTAAGGGATACGTGTAAAACGTACGTTCAATATTTTGCTGGAATTGAACCTGCGGCCTCCAGACCCAGCTAGTCACCTACCAACTAGGCCAACAGAACACTATCCCAAATTTGGAGTTGTCTTTAGTATGTGTGTTATGGCTTTATTTCTTCCTACCAAATTCTTACCAAAACTGACTCTGTCTTTGTACATACATAAATATACTCACTTTGTATCACCTATTGGATAGACAGAGACTATCTATCGCAATTTCGTACGATTCTCGAACTCTCCATGTTCATTTAAATTCATCAACCATTAGTGTCATTTCAAAAACGAAACTGTTTCTGTCGTCCCACATGGCTCTACATGTTTTGTTCGGAATCCGAAGTTGTTCAGTAAGATAGAGATAATTCGAGAAATTTATTTGTGAGATTTCCTACTTAAATATTTGGACTTTGGAGGACAAGTAATTCGGCTCCAGTTACTATCACGGTTTCAGTCGTTAAAATCTGCCACCCCTCAATAGACCGGAGCGTGATGGACTTTTGCCAAACTACCATATTAAGTGTAGGTCCGAGGCAATCCGCGGAGACAAATACGGAGTGCAACCATGTATCATAAAAGTTATTACTCATGGCTGCGTAAGAGAAATTAAGGGTATGGGGCTTTTTAGAGTGGTTTTTGGGCGATGTGGTTGGCGACCCATCACCAATGGTACTTAATTTCTACCATCTTGTCCCCTATCAACTTTCAAATGTGGCTAAACAGTTTCTAGCTCTGAAGCTCTGGCTACCCCTTTTGGGATTTCTAGCCTTTAGTATATTTATTATTAAAACACAGTCATTGGAAAAGTCAAAAACTACTATGTATTATGGAGATCATTTGAAGTAGGAGTTGATAGGGAAATATGATATTACTGGTGTGTCGGTGATCGTCACTTAGTAAAGATGTTCATTAATTATTACTGATGGACAAACGCGTGTTCCTGGTTTGTGGGGATGTATTCTGCTGTGAAGTCGCTCTACCTGAATTGCTGAAAAAATAAATACATTACTTGGTTAATTTTATTATAACAGGTATTACTCGTATTTTCAAAAGTTTGGTTGCTGTGTAGTGTTGGCTTAGCATAGCACTACCTCATTTCTTCCTATGGGTGTTCGTTAGAGGCGACTAAGGGTATATACATACATACATACATACATGTACTCACGGCTATAAATCCCTTACGGGGTAGCCAGAGCTTTGGAATGAAATTCCTCAGCCACTTTTGGAAGTTGATTGGGGAAACGATGGTAATAAAAAATAAATGTTTTAAAGGGTATATAAACCTTTATTTTACTATCTCTACCCCATTAAACTTCCAAAAGTGGCTAAGAAAATTCTTGTTCCGAAGCGCTGGCTACCTCTTCGAGGGATTTATAGCCATGGGTATATGTATGTATGTCTCAAGAGTTTTATTTTCGAATTTAAATAGCATATAAAATGAGACTTCTTAAACCAAATCAATATTTGTACACATGCATTATTTGGTTTGCGATAGCAAATTTACATTTAATATTAATGATCTAATTAATCATTAGCGTCATTGAATTGACCTAATTAAACACAATCCAGCGTTGTGGCAAGCACCAATTTACTCAGATTAACACAATTGTTAAACTGAATAATTTGTCAAATGATGACACGTGATAGCTCAATAGGTAAAACAACGCTAAAGAGCTTATTCCATTACACTTTGTCGTTTCTGAATTCAGACGTCCTTCGAAGTTACTGCCGCAGACGCTTGTAATTCCACTACACAAATTTGTCTTCTTTTCAGAAGCCTAGCGTTCTGAACGTTATTCCAGTAGTCTGAATTCAGATTCTGTGGCTGTCAGACGTCTTCATTCTGACAAATGGAATAAGCTCTTAAGCGTGCAGACGACTAGTGTGCTAATCCCGGGTCGGCCCTACCCCAATTTGTCTTTTATTGTGTTAGCAATCTTGGCCAATTAAACATACAATGTGACTTAAGATGGAAATATGGCGTAGGCTCGAATGAGGATTCGAACCCATCATGCTTCCATAAATATTAAAAGATATGGTTTTTACCGGTAACAAGAGTTACTGAGGTTTTTAAAAATGACACCTAATATAATAGAAAAGAAAAATCGGTATACATTGCACATCTTAAAAAAAAGATCTTATAAGAAATACAATGCATACTATTGGGTGGTGGTCATTAGTAAATAAAACGTCGGTACCCTTTTATTTTCAACATTATATTCCAATCACATTCCGATGAATTGTCTTCTTTCTATTTATCCCTTCTTGCCCGCCACTCAACTCTGTAGTTCCGAGTCTCTATCTTTTTCTCAATACCTACATCAATACCAAAACAATACAACATCCGTTCGAGTTAACAACTAATAAGTAAGTCTGAGATAAAATATATTATGAAAACGGTTACATATCCTCTCAAGAATACAACAACAATATGAATCAAATTATTCTCAAACCAAATTGATACACGGCTCGACTTCAGTTGGAGATATTCTATCTAAATTATTAAACAGACATTATTAGCCAGACTCACAATATTTACTATTCTTAATACAAATACACCTAAAATGGCTTGACACTAAGCTAATTATCTTAACCATACATACATACATACATCCATCCTGAAGTCCCTCAGCAGGGACAAAGAGCTTTGAGCAGATTTCTCTATCTGGCTCGATCTTGGGCAGCGGCTGCGAGATCCTCCCACTTCATTCCCACAACTTTTGCCTCATTCTCCACAGAACGTCCCCTGGTTGTTTTTGGGCGGCCCCGTTTACGTTTTCCGGTTGGCTGCCAGCTGAGCACTTGCTTCGACGGGAATTTTTCGTGTCTTCTGAGGGTATGACCCATTTTCTTGTGAGGATTTCCTGGTCGATGGGTTTCTGCTTAGTCAGCCTCCACAGTTCCGCGTTCGAAATGGTTCGTGGCCATTAAATCCCCAAAATTCGCCTTAGGCATTTGTTGATAAATACCTGTAGCTTGCTGGATAGGTCTTTCCGAACGAACCATGTTTCGCAACCATATAGCAAGACTGACTACGTTAGACTCGAAAATCCTCACTTTTGTACGCCGGGTCATGATGTTAGAGCTCCACACCGGCTTTAGCTGGGCAAAAGCACCTCTAGCTTTGTTTAGGCGGGTTTCGATGTCCATCTCTGTTCCTCCTATTGGGTTCACTACTCCCCCGAGATAGGTGAGTTTCTCAACCCGTTCGACATCTTCACCATTAAATACAATGCGCACCTAATACATTCATACATATAAAGTATACCTACATTGTATGCGCATATAGTGAATTCAATGTATTTTAGAAATTAATTCAAGTTTTCAATTCAAGATATTTAAGAAGTTATCGAATGGTCTATTCTATATGGGGGATGTGCAACCACCATTATGATTACACTGGAGAGAGCCCAAAGAGCCGTCTTAAAGACTATGTTAGGAAAGCCTCGGCGATTTCCGACTTCAGCCCTATTTACTGAAGCAAAAGTACTAACTGTACGTCAAATCTTCTATCTGAGGTCAACAGTGCATACTCAAAAGGAGGTAATACTAGCCGACATCACTGATAATTCAAAAAGAGTTTTTACGGTAACAGTACCTTTAGTGAAAACTAGCTTCGCTCAAAAGTTTACGAAATACCTTGGACCATTTATCCATACTAATATTATAAATGGGAAAGTGAGTTTGTTTGTTTGTTTGTTCCGCTTTCACGCCGTAAATACTGAACCGATTGCTTTGAAATTTTTCAGACGTGTAGTTAAAAGTCTAAATTAAATAATAGGGTACTTTTTATCCCGGAAAAAATATGTTCCCATGGGAAATCAAAAATATTGTTTGCTTACTAAATGCATTGGAGATGGCGCTGTGCATGTGCATCGTTTAAAACAACGTAAAATATTGTAAACTAATATAAAAATCAAAATTTAGAAGCTTAATGGTACGGTAATGGATCCCCGAAAATAAGGAACTCCCGAGGGATAATGTACTATTTTTTTATCGTATACTTTTTTTTTTACATCTACTTATATTGCAAACGAATATTAACATGTAAATTTAGAAGCTAAATGAAACGACGACGATTCCTTGAAACTAAGGAATCCGCAAGAGTTCTCATAGGAACATCAAAAAACCTTAACTCATATATGGCTCAAAATATTGCAGCGATTATTTTTATCATCGATGGAATTCACATCAGACACTTTGTTAATGTTCATTTTGGAAAGATGAAGGGGTTTTATCAATTTAAATGACAAATTTGTTTATCAATAGTAAGACTAATATGAAATAAAGCGTAATAAAAATTTGACACCGCCCCGGTAACGTCTCCGTGGCGTAGCGGTATAACTAACTACTATGAATATTTAATTAGAACTATTATGAATCAATCGTCCCGGGTTCGTATCTCAGGTAATTCAATCTTTTTGTAAAAAAATGTTTTGTTAGCTTAAAATAACACTATATATAATAATAACAAGCACTATCCCTTCAATTTAGCGATTATTTTGGAAGGAGATCCACCACTAATCATCCCTATATTGCCGACCAATCGCTGCAAGCTCTCCCACTATCACCAACGGTCAGTGTAGGGGGCAGCACCGGGCCGTCGCCGCAGCGCCAAACTACTATCCGTATCTGTACTTACTAAAGATATTCTCATTTCTGAACATAAAAACTTGGTATATTTGTTTCATGATTCTTATGAACAATTAAAAAGGAATTTTTGGAACTCAACCCCTAACGGGTTGATATAGCAAATGAAAGTTAATATAGAGTTTTTTTACATTTACATTACTTGGTGCGATTGAATTTATGAAATCCATCTATCAATCATTCATGAATATATGCTAACAACCATAAATTCCATAAAAGGGTAGCCATAGCATCGGAGATTCTTCATCCAATTTTGGAAATATATTGATAAAAGATAGGTTTATAAAGGTTGTTAGTGATGGGTCACAAACTGCATCGCCCAACTATCACTTAAAAAGCCTCAATGTCCTTTATGTCATTTACAATGCCCGCGGGATTATAAATATAAAAAACAGAAGTTGAGATAGTGTTTCGGTATTTTGGTATTATGTAAACTGGATGCAAAAAAATGAAGTCCACGCGGACGAAGTCGCGGGGCAAAAAGCTAGTATATAATAAATTTGAAAAAATGCTGGCGAAACTACGAGAATGCAGCGTTCGAGAATGCAAAAAAATTGTTGAATGTAAATTACTAACTATGACATACCGGGAAACAGAAGACATAATGAAAGTTGTTAAATAAGAGCAATATACGCACACAATCTCAAACACTTACACACTCACCTACATACTAACATAAACACACTTTTCCTTATACATACCTTACACCCACACATGCAGCGGCAAGAGCTAGATTAAGTACGTGTCTATTATATAATAATTTAGTTTTTTTTTATTCATTATCTTTTTTACCTTAATCTGGTATAGTATAGTTTTCCATAATTAGTTTTTGATTATAGATTGTAAGACCATTTTGTTTTTTTTTTTTAGTATTAGTTTTTCCTAGTTTTTAATTAAATGCATAGTATTGTAAAATTGAGTAAAAATGTAACTGTAATTATTAAATATTCGCTGCGATACAGGCATTGCCTAGTGCAGTGAACTAGTGAAAGCTTGTTGTATGTAATTTTAATCGCTTATGTTAATAAAGTTTTTTTTTTTTTTATTTCAGATGTTTGAGTAGAAGCTCTAAGTGTAGTTTAAAAGTTGGAAAATCACACGATATTTTAATCTGATATTTGATAATAAACCTCTAAAAGTAATAAGGACTCGCTGTCATGACTAGCTGTATGAATACTTGCACTGCTACTGAACTAACTTATTCATAAGAATTATTGAACCGAACCGAAATTTCATATGAATGACTTTATGTGCAGCTAAAAGAGGATCAGACCTGAAATGATGAGAGCATTAAAAGTTTAGAGCTGAAATTTTAAAATGCAAGAAGACAGATCAAGACTACTTAAAATTAATGTCGTTGGAAAGCTAGAATTATCTCAAACACTTATGCTAGCAGTACACATTGGGCCAATCATTGGGCCAACATTGGGCCAGTGTCTGGCCGTTTAATTTGTGAATCATTTACACATTGGTAAGGTGCCCAGTCTGCATTGTCCGCACAGACGTTTCAACAAAGATGGACGTGGAAACGGTCGCAGCCGCGGCAGTCTATCTAATATCATTTAATTATTTCCTGCATGTTGAAATTTTTTGAAAAATATAATTAATAATGGGTTCTTCTTATTAATAATAGGTTCACTTTGATAACATTCAATAAATTTTAATGTTGTTTTAATAGCTGTATAGTGCCAGCTAAGAATAGCACTACCCCATTTCTTCCGGTGGGTGTACGTAAGAGGCGACTAACGGTATTGGGGCTTTTAAGCGATTGTCGGGCGATGCGGTTGGAGATCCATCAACAACAACCTTTATTTCACCATCTTTTCCCCACGAAAATTCCAAAAGTGGATGAGAAATTTTTAATTCCCTAGCTCTGTCTACCCTTTCAAGGGGTGTATAGCCGTGAGTATATGTATGTATGTATGTAAATTTTAATGTCTCGTCGCTTATCTACGCCATCGAAGCAGCCATAAAAAGTTTACGCGCTGCACTACCGCATCCACTGACAGTTGACATCGAACTGAATAAGCTGCCGACGTGTGAACACTGTGGCGGGACGTGCCAAGATCCTTTGATGTGTGGTAAAAAACCGACACCGCTCCGGATAGCTGGCCAACGTTGGCGACCAATCACCAACACCACCAATGTAGCGCCAAGTAACCCTCTACACGCTGGCCCAATGCTTGGCCCAATGCTTGGCCCAATGATTGGCCCAATGTGTACTCCTAGCTTTATAATTATTCAAAAGAAAAATCTTTGTTTATTAAACAAAAGGCATTTATGTGAAAAGGATAATTAAGAATTATGCCAGAATCAAAAAAAATGTGTTCAATAATAGTGTCTGTCTTATCTACCCTAATGACAATCAACAGAGTGAGAAATATATCCGTGCGGATAGGTATAAAATCTGCTACTTTTGAAAAAAATCTAAGCAAAACTCTTCAACTTTTTATTTACCTCACACAGTTATATCCTTGATTAAAGGGCAAGGTAGGGTTCTCAAAACGTCGTAATGTGTCCCTACTCACATTTATATAGAGTAATTTCATTTCACGGATGGATAGCTAAGGAGCTTAGTATCCGTCTGAACCAGTTTTACTAACATACCCTCTCATTTAGCCAGAATCAGGAATAATATGATGTATTACGTTACAATATTGGACGGCATAATCTGAAGTTGAGCTTGACTAAGTGCGGTAAATATTTCCATAGCTTTGTAATTATAAGAACGTTGCTATGTGAAAATTTTAATAATTCGCAATTTATGCTTTATTACATTTAATTAGAATAGAACTCTCTATATTGCATATTATACATTTAATATTTACATATCTATTTGCCGTGTAGTGTCGGCTTAGAATAGCACTACTCTGTTTCTACCGATGGGTGTACGTAAGAGGCGACTAACGGTATTGGGGCTTTTAAGGGATTTTTGGGCGATGCGGCTGGAGACCCATCACCAACAACCTTTACTTTACCATCCTTTGCCCACTCAATTTTCCAAATGTGGCTGAGGAATTTCTAATTCCTTAGCTCTGGCTACCCCTTCTAGGGATTTATAGCCGTGAGTATGTATGTATGAATGTATTTACATAAAACGTTAACACGTTTTGACAAAGAGTGCAAATGGCGGCACTGTCATTAAAAGTGGACTTTTTCAGACAATATTTAGATGGAAAGTTTAATGAAGACCTTCTCTTTTTTTACTTTGTTTCTTCTCAAAGAAACAAAGTAAAAAATAATAATTTATTAAAGTATGTATGCAAGCATTCGCTCAAGAACTCACGGCATTATTTCGTATTCGTATAAAGAGAGCATCAATCACCACTTTGTACGGTCTTTGTCAACTCTGAAGTTTTATTAACATTCATCAATCGTTTCATTCATGCTATTTTACTATACGCATTTTAGACGCCTGCCTCTTGTAGCATACCTCACAGAAATGTTGTCATTTTATAATGCTGCGTTTAATTTAAAACGGGTTCTATAAATATAGTGTTGTAAAAGTAAAATTTCGAACGAACTTGAATATTACGAATTGTAGGTTTACTTCATGGACCAAAATTTTACGTTATTGTAGCTACAAATCTTGTTACGCTTTGAATAGCCTAAAATTGTTTGTTATTTTTATATGGCTTCATTTGTGAACCAACGGCTTGGAAAACGAAGATAAATTATAAATACTTGCGACAAAAACGTTCAACGCTGAGATCGACCACCCTAAGCAGACAGCCTCGTTTTTCAGCACTAACTGAATTATGAGAATGTTTTATTATAAAACGTTAACTTACTTACATAAAACGTTTTGACGCAGAATTCAGTAAAATAATGCAGAATTTATTGTAAGTGTCATTAATTCGTAATCTTTGATTATGTGATCGAGTGAGAAATAGCGTTATTCGTGAAAAGTGTGCTGTGAAAGATGATATTGTAAGGAAGATAGAAAAGATGTTGAGATGGTTTGGGCACATACAGAGGATGGATGATAGAAAATTGGTAAAAGGGTTTTATAGAGCTAGTGTGGATGGTAATGTTAGTAGAGGACGACCACGGAGAACACACTTGGACCAAATTGAGAGCGTGCTCAAAAAGGCAGGCATCCGAAGAATGAAGAACAAAAGAGCATGTATGAAAAAATTTATAGATGTAAACGAAGCTACAGAGGTTTTTCAGGATTGTGCGTAGTGGCTATCGATAGCCAATAGGCACTAATGGCGTGAGTGATGTATGTATGTATCATTTATTCAACGCAGATAATTGTAAGTCTCATATATTCAATGCAAAGATACCGTGTATCTGTAAGGTGTGGTATACTTATGCCAAATAAAAATGTTACTACCCAGCTAGTAACAGTACTAGCAGTTCTATTAGCTAGCTTCCTAGGATAAGCGAGCATGTCACGTAAGTATCTCACTTGACAAGTCACATATTCGCTCTCACATGCCATGCTACTATTTCTGGTGTTCAGAATACCCAAGTTTTGCTTAGACTGTAAGAAATTGCCGCATCACCTGCAATCATATGTATTCATATACACTCACAACTGTATCAACTGTAACTCAAAATCGGTAGCTTTTTTTGAAAGTTGAGTGAAATTTCATGAAAAAAAAATATGACGCCCAATGATATTTTATTTCTATCAAGCAATAATACATAAAAAGTATTATAATGGGTTCACAGTATCTGGTCATAATGTATTTGCAGGATTAAATTATAAAAACAGATTATGATGCTAGTAAAATTAATTAGTTGTACAAACTGACGTTAATTGTAGGTACTTCGGGAACCGCCAAACAGGCACTGCCACGCATGTGCGTATAAAAATTGAGAGATTACGCCACCATTTTCTTTCACAGTGGAATTTTCTAGGACAACATGTTCTGTAATTTAAATCTTTTTAAAAGATGTTATTAAAGGAAAGAAAAATTTCGACACTGGCGGGGTTCGAACCCGCGACCTTCGGGTATACCCGAATACGCCCCCGTCGCTCTGCCAACTGAGCTACAGTGTCAGTTGGCTTCCAGCGCGAAATTTCTCTATCCTTTATTTCTTTTTACACGTTTTCGTAGTGTTTGCGTTTCCTACCCCCTTCTTTTGCATTCTATCTGAAAAGATAGACAAGTGGCCTTCCGAACTAGTAAAAAATTCGGAGGTAGGAAACGCAAACACTACTAAAACGTGTAAAAAGAAATAAAGGATAGAAGAATTTCGCGCTGGCAGCCATTGACACGGTAGTTCAATTGGCAAGAGCGACGGGGGCGTATACCCGAGGTCGCGGGTTCGAATCCCGCCTGTGTCGAAATTTTCTTTCCTTTATTTGATCTTTATTTATTAGCAACATGTTCTGTTTAATTGTTCTTCACAAAAGTATTGGAAAGAGTTGTATGACAGTCATAACATCGCTTGGTGCCAGAAGGTTTTTAAAATTCATCTCGGCTGTCTCTGCTTACTTCTATCATGATCTACCACGATACATTTTATTATGCTGGTTTGAAAACCTGTAATTTAATTAAAATTGCCGTGTAGTGCCGGCTTAGAATGTCGCTACCCCTTTCTACCCACGGGTGTCGTAAGAGGCGACTAAGGGAAGGAAATATAGCCGTGAGTATTATGTATGTATGTATGTATGTAGGTAATTTAATTAAAAGCATCTACTCTCAACCCATTATAATATTCTGCATATTTCATAAGGTTTGGTTTACAATTTTGGATATGAACGTTATTGGATTAAGTTACGTATTGACTAGCTGTGGAAACAGCAAAAATATACTGGCCAGTACACCCCTGCTGTATATCAACTTATAATTTGTATCTATGCTTAACTCGAAAAACATTTACACTCCGCGATGTAGGAATATGAGTGAGACGTTGTTATGTGCGAGTGAGTCCGCAGTAGTGTGCGCTCTAACATGACTCCCACATAGCCACGACAGTGGAGTAACCCAATGTCAGGGCTAACTAAGCAACGTACTAAACATTCTAAGAAGGTTGTAATCCATACTAATATTATAAATCGGAAAGTGAGTTTGTTTGTTGGTTTGTGCTTCTTTCACGCCGCAACTACCGAACCGATTGCTTTGAAATTTTGCAGACATATAGTTAGAAGTTCAGATTAAATTATAGAGTAATTTTATACCGGAATCACTAATGGATTTTAGCAGCGAAATCTTCAACCTTTCAGCTGAAACCTTATAAAAGAGCGCGGCGTTGTTTGCATGTTTACCAATAGATGGCGCTGTCGGTACTTTCTACATCGCGGTATGATTTTTTCTTTATTGGAGTATATAAACCCAAAACATATTATATCAGCCGTCCGGCAATAACAGCTAAGGTGACGCCGCATAGGCCGCAGGGCCAGCAGCACCGAACCGGTGGGGTTTTAATCGGTACGAGTCCGACATAAAAAATCAACTTTAAAACCGACCCCGCCGGCGAGGTCGTAGAACTTAATACTAAACTAGAGTATTTTATTTTTATACTCACCCTATCCGACTAAGCTTAGGTACACTCTTTTGCTGCGCCAGGGCGGCCTTCAGCCGCCCGGCACAACACGTTAAGGTGACGCCGCATAGGCCGCAGGGCCAGCAGCACCGAGCCGGAGGGGTTTTAGTCGGTAAGAGTCCGACATACCCCTTTCCCATCCGGTAAAAAAAAAAACAACTTTAAAAAATAATCTTATTGATACAGTTTACAGCAATGGTTCCGACATATTGTGGTATTTGTAACTTGAAATTATTATAATAGATCATCGTTACTTGCATTTTACGAGTCATTTACTTAGTTGCTGTTTTATCTTAATTGACTGTTGCTCGCTTTCTTTGGTGTCCTTAATTCCTTTCCACTATTGTATTATATTGAAGTATTTAATAGATTTTAGGTTTTTCGCAGTAGGCTGAATAATAGTTAGGTTAGTTCAGTGCGCTTTGTTCGTCGTTTAGATTCTTATAGTTTAGTTAGGGATATTTTTTGGTTCCTACTATTTTAGATTGAATTGTGTATTTTAAAGATTTCAGGTTTTAAGCAGTAATTGAATAATTGTTAGGTTAGGTTCGTCGCTTTGTTGGTCGTTTAGATTTTTATAGTTTACTCAAATTTACGCAATGCCTCGCAAATATATCGAGCACCTCATATAAAGCTCGGGCAATGAAATCCTTTACAACGCTCGCGGGAATATAAATGTATATAAAAAATAGAAGTTAAGATAGTGTTTTGGTATTTTGAATGAAAACCGGATGCAAAAAATGAAGTCCACGCGGACGAAGTCGCGGGCAAAAAGCTAGTTTTATAAATAAATATAATTTTATTTGAAAGTAAAAAAAAAGAACAGTACCACACTATGATTAGGAAAAATTCAGAGTGTTGATAAAATAGGCTTTTTAATGAAGTGAAACAATTGAACTTTATGAGCAGGTGGGTTGAAAAAGCTTTTAAAAGTTTAAACGGATGAAAATGTAAGACAATAATAGTAATTTTTAATGCATACAGCTACCATCAACGGAAAACTTTGGTAACATAATACGTGAGTTTAAGATCTACTTTATACAATAATTACGGCACTACTACAGGTAAGCGTAATTAACATTGGTCTAGCTGGATTATTATACCCTGAAAATGCGGCGAAACGGTTCCAGAAAAAGATAGTACGGCAGTGTTTGTTTCGCGCTCGACTTAGCGGAGGAACTGCCGTGCCCCCAGATAGAGATCCTCAACTGAAGCTCGTTGAAAGCCGCGGCACATTTCCTCCTCTGGAAGGAAACCGAACAGCACTCCCATATTTTATGAGACCGCCTACTTTGTGGTGTTTCAATTGAAACTTTAAAGCTCTAGCGTTACACAATCAGGTTTGAAACTGGAAGAGCAGCTTAGATTCATGATGGGTAAAAAGCAAGCATCTTTCATAGATCGGCAAGCGGGATGGCATTTCTGATCTTACAATATTTAAAAAAAATATCACACCTGGTGTTTCAATCACACTCAACTAAATGGTTTGCTAACTTTAAGCCCTATGGATTTTCTAACCATATTTTTGCTGCCGGTAGCTACGTTGCTAAAATTTATTACTCAGGTAACTAAAATCTACACAGATGATTCGATTAATTAATTTAATCTATGCCTATTGTTTGTTCGCCATTATTTAATACATATTAAGATGACAGGTGATAAGTTTCAGCCGCATTGCCCAACTCCTGTTACCTATATTCGCCTTGAATAAATGAATAAAAAAATATGGGTAAGTGTTATTCTAAGCCGAAACCAAACCATATAACTCACATGTGAAAGCGAATGTAATAAACAAAGTACATGTTTAATTTAAAAAAAAAGTATTTTCCTAGTGTCCTCTGAAACCTACCCTTTAAATTGAACGATTTATTCCTTCAGTTTGGCAAACCACGACGGAGATTAATTAGATTGAGTCCGCCAATCGAAAACAAAACTCATTTCGCTGCTTCAAATTCAAATTGGTTCGACGCCGGTACATCGCAGTTTCCAATACGCTTTTGATATTGCCTGAAGCAAATATTAGACGAGTGTGTGTGTTTTAGACACCATAACAAAACAACTACACTAATGGGTATAATCATTAATATATATATAGGCGATAGGCCTGCCCCCTATCACGTGAGTACACTGTCCATGCAAAACGTGGGTACTCTGAACACCAGGTGACAAAATCACGTGATGTTCAGAAGTATTAGTACCTCTGCCAACCCCTTCGGGGATATTCGGCGTGAACGTTTATGTTATGTTATATATATATATATATATATATCAATATAAAATAAAGCGACATGATAGTCCAGTGGGTAGAACACCCGCCCGAAAAACAGAAGGGCGTGAGTTCCAATCCTGGGACGGGCCTACACCAATTTGTCTTTTCTTAAGTCATATGTGTGGTTAATTTATCATGGTTGCTAACGGTGAGGGAAAACATCGTGAGGAAACCCACATGGCTGAGTTGTACTTAGTCATGTGACAGTGTATTCGTACAAAACGGCGATAGGCCTGCCCCCTATCACGTGAGTACACTGTCTAAGCAAAACGTGGGTACCTTCTCTGGAAACTAGATGGCGCTTGCCATGTGAGTTCAGGAGTATTGGTACCTCTGCCAACCCCTTCGGGGATAAACGGCGTGAACGTTTATGTTATGTTATTATATATCAATATAGTCATTAAGTGTGTTTTGGAATTCGAAAGGAAAATGGCTTAGAGTCAAAAGGTGGAAATTGATAAATTTCCAATTAAATCAGCCGAAAAATTACCTGGGTAGTGTACAAAATACAGTAAATTTCAAAGCTACTCCGAAGGAATCCTATGGGAACAGATCGAGTATTTCTACTTCAAGCAAACAGTTATAAACTAATCAATTAGCAAGATGTTCATAGCAAGAATTAGCATAGCAAACTGAATTTAATCAGGAGATGTTCTAGGAAAGACAGTAGTTTCAATTCATAAAAGTATAGGTACCATTATTATATATCAAAGATTAAGAAAGATAAATCCATATCACAAGGATGCTGTCATTCTTCTTCTTCTCAGTCGTAACACTCTGGTCGTGGTCGTCATTTTGGTCGCACAACCGTCGCCATTCCTCTCTGAGGGTTGCTTTTTTGGTGCATTGGTACAGGGGGTCATCTAGCGCTGCCTTGATTTGGTCCATCCATCTCTTTGGTAGTTTTTAGTAGAAAGCAAAGCCTTGACCGCCGGAACCATTCGTAAACGTCGCAATATGTGGATACTTCAAACACCAGCTGCTAACAATGTTAAATGACGGGGCTTTACAAATTCACGATAAGTTTATGATCTTTTTTAATAGTTAAGCCCCAGTTTACATGCCTACGAAAGATTCATAACGGTTGCAGGGCATTTCATTCTGATACTTTATAAGATAACCCACAAGGCTGAGTTCTACTAAGTCATGGGGTATTCGCACCAAGAGGCAATGGCCTACCTCCTATCACTTGCAACTACTGCCCACTCAAAACGTGGACGCTTGAACATCAGCAGACAAACATATATACATACATATATATACTAACGGCTATAAATCCCTAAGAGGGGTAGCCAGAGCTGAGAAATTAGAAATTACTCAGCCTCTTTTGGAAGTTGAGTGGGGAAAAGATGGTAGAATAAATGTTGTTGGTGATGGGTCTCCAACCGAATCGCCCAATCCCTTAAAAAGCCCCAATACCGTAAGTCGCCTCTTACATACACCCACCTGAAGAAATGGGGTATTGCTATTCTAAGCCGACACTACAAAGCTAACATTGACAAACATGTCACATGATATTCACAAGTATAGTATAGTTATTCTGCCATCATTTAGGAGATTTACTGTGTAAACGACGAGTTTGAGAGAAAATGCAGTATTAGGAAATATTTCCTTGCGGCTCACGAGTTAAGCTACGGTTAACATACTACGAGGTTTATAGCGGTTATACGCACTATGAGCTACGACTTTAGTTTTATGACGCTACTTTAATGGAGAATTAGGTTTTTTAGACTTAGCGCTGGACATGTTAACTACATTTTATTTAAAATTTTCATTTCTTGAATGCAAACCTAAATGTAAGCTCGCTTTCAGTGATAAGATTACCACTTGTATTTTATATTAAAGCTGCATAGTTTTTGTAAGTATTTGATATACTATGATTTGTAGTGTCGGCGTAGAATAGCACTACCCCATTTCTTCCGGTGGGTGTACGTGAAAGGCGAAGAACGGTATTGGGGCTATTAAGGGATTTTTGGGCGATGCGGTTGGAGACCCAACAATCTTTATTTAACCATCTTTTCCCCACTCAACTTTCCAAAAGTGGCTGAGGAATTTATTATTCCTTAGCTCTGGCTACCCCTTCTAGGGATTTATAGCCGTGAGTATATGTATGTATGTATTTAATATCTTGGAGTGCAATAAAGAGTTATATAATTCTATTTTGTATTGGGCATTGTATTGTATTCTATTTGTATTCAAAAAGGGACAGTCAGATCGTCAGAATGAACAATTCCTCAGCCACTTTTAGCAGATATTTGAGGAAAAATTAATAAAAGTAAAGTTGTTTCAATATTTCACTATACAATAATATACATTATGTTTTGTAGTTTACTTAGTGAGACACTTGGGAATTTGATGGATATGGAAAGCCTCAATCATGGTTTTTAATAATGCGTGTTTATTTATTTACTAGCTTTTTGCCCCGCGACTTCGTCCGCGTGGACTTCATTTTTTGCATCCAGTTTACATAATACCAAAATACCGAAACACTATCTCAACTTCTGTTTTTTATATTTATAATCCCGCGGGCTTTGTAAATGACATAAAGGACATTGAGGCTTTTTAAGTGATTGTTGGGCGATGCAGTTTGTGACCCATCACTAACAACCTTTATTAACCTATCTTTTATCAATATATTTCCAAAATTGGATGAAGAATCTCCGAAGCTATGGCTACCCTTTTATGGAATTTATGGTTGTTAGCATATATTCATGAATGATTGATAGATGGATTTCATAAATTCAATCGCACCAAGTTTTATTATAAAATGTAAAAAAACTCTATATTAACTTTCATTTGCTATATCAACCCGTTAGGGGTTGAGTTCCAAAAATTCCTTTTCAATTGTTCATAAGAATCATGAAACAAATATACCAAGTTTTTATGTTCAGAAATGAGAATATCTTTAGTAAGTACAGATACGGATAGTAGTTTGGCGCTGCGGCGACGGCCCGGTGCTGCCCCCTACACTGACCGTTGGTGATAGTGGGAGAGCTTGCAGCGATTGCTCGGCAATATAGGGATGATTAGTGGTGGATCTCCTTCCAAAATAATCGCTAAATTGAAGGGATAGTGCTTGTTATTATTATATATAGTGTTATTTTAAGCTAACAAAACATTTTTTTACAAAAAGCTTGAATTACCTGAGATACGAACCCGGGACGATTGATTCATAATAGTTCTAATTAAATATTCATAGTAGTTAGTTATACCGCTACGCCACGGAGACGTTACCGGGGCGGTGTCAAATTTTTATTACGCTTTATTTCATATTAGTCTTACTATTGATAAACAAATTTGTCATTTAAATTGATGAAACCCCTTCATCTTTCCATTATGAAAATTAACAAAGTGTCTGATGTGAATTCCATCGATGATAAAAATAATCGCTGCAATATATTGAGCCATATATGAGTTAAGGTTTTTGATGTTCCTATGAGAACTCTTGCGGATTCCTTAGTTTCAAGGAATCGTCGTCGTTTCATTTAGCTTCTAAATTTACATGTTAATATTCAATATGTTTATAATTCAAACATGCGACGCGTTTCGACTCAACACGTTAGTAGACAGTGTGGCACTCGGTGGTCAGCTGCCGAACTGTCTACTAACTGCTCGTCAATGACTCGTGTTGAGTCGAAACGCGTCGCATGTTTGTGGTTGCCTGTGGTTTTCGCTTGCGGGTGTGTGTGTGGTGCATTGTCTGCTTTTCGATTTCTTGTAAGTGGAAGGGCGGGCGGTGCACAGTGCATGTTGCATGAAGACTGCAGGTATTATTTAGCGGAATTAAGCGAAGAAATTTATTAATATTAGTATTGCTATGGATTTCCGCAAAGTAACGCCTGATTCAATCCAATATGTTAATATTCGTTTGCAATATAAGTAGATGTAAAAAAAAATGTATACGATGAAAAAATGGTACAGTCGCCATCAGATATATCGGAGCGGCCGAGGTACTCAAATATATCTGAGCAGCAATAAATTTCAATAAATTCTTTACGGTAAATAAGGTCAATAAGATCTGAACATCCAATTCGCCACAAATATATGAGCAGTGGTTTTTCTATTAAATCTAAACACTTAAAGAGACAATAATATCTGAAAGCACAACTCGTCAAAGTTATCTGCTCAGACAGGGTGATCATAAATATCTGAACATTTAGGGAAAATATACCTTAAAGCACTAGGCATACAGTTTAAATGTAATCGTATCAAAATGAGTAGGTATACAAAATAGAAATCTGCGTAAAGCAACTTTACAGTCTTGTAACAAGAAACACATTTGAATAAAATATTTGCCAATTTACAAAAGCGATAACATAACTGTCATTGCATATAATTCACTGCATGTATTTTATCAAATACTAGTGGTCCGCCCCGGCTTCGCACGGATGGTGTAAAGTTTTTATACTGCTTACTCCCTACGATATTTAGCATGAAGATATCTATACTTATAATAAATCAGTAGAGAGGTCAATTCTGTTCATTAAATATATTTTCAAAATAACTATCAGGGGGTGATTAGTGATCGATACTGATGCCAAAAATGCAATCAGTAAATTTTTTGTCTGTCTGTCCGTCTGTCTGTCTGTCTGTCGGTTTGTATGTTCCTTATGGAAACAAAAACTACTCGACGGATTTTAACGATACTTAGTAGAATTATTCTTTTCATAGTGTACTTTTCAGCAGAGTAGTGAAGGGAAATTTTGGGGAAACGGGAGAAGTTACTCCATTTTTTAAGCTTCCGTCGCGTGTGCAGCGTTAATGGTTACAGTTACATAGAAATCATGTATCACGGAAAAAAATGCCATAAAGTTGTCTAAAAAATATCCTTCAATAGCATATGTCTATCTTTTATGGTTGACTCACAATAACACGTGTAACTCCTGATAGCTTAGCAGTTCGGTGCATCCTGATTATATTTGTTTACTCTAACATTTATAGTTCTCTCATTCATCTCTTATTTAAAAAAGTTTACATTATTACCTATTCAATAAAAAATGAATCATAGAAATCGGTATAGAAACACCAAACTTATACATGAAATAAGCCATCGCGTCCTGTCGTCGCACGTGAATGCTGAATGATGCTGGATTATTTTTTAAGTAATGGTTGCGCGGGCAAAAGATAGCCGTGAGTATATGCATGATGTATGCAAAGTTTGTAATTCTGATTCTTTGTTTGCATGGGTTTGTTGTTGGAGATACTGAACCGTTCATTAAAGCGCTTTCAAAATCACAAAGCTAAACTATTCAGGAGTGCTATAAGTGGTGCTAAATTTCACAAAGGTTGAGCAGCGATTGAAGAAACCTCAGATATTTTTAAAACTACGCTACCCGTGCGAAGCTAGGCCAATCCACTAGTATATCCTATGTCCTTTTCCCTGGTTCTAAGCTACCTCTCTAACAATTTTTATCCAAATCGGTTCATCCGTTCTTGAGTTATAAATAGTGTTACTAACACTACTTTCTTTTATATATATATACTTATATATAGATTCGCAGATTTATTGTGCTATAATTACGTATATAGATTGGCAAAACAAATACGACAGGCGAGACCAAAAAAAAGTACAACGGTGTGCGTAAATTAATGTGTGTGCGTGACATTAGTATGGCGGATCCCATGCTAGCCCTATTAAAATGGATAAAAATTCACGTATTTGTTATTTTTGCCCAATTGTAAACTTTACAGTAATTGTAGTACTATGATGACATTGATGACACAAGATATTTTTTATCATATATTTGCATTGAAAACTTTGGTTTAAGATCATATAGACCTGTAATTATTTATTACAGTCTTAGTTTGGACATAAATCAAAAATAAAATAAAATAATCATTTATTTCAAAATAAAAAGATAAATCTTTGTTTTTTGAACGTCAAATTTTAACTTAATACTAAGTTTACTTCGGACATAAAAGACTAATAATTTTGTGTTTGCCAAAGAATATGTATTCGATTTAGATTTTTTTTTTCACTTTGATTAAGTTATTAAATACTAGTGGATCGTCCCAGCTTCGCACGGGTAGCGTTGTTTTTTAAATATCTGAGGTTTCTTTCTTTAGTCACTGCTCAAGCATTGTAAAATTCTGCGCAATGTTTTCAATTTATTAAATTTATAGCACTCCCTAAACAGTGTAGTTTGGTGATTTTTAATGCGCTTTAATGAACGGTTCAGTATTTCCGTTTAATAGCAAATTTTGGAATAAAACGCTATGAAGTATTTATAACAATCTAAAAAATAAATCATTACGTCTTGTAGGATGCAACTACTGGCCCCATCTAGTATGTTATATGTAAATTAGTAAAGATTCGGTTTTGGTCACGGGCGCGATGGCTTATTTTATGTATAATTTCGGTGTTTCTCTACCGATTTCTATGATTCTTTTTTTATTGAATAGGTAATAATATGACCTTTTTTAAATTAGGGATGAGTGAGAGGTTTACAAACGTAAGAGTAAACAAATATAATCAGAATGTTTCGAACTGCTAAGCTATCAGGAATTACACGTGTTATTGTGAGTCGACCGTAAAAGATAGATATAAACTGCTGAGGATTTTTTTTTAAGATAATTTTATGAAAAATATTTCCGTCATACATGATTTCTATGTAAGTTTAACCATTAAGGCTGCACACGCGACGGAAGCTTAAAAAATGTAGTAACTTCTCCCGTTTTCCCAAAATTTCCCAAAATTCCCCTTTACTACTCTGCTGGAAAGTATACAAAAACCTGCCCAGGAGAATGGAGAATAATTGTACCAAGTTTTGTTAAAATCCGTCGAGTAGTTTTCGTTTCCATAAGGAACATACAAACCGACAGACAGACAGACAGACAGACAAAAATTTTACTGATTGCATTTTTGGCATCAGTATCGATCCCTAATCACAACCTGATAGTTATTTTGAAAATATATTTCATGTACAGAATTGACCTCTCTACAGATTTATTATAAGTATAGATTAATAACTTAATCAAAAAATCATTAAGGTTAAAATAAGTCAATTATTTTCTTTCATGTTTTATGTCAAAATCGTTGTAGGCCTTTATCGTTTATGCTATGACGTTTGTCAATTACTGCTTATCCATGTGCTTCTATATCTATGGTAATATAAAAGCTGCCAAATTAAAATAAGTACGAATGCTTTGCAATATTTCATCCACACTCGTGTCAGTCACCATGGCCTAGCGGTTTAGTGGATAGAAATTATAATTGTAATCCGTTGCGTCAGGGTTCAAATCCTAATTTGTGTTTATTTTTATCAAGAATTCATGTTCTTTTTTTCTATTTTACGAGTATTTATTAAGCCTTTAGATTTATTGTCCTCATTTAATATAATGCTATATATTACGTTATAATTATATATATGAATACGTATAATACGTTACAGAAAACAGCAGGCAAACGTACAATTTTGCAATAACTAGTTTATCCTTTTATTTTATTAAAGCTGCATTTATATTTATGCTACCCTGGTAATACAATGTAAAAAATGGCATACATGTTTCAAAAATTCTAAGTTATTTTACCTCTTGATGTTTTTGTACCGGTGAAAATGATACAACTACAAACCCATTCCTCTATTAACACCATGTACTTACCTGTTTCTGTCAAAAAATGGAGTTGGTCAGTGGGGAACGACTTAGTATTTTTTTTTCTAACAATATACTAACCGTACAACTAGTTGGGACCGTACAATCAGTGGGGCATACCTCCCAGCAGAAGACTCTTTTTAGTTTTGACATTGATAAAACCAAATGGTGGTTGTGTAGAAAATGTATTCTAGCGTAGTACGATTAAGAATTTTAAACTGTATGCTTAGTGGTTTAAGGTATATTTTCCTTAAATGTTCAGATATTTATGATCACCCTGTCGGATCAGATAACTTTGACGAGTTGTGCTTTCAGATATTATTGTCTCTTTGGGTGTTCAGATTTAATTGAAAAACCACTGCTCATATATTTCTGGCGAATTGGATGTTCAGAGCTTTTTGACCTTATTTACCGTAAAGAATTTATTGAAATTTATTGCTGCTCAGATATATTTGAGTACCTCGGCCGCTCCGATATATCTGATGGCGACTGTACATCATCCCTCGGGAGTTCCTTATTTTCGGGGATCCATTACCGTACCATTAAGCTTCTAAATTTTGATTTTTATATTAGTTTACAATATTTTACGTTGTTTTAAACGATACACAGCGCCATCTCCAATGCATTTAGTAAGCAAACAATATTTTTGATTTCCCATGGGAACATATTTTTTCCGGGATAAAAAGTACCCTATTATTTAATTTAGCCTTCTAACTACACGTCTGAAAAATTTCAAAGCAATCGGTTCAGTATTTACGGCGTGAAAGCGGAACAAACAAACAAACAAACTCACTTTCCCATTTATAATATTAGTATGGATTCGGCAAACAAACAATATTCAATTTATTCTAAGCAAAAGGTCAAAAGTAAAGGTAAGGAAGAGAAAATATTATGATAATAACGTCACATATAATAAAACAATCATGTGTTAGTCAGTGCCATTTATTTAACACGGACGTTCCATGGAGGTAACAATGGAATATTTTATTTCATATTTAATGAAATAATACAATTTCATGTTAACTTAACTTAACTTTTAATGTGTATATAATGGTAAGTTATATATATATACACATATAATACATGTTATATACATATATGTAAACGGCTATAAATCTCTTGAAAGGGTACCTAGAGTCTCAGATGAAGAAATTCCTCAGCTATATTTAGAAGTTTAGTGGGAAAAGATAGTAAAACTGCACATGGTTTGTAGAACAGTGTTATTGTGTGTGTATATAAATCATGATGAATAGATATTAAGTTATGTAACAGTGTGAATACATTTTATAGGCGACAAAAAGGTATATTATAGTATATATATATATATCGATCGAGCCGTTCTAAAGGAGTTCGATCACAAAGAAGTGGACTACCCGCGTAAAAGAGCTTTGCGCGACTTCGGCTCGCTAAGATCAATAAATTTAAGCATTGACTGGAATTTTAATCATCTAGTGTTTAATATACCTATTTATATATATATATATATATATATTTCAACCAAGTTTGGTGTTTGCTAAGTGTCGCATGTCATGATCGAACCTACCATTGAGTAATAATCACTGACCCATTGTGACCTCAATCATCCAAGAAAAAAGTTAATTTTAAAAAAGTTCAATTTGCATTGAAGTCCTTGTATACAAATGTTCTGCAAAACTCTTAGAGTATAGTACATCGATTATAGCAATCAAGACCGACATCATTAAGCTGTAACTGCGTAGCAAACTACAGACTTCTATTTGCACACATTCACGGATCGCTGGGTAAGACGAACTGCTTCAGGGCAGGACTGAGATGTCAACCGCTCATCCGATGTAATATATGCATGTGAGAGTCAATATGTTACGTGAAAATACAGATACGGCAGTATTATTATATTATTTAATGTTACAACAATCAATAGTGTATGTAGAATAATAGAGCATGTGTATGAAAATATTGATGGATGTAAATGAAGGTAGAAGGGTTTGCCATGATCGTACAAAGTTTCAATTCAAAAGTTCATGCCGTATATCCCCGAAGGGGTTGGCAGAGGTACTGATACTTCTGAACATTACATGACATTGTCACCTGATGTTCAGAGTACCCACGTTTTGCTTGGCAGTGTACTCTCGGGATTGAGGGAAGGCCTATTGCCATTTTATACGAATACACTATCACATGACTAAGCACAATTCAGCCATGTATGTTTCTTCATCAATCATGGCCCCTCAACGTAAATAACCATGATAAATTAACCACACATATACACTTTAGTAAAGAAAAATCAGTGTAGGCACGACACGGGATTTGAACCCTTACGTCTGCACGATAAGCGGTGTTCTACCCACTGAGGTATCACGGTTGCTTCGTTTGGTTCGGTGGTTGTGGTGTGTGGTGTGAACGAGAATAAACCCCATAAAACAAACTCAACAGATGACACAAACTTGACGAGTGTAAGTTTAATTGTGTCTTGATTGTACAGAATGTTCCACATAAATGAATTCTCAGCTGCAATAATTCATGCATAGAATTTATTTATCTTGCTTAACGTTTACGGTGAAGTGGGCAAACATTTGTGTCACTGGATACATATGATGGGAGCCAAAAACAAATTGAGGTTAGTAAACAATGTTTGTATATTATAATGAAATGGTCTAAGGGATTGCCCCTTGCGTTCAAAATCGTTGTTTTGATGATGTAAAATTTTATATCTATATCGGAGTAATGTGACACATTCATGATTATTTCAGACTCAAAATGTTCCTTTTTAAATGTTTTACTTCATATATTTATTTCCTTTATAGTTTAATCAAATGTTTTATCATCAAGAGGTTGGCGAAAGTACTTTGGTCATAGCCCAACATAATATAATGACTACTACCGTGCCAACGTTACGCTATGAAGGAAGTAATTACCATAAGATTCAGGAAAAGTGTTGTCAATGTGCCGATAATGTTAGTACAAAAAAAATATTAAGAATGATTTTGATTTTGTAAACATAAATCACACTAATTTCCTTGAAATTCTTCTTTCTGCACATCCCACTTGCATCTTGTGAAGTGTCTTAGACAATTGGGGCTTTCAAAATGATTACTTGCAGTGATGTAAATAGCTTATTTAACAAAGATCATTTGTATAATTACAATAGTCTCTTACTCTTACGGTAATTAATCTACACCTTAACTATTTATCTATTGATCTATAATTATCTTTTAATTATTTACTTCGTTTATCTCTATATCCCTATATCAGCCGTGTAGTGTCGGCTTAGAATAGCACTACCCCATTTCTACCCGTGGGTGATCGTAAGAGGCGACTAAGGGTATGGGGCTTCCTAAGTGATTTTTGGGCGATGTGGTTGGAGACCCGTCACCAAAAACATTTATTATTACCACCTTTTCCCCAATCAACTTCTAAAAGTGGCTGAGGAATTTCTCATTCCAAAGCTCTGGCTACCCCGTTAAGGGATTTATTGCCGTGAGTATATGTATGTATGTTTATCCCTACAGCTGAAGCGGTAGCAGACGTTCAATATTCTGAACGTCACGTAACACTTTTTATCACCTGGTGTTAAAGCACCCACTTTATCCTAGACTATTTATTTGTGGGACACAATTACGTGACTAAGTTCGACTAAGTTTGTCAGTCTTGTTTCCTAACCATGAAAAACCTTCATAAATAAACCACACGGATAAATTTCTAAAAACACATAGGGGAACGCCAACTTAATAAAATCTACCCATGACTTTTTTGCCAGGGATAATGTTCTATCCAACTGAGCTACTTGCGCTACGTACGCTTTATTTTTTTATGTAACTACGTAGTATAGTGTTATACTATTCAAACTTATAAAGTAAATAACATAATAACATAACATAAACGCTCACGCCGAATATCCCCGAAGGGGTTGGCAGAGGTACTAATACTTCTGAACATCACGTGATTTTGTCACCTGGTGTTCAGAGTACCCACGTTTTGCATGGACAGTGTACTCACGTGATAGGGGGCAGGCCTATCGCCGTTTTGTACGAATACACTGTCACATGACTAAGTACAACTCAGACATGTGGGTTTCCTCACGATGTTTTCCCTCACCATTAACAACCATGGTAAATTAACTACACTTACACTAAAGTAAATGTCTGACTACTGATTTATTACAGAAGTTCTATGACAGAATCTCCAATGACATCGTTTTGTCAATGACAAAAATACAGCTAAACGCAAACTACATTGATCTAGCACATCTATTCAACATTACAACATTGTAAATATCTACACAAAACTACACAAGAACAATTTCAATATCTCACTTCACTGAAAGTTGCTGAATCGTTTTTCGGCTTTCGTTTGCAACTTTCTCTTTTACCGTTACAAACATGGGGAGATGTGTAAATATATAAAAGTTTTGTTCCGTTTGGTAATCTGTAAACATACTTTTTATATCTGTGTACTACTATATACTATTATATTTTTTTTAGCCGTGGTGGCACTTACTGTATAAATACCATGAATATTCATGGATGTTTTAGTCAACCGCATAATTGAGGAAGAGTACAGTAGTTATACATAGAAACCACTGCTATGATTCGAATTGATTTAGTTTTTCGTTTTAGTCGTTGCTATTTTCACGTAGTCAGCTAGCATGTCCATCGTATAATTGTAGCCCGCAGTGCTGACCGAATATGCAACCACCGAAAAACAAATTTAAACTCAAAACTAAGTCAAGTCAAGTCAGTAAGAAGAATCCGGCTTCACATGGCTAAACCAATCTGATAAAAAGCAACGGTTGTTCTTGTTGTACAGATAACCAAAGCAATATCAACTTGCTTTCACTAGATACATAAACACAACATATACCCACGCCATTAGTTCCCATTGAGGTTTGATCCTGGCAAGCCTAGAGAGGCTTCTTTTACATCCGTCAATCATATCATACATGCTCTTTTATTCTTCATACTTCGGACTAGATACATTTTTTATTACTTGAAATGTTCTTGACGCCTACCTTTATAATATTATTCTCTATTTGGTCTCAAATTATGTTTACCGTGGAACTCTAAGATCATCTTACGTGACGAAATGATTCTCTGAGCATCAAGGTGTTAAAAAGTTACATTTTAATCTAACTATTCCGTTTACATACCGATTGAGAGTGAATCATTTAAAATTGCATCCTATTTTGCTTCAATATCACTTGATCGCGACTTTATTGCGACGTGCAAATACGAGTATGATGGAGACGACTACTCGGGTGCATCTATGTAAATTCTTGTGAACGTAGTTCCACAGGTCCTACCAGTATAATACAAACATGTATTTTCATTTATAATATTTAGATAACTTATTTGGTTATGTGTTTTTTCAATATAACCATACGTCTCTTGTTGTGAGTTTTGTACGAGACGTTACGGTTATTTAAATAAAAAAAAATACTATGATAATCTTTGTAGTGTCCCACCGTGGAATAGGAGTGTCCGAATCAAAGTACCATTATATATTTATTTTTTTTTATTTTATTTTATTTTCTTTTTACTTGCTTCACTTTATTTTCACGCAATCACTATTGATCCTCCACTATTGATATTCCCTCACCGTTAACAACCATGATAAATTAACCACACATATGTCTTTAGAAAAGACAAATTGGTGTAGGCCCGACCCAGGATTTGAACACTAGTCGTTTGCACGATAACCAAGTGTTCTACCCACTGGGCTATCACGGTCGCTACTTTACAAATTCTTACTTACTTTTCAAATTTAATGATATGTTTTCTTTTAACTTCCTACTGAAAGTACCTACGTAGCTCTCCTAACATTATTATCCACGTTGGTTCTTCGTTGCATTCGCAAAATATATTCAAGAATGAATGTGAAACCACCCGGATTCATCGCATATAGAGAGCAGGAGAGCAGAAAGTATGTGTCGTAGGATGATTTGATGTTTAGGTTTTTTGCAAAAAACCTAGGGATTTTGCAAAAATCCGGATAATTAGACAACGGTTCTAATATTTTCTAATCTTACTAGGTTTTTTGCAAAAACACTAGTTGGTTTAGTAAGGTTGTACTTCTTTAATGCTGATTGGCTAATTTCTGATTGCTCGCCTACACTTATTCTGATTGGTTCGTCATTGTGGTATTGAGATATTATAGCTAGAGTTGTAATAAGTAACACCTGTATTATGGCATAGTAACTCAGCGATATATTTAATATAATATAATACACATATGCTCATCACATAAATGTTGCTCTTAGCGGGGATCAAACCCGCAACCTCCAGACCGAAAAGCTAGTCACCTATCCACTCGGCCACGGACGTCTTCAATATAGGTAGGAACAATAAAGTAAGTACCTACGTTTTAAATTGTAGTATTGAGGTATTATAGCTAGAGTTATAAAGGACAATACATTTTTTATACTTAGGAACTTTTCGTAACTAAAGTTAAAATAACAATCAAATTATAGGAACAATGAAGTAAGTACGTCTTAATTAACAACCAATCAGAGATGACGTATTTATGAGGGAACTGCAATCGACCAATCAGTGTACAGTATTCATAAAAACTGACATTTCGTTTCGGAGTCATACTAAACCAACTAGTTTTTTTGCAAAAATCCTAGTAAGATTAGAAAATATTATATCCGTTGTCTAATTATCCGGATTTTTGCAAAATCCCTAGGTTTTTTGCAAAAACCTAAACATCAAATCATCCTACGACATATGCAAATGATTCGCAAACGATACTTACTCTTTCCTGGGAACTAGTTAATGGTTCGAGCGTCAATTGCGGTTCAAGGTTTTGTATTCACAGATACTATGCCATTGTAAATGTATAGTAAAAGGAATTTTCTTTCAACTACGCAGCAGTGTAATCATTTAACATTACTAAAATGATCACAAGTACGTCTTTTTGGTCTTGCTAAAAAAGAAAATAGATGATGATGAAATGTTTTTATTGCACTGTTTTTACTTAGATATTCGATAGATGGTACGCACATTAGAGGAAACCGAGACTACAAATCGTTGTACGATTCCAAAGAATCTCTCATGAACATAGCCATTTATTTTTCACTCATTGAAAGCTTGCCGTTCAAAAAAAGGTTCAAAGAAAAAATATCGTGAGGGAACACATATGGCTTAGCTGAAGTTAGTGTGTAATCGTTTCAAACACTTATTATCACGTGGATGCACTGTCTGTTACTCCGAACACCAGCTGAGTAGCTTTAGAAGTATTAGTGCCTCTTTCGCGGATTTATGGCATCAACGATGAGTTTATAATCTTTTTCGAGCGGCCAACTCACGAGTTAAGCCACCGTTTACATGCCTACAATATTCATAACGGTAAACCGCTGCTACGCGCTACGAACTATGCGCTACGAACTACGCGCTATGAGCTACAACTGTAGGTTTTTACCACGACTTGATTGTAGAAATAGGGCTTTTAAGTTAAGCGCTAAGCATGTAATCTAATTTTTAAGTGAATTATTTTTTTCAGCAAGCCTAGCTCCGATTTGTACGAATACACTGTCACATGAATATTTACAACTCAGCCATGTGGGTTTCCCCACGATGTTTTCCCTCACTTGTAACAACCATGATAAAATTACCAAACATATAACTTTTAAAAAGACAAATCTGTGTTGGCCCGACCCGGGTTGTGAGACCTCATCGTCTGCACGATATGCGGTCTTCACCCACTGAGCTATCACGGATTTTTCGTTTGGTTTGGGGGTTGGATTTATAAAATCGTAAAATAACGTAAATATAACGTGTGTGCGAAAATAAACCTCATATAACAAACTCAACAGTTCATCATATAACAAACTTGACGAGTGTGTCGAGAGTTTGGTGATGGGAGTTGGAGCAATTTTATAACGAATTTGTTATTCACTAGACCACAATAGTCTATCTCTGAGATACGCTGTGCGATGTGCGACAGAAGAAATGTTCATTATTATTGATTTTTACTACCTGAATACCTACACACATACATCTACTCACGGCCAGACTCAAAGTGTCAAACATTCTTTGCTCGTTGTTTTAACTGTCGTAAAGTCGATAGTTTTTCCGCGAAAGTACCTTTCTGTGCCAAAGTGCTATAAAACTAAAATTTGTTCTTTCTATTATTGCTAACGTTCCCATCTCGTTAAGGAAAAAATACAGATTGAACAAATAATATAGACAATTCTTGTTTCAAGACTCGTAAAATTGAAAGGATTAAAAGGTAGCTTATAAAACTTACCCTTCGGTAAATTGCCGACTTCCGAGGCATAGTTGATAGATGATTATTATCTGGGTCCGGAGGTCACGGGCTCGAATCCCGCTGAGGGCAATAATTTATATGATAAGTATGAATGATTATTTTTTAGTCTTGGAGATTATTTACATATACTCACTGCTATGAATCCCAACAAAGTTCAGTGTTAAAGAATTGTAAATTGTTTAGCCACTTCCTGATAACAGAAAATGATTGTAAGACAAAGGTTGTTGGTGGCGGGTTGAGAACTGCATCGCCCAGCAAGGAATTGCACAAAGACCCTTAAAATTCTCGAATATGCTTTTTTATCTCCTGACTACAAATTTCCGCCATTTACGTTCATGTTTGTTATTTCAAATAATACTAAAGAGTGGGGAAAAGATGGTGTAATTATAAAAATATATTATAAAATACATGGTTGTTGGTGATGGGTCGCCAAGCGCATCACCCAAAAGTCAATTGAAAAGCCACAATATCTTTATTCGGCACTTACGAACACCCAAGGAAAGAAATGTGGTTATTGTTAGTGTTATTCCACATTATATTATTTCTACAATGGTTATTCAAACCTTTTTTGCAACTTAAAATTTATCCGCTGCAATCGTTCATCATCTGACGGCAACGGTGCACGATTGGTGACTATCCTCACGGTCCGGAGGTTGCACGTTCTCTTTTTTTAATTCATTGTTTGGTTCTTATTCCAATTCAGATGATTACGAATATTATAATTTGAATTAAGTTTATAATGGTTTTTAATTAAGTTATGTTTTATTATTATTATTTCATTATTATTATTTTGACATTAATCTTCATATTTTAGTGGTTTTTTATTTTTACTAAATTAATTGGCTTGGATTTAAATTTAGATAATGGTTTGGAATAATATAATTTGTAATAAGTTTTATGATGGTTTTTAATTAAGTTATGTTTTATTATTATTTTTATTGCTTTAGTTTTAAATTATGTATTTGTATGTCAAGAAATATGACGAGACATGTGGTTCCCTACAATACTGTAACATCTTTTAATTACTATGTTTCATGCAAATAAACTATTTCATTTAATTTCGATCCCGGCTGAGAGCAACATTTATGTGATGAGCATAAATGATTGTTTTTTAGTCTTGGATGTTATATGTACGTGTATTATAAAACATTAAATATATCTTTGAGTTAGTATCTCATAGTACGAGTTTAAATTAGTTCAGGGCTAACTTGATCTGTGTATAATAAAATATGTCCGAATATTTATTTCGTCGTCGCTTAAAAACATAGTTCTGATAATAATGATAAGTCCAAATAACTAAAAAGAACATCGCGTATCGCTTACTATGTAGTAAAATAAATTTTAGTATGACCTAGATCTCGAACTCCTCTATTTTTTTTGTATGGGCGTAATATTGTCAGCATTATACTTTCAAAAATAATTAATATTATTCTTCCCTATTAGTCTCATACAAATTATGTATAAAATACCTACTTACCGTAAATCTACCTCTATGTTTAATCATTCGACCTCTTTGTTCAATCATAGATTACCATGTATATATGCTCAATGCACATATTTTATTAATATTTATAGTATATAAGTACAGTTTTAATCTCGTCAAGCTTTATCTCTGTAGCTCGTATCTCCGGGGCGCAAAGTTGATTTTGCAACGCTATCATTAAGCTTGATTGGTGCGCGACCCTGTACAAATGTATAACGTGTACGATTAAAACAACGTAAATGTCCTGAATTCGATGGCTTATTCCGTTTATCCACCCTAAAAAATCCTCCCTAAGGCGGATATTCGGAAACGCGTGTCCGTCTATCCACCCTGAACGGGGTGGATATCCGGAATGCATATAATATGGTTCTTCCGAATTTTTACCCCAAGTACAGTAATTTACAGAAACATACACAACACATAATGGGTCCAAGGAACATCGTGAACATTAAAATACTTAAGATAAACATACCTACTTTCTTACTTACAGTTTGAATAAAAATATCTTACAAACTTAGGGTCTTTTTTCTGTAAATGACTGTACGTAGGCAGGGTAGAAAATCGGAAGAACCATATTATATGCATTCCGGATATCCACCCCGTTCAGGGTGGATAGACGGACACGCGTTTCCGAATATCCGCCTTAGGGAGGATTTTTTAGGGTGGATAAACGGAATAAGCCAATTCGATATAAACATAGGTCAGACTTGTATTTTTACCTTAATTTTCTCTGTTAACAACAGAAATAGCTTTGTCGCATGTCAATGTCTGTCAACCTCCTGTCAACTTAGGTCATAACATAATTAATATCACTTTTTAGGAAACACAATGGTAAAAATTAATTTATAAAAACTTGAATATTTTTGAAAGTATGATGCTGACAAAATTACGCCCATACAAAAAAATAGAGGAGTTCGAGATCTAGGTCATACTAAAATTTCGTGAGATTTAACTGAAACGACTTTTCCCATACATTTTTTGCAGGGTACTTTACTGACTTTAGTATACTTGAGGAGCAATATGAGCAGGGAATTTGCAGATTTGTTATTATTTAATATGGTTTTTGGTCATCAATTTATGAGTGTTATTGCTGTTGTTGATTTATTGACAAATACATAAATCTTGTTTATGTGTTTCAGAATTGGTTTTCTATAACTGAAAAAATAAGTTAACAAATAACCAATGCCCAAATTGAGCAAATTATACAAGATTTAAGTCAGTAGACCGACAAAGAGTAGCTTTTGCCCAGTATAGATGATGTTGGTCCTAGTGCTCCAAAAATAAAGCGAAGATGCTATTATTATCCCAGATCGAAGAATAAAATAGCACTATTGTCTTGCAAGTAAACTCTTTGCAAGCCTAATTTGGTAGCAGTTACTTATTTTTTATCATGCCTACCCAAAGATTATTTTTTAAAAATAAGTTGAGGATAGAATGTTTCAAGAAGTGTTTTTTTTTTAAGATTTTTTTAATTTTTTTATTAGAATTACCTGTTTTTGATTCTTGTATTTTATTTGTAAAAATACAAGATAGTCTGAAGATGCCTCTTTTGTTAAATTTTGGTACATAACAAATCTTCCTTAATAATTTCACGTTTGACATTGTTAATTTGATAAAAATGATGATTTGATATAATTTGATAAAAATGATCATCAAAAATGATGATGATATTGAATGATGATTGAAAATTGTCGAAGGACAGATTTTTGTAACCGTAATAAATATTTATCATGAATATTATAATGTCTTTTCTTAAAATTTGAAATAGTTTCAACAAAAAATTTTGAAAATCTGAAGTTATATGTAAATTGATATTGGGGATACTTCTAGACCCCACGCGTGACGGAATATTGTCCTAAACAACGCGTGTTCTTAAAGACTCAAGACTACTCCAGAGTCCATTGATATCATAAAAGAAATAACATCGTAAAGATTGTGAAGATATTGAATCACATAAAGAGGTTATTCAGTTCGTTTATATGTAATACGTGGGCTGCTAATGGTCTATCTACTTCACCTTAACTACGATTTACGTTTCACATAATGGCCTACAAAATTATGTTCTCTATTGAAAATTTCCCTTCAAGACCTTCATACTAGAAAAGTTCTACAGTTGAATTAAGTGGGCTTGTTGAAGGTTGGCATAATATGCTGAACTATTTTTGCTTACTTACTTATGTCCTGTTGTTCCACATCACCCACAGGAGACCAATTAGCAAATCTATTTTTCATTAGTATTGTTTTTCAACGCAACTTCTAAAAATGGATGAGGGATTTTTGATTCTGAAGTTGTGGCTACCCTTTCTCGGTAATTTATAACTTTGAGTATATTATGTGTAAAATAATTATGGGAGGTAAATCTTAAGACTTCATTTGCTTAAATCAAAATAATTACTTGAGTAAATTTTTAAACACCTTATCATTAAATAGGGTGATTTGGCCATAGTCCACCACGCAGGCCTAGTGTGGGTTTGCGTACTAACGATAATTTCTGTGCTTGTAGCCGAGACTGACGGTTGACATTCCCTTTCAAGCACGAAACATCTTAATATTCAGATAATCAGGCGATTTAAACCTACAATTTTGTACCAACACCTATATTTTACATGTAATATAAACATAACATAAACATAAACGTTCACGTTGGCAGAGGTACTAATACTTCTGAACATCTGGTGACTTTGTCACCTGGTGTTCAGAGTATTCACGTTTTGCATGGACAGTATACTCACGTGATAGGGGGCAGGCCTATCGCCGTTTTGTACGAATACACTGTCACATGACTTAGTACAACTCAGCCATGTGGGTTTCCTCACGATGTTTTCCCTCACCGATAACAACCATGATAAATTAACCACACATATGTCTTTACATGTAACTAATTATATTTAACCAGTCCGATACCAATCTGTAATGAATCAATATTATTATGTTTTAAGCTGGGTTTAATCTGTCAAATTACATTTGTGTGTTTTTGCACACTGTTCCGCTATGTGTAGTGGCAGAGAAACAGGCAGGCATAGTCTGCTTACCCTATTGGAAACTCACAGTTATAAGTTTTTATACGTTTGATATCAATAACTAAAATTAAATTTAAAACCAATAAAAGAAAGTGTCGGTTATTTTTCATATAAATAAAATAAAACAAAGAGAAGATTGTTATAATTTTTCATACAATATAGTTCATGACTGTACTTGTAAACGTGTTATTGGAAAGGAACGTGGTGCGCAAAGAGGTTTGCAATTTTACATAGCCTATTTGGAATATAGGAATAAAAAATACCGTGAATTCAATTACAACAGGGGCGTTGGGAAATGACGTGGTTCTAGGTTCTCATTTAGTTATACTGTAGTTCATAATTTTACCAAAAGAACTTATTAGTTTGAGTGAATAGTTAGTTATAGTTAGAAAAGTAGGTGTAGGCTATTGAATTAGAAAAAATGATACATATATTAAGTGAAATATCAATTAACAAAATAAAATAAAATAACGTAGGTTTATAGATTTGCTGTTCCAAGCAAACTATATGCAGTATTTCTTTCTTACTTCTTCTGTCGATTTAAGTAACGTAAGTAAGACTCCATCTAATCATTCAATCTACAAACTTATCACATTTTTATAACGTTAACTTAGATACTATGTCAAAAATGCTCGTTGCAAGCCGCGGCAAATTACCTCCTCTGAAAGGAAACCGAACAGCACTCCCATCTTTTATGAGACCTTCTCCTTTGTGTTGGAACAGACGAAGCCGATAGATGCATACGTGCACGTGTTCCGGTGACTTGGACATTTTGTAAAGACTTGAAGGTGTTTTGATTGAAACTTTAACGCTCTAGTGTTTCAATCGGGTTCCAAAGACACTTATCATAACTTAATATCATTACATCTCATCGCTTTTTTACTGTTGTTGTTGTTGTTGACTTATTGAAAAATAGTATTACGCAACCAATGTAATTTTAATAATCTTACAAACTTCTATATTTTGTGAAGATTTTGCTTTTATGATGTAAAGAACTCTGAAGATTACTCCAGAGTTCTTTACATCATAAAAGCAATAACATCGTAAAGATTATGAAGACATTAAACCACCTTTAACGACGATTTACTTTTCATATAATAACCTACAAATCCCTTTAATAACTTCATAGAAAAAAGAAGATAAAAAAGTAGAATTACATTACCTTGATGTTAAAGTTTGGAATATATTAAAATATTTTTTCAGGTATTGGAGCAAATAAGTTTCTATAAATTAAATATATTGAGATCTAGACATATTACACGGATCAAGTAAGTCCCAAGAAAATTATAATAAAGAAGTGTGGTAAAGGATAAAAACTTAACGATAAAACATATAAACAACATGTAAGACTAAGAAACAAACATTGATAAACGGAAAGATAATTCAAGAGTTGCAAGATTAAGAAATTAGAATTTATTTATTAATTTCACCTAATGCAGCTAAATAACACATTTTATAATTTACAAATTAACAATACGATTGTATGAAATACAATAAAAACTATATCTTTTTACATTTATTAAAGCAACTAGTTTGCATTGTAACATAAATAATGCAATGAGCATTTAGTGAAGTCAGTCAAAGAACACCCGAAAATATCAATTTGTTCTACGATCTCACCGAGTGCTTCAAACGCCCGAGTCAGCGGGGATATAATAGAACCCAGCAGTATTCAAACCGGCACTCTCCGACCCAAAAACTAGTCACCTACCAACTACGACTAGAATGTCGCCGATCACCTGACTCTGGATTCAAACTCACTCCTCTCAATACTAGAACTGGTCATTCTAATGAGCTACTGTGGTTGGGGTGAAAATAATACAGTGTAAATATATAGATAATATCAATAAACGTAGTGTTAAAAAAGAAAGATGTATGTGTAGTGTTCTATCACTAGTGGGAAACAATATTTATTTCAGAGTAAGTTTTTTTTATTAATAATACCATTATGTCAGTATTGCGATATGATTCATTAAAAAAACATCAAAAAGAACGGCTTGAAAAAAAAACTCATTCCGTCGATATTCGAATTAATCGGAACTTTATAATACCAAAAAAGAACAAGTGAACTTAATTTTCTTAGGAAATCTTTGGGAAATTATTGCTTAATCCTGATAGGGATTCATTCTTGATTTATTACTTTGCTCTTTTTTATCTTATTGTATTGTGTCTACAAATTTAAATATAAAGTTTTACTCACTTTGTTATTATGTTATATACACTATGTTATAACGAAAAACAGGTATACAATGATACGAGGGGCATGCCAATAGAAGTTAGATACTCTTTTCTCATTTAATTGACACTGGCAAGCAATACACCATCTTATAGGCTGGTTTTTTATTGACACATTTGAATATAGAACATATACATAACATAACATAAACGTTCACGCCGAATATCCCCGAAGGGGTTGGCAGAGGTACTAATACTTCTGAACATCACGTGACTTTGTCACCTGGTGTTCAGAGTACCCACGTTTTGCATGGACAGTGTACTCACGTGATAGGGGGCCGGCCTATCGCCGCTTTGTACAAATACACTGTCACATGACTAAGTACAACTCAGCCATGTGGGTTTCCTCACGATGTTTTCCCTCACCGTTAACAACCATGATAAATTAACCACACATATGTCTTTAGAAAAGACAAGTTGGTGTAGGCCCGACCCAGGATTCGAACACTAGTCGTTTGCACGATAACCGAGTGTTCTACCCACTGGGCTATCACGGTCATTTTGCACGATAACCGAGTGTTCTACCCACTGGGCTATCACGGTCAGAATAATAAAGAACACACTTCTTCTATTTATTTTTTATTTGAATGAGCATCATTTTTCCGAGAATCTGGCGGGAATTCACTTGCAACAATGGAGCTCAGTCGACGTGATTTACGCGCTATGATTTATTATGACTTTAAAAAAAAGGTCTAAAGCCTCAAAAATGTTTTGAACTTTTGGCTTCTACTTTTGGTGTGTCTGCTTGTTTTCAAGCAACAGTATTCAATTGGTTTGCTGAATTTAAAAGAGGACGGTGATGTCTCGAAGATGAAGCGAAGACAGGACACTTTTTCGACTGCACGCAAGAAAACGTTCGTGCAGTCGAAAAACTTATTCGCGAAAACCAACGAATTACATATGTAGAGCTAGAGCGAGAACTAGGAATTAGATCAACAGCAATGCAAACCATAATTCACGACCACCTTTCTCTCCGTAAACGTTGTTCGAGATGGGTGCCGCAGAAACTTACCGATGAGCAGAAAGACCGTCGGGTGGATTGGTGCCTATTCATGATAGATAAATTAAACGGAGGCGAGAAAAAACCGTATATGATATACTGACTGGTGACGAAACATGGCTATATAACTATGATCATAAATCAAAGCGACAATCGACTGTATGGTGCTTTGAAGACAAGCCAACTCAGACGAAATGTCGCCGTGCACGAAGCACACAGAAACAAATGGTCGCCTCATTTTTCTGCAAAACGGGTCATATTGCTACTGTTGTGCTAGAGAATGAAAGAACGGTGAACTCCGAATGGTATGTGACCGTTTGTGCTCCAACATTATTATCAGCTTGGTGTGACAAGCGACCGAAGTCAGGAATCCGGCACCTTCTCTGGCACCACGACAATGCGGCTCCGCACACGTCTGCCAGAACACAAAACTTTTTTAACTCGAAAAATGTGTCAATTCTCCCTCGTTCACCATATTCCCCTAACCTAACGCCTTGTGATTTTTACTTGTTTCCAAAAATCAAAGAAAAACTAAAGGGGAAGAGGATTGAAAACAAAGAAGATGCGCTGGTTGCCTATAATTTCGAGATTTCTGAGGTATCTAAAGAAGAGTGGTCACAGGTATTTTCCAATTGGTTCAGACGTATGGAAAAGTGTATGCGTGCTCAGGGTGAATACTTTGAAAAGATCGATACTTGTAATCAAGAATAAATTTTATAATTTTTAAGTATCTAGTTTCTTTTGGCATGCCCCTCGTATTATATATAATATATTCTCACAACTTCATGTATTCGTGAAATAGTTTTATACGTATTTTTACTTACTTACTTACTAATGTCCTGTTATTCTTCGTTACCCATCAAAGACGTTAAAGTAAATCACAAGACAATATATTTTTTTATTATTTTTTTTTTATTTTATTTTCTTTGGAAGATTAACAGACCAATACAAACAATAAAATACTAATTATGAATACACAATGCCATTTACAAATCTTCACCTATAGCACCTTTTGAACTGAAGAGGCAAAAGAAAATGAAAATAGAAAGCTAAGAAAATTTCTAATCAACAAAAAGTATTAAAAAAAGGTACGTTAGGTGTTGGTATTTTATCATAAGAATATTGAAGCGTCGTATATGAAATTGGTAAATTATGCAATGTACCCTAACTATTGAAATCACAGCACATATATGTCGCCATTGACTCGAGACTACCCTTAATAGGATAATTTAGCCATAGTCTTCCACGCTGATTTAGTGGGTATTGGCAGACTACGACTACTACCGAGATGACTATATATGCCTAGAACTGAAGACTTAACACAATCGGCAATTTTTCGGGTAATCCGGTGATTCAAGCTTGCAATGTACTAGCAAACTCGGTTATATTTGTCTTTTTTAATTTGTGATTTTAACCCCGGGAATCTACCTGAAACCTCCGGATTAAATGCCGAATGCTTCACCGCTAGATAACCGAAGAAGGCATAGATTCTGCTTACCCTAATGGAAACTGACAGTCATCAGTTGTTATATGTTCGATATTAAAAATTACTAGCATTAAATTAAAACTAAATAGAGAGAAAACTTCTGAAGCTTTTAATAGAATAGTTCACGGCTGTACTTGTGTACGTCTTATTGGAACGGCTCGCGCCACTCAAAGAGGTTTGAAATTCCTCATAACCTATTTGCAATAACCGAATAAGAAATACAGCCGTGTATTTCAAGATGATGCGATAGGCTGACGTGGTTATGAATTCTCATATTGTTATAGTTTATTTCTTATTTTTAAATCAGCATAATTTTCTTTAACATACAAAAGTACAGCGTCAAAACGAAACACAAAACATGTTCCTTTTGCAAAGTGAAAATAGAACAATAGATATTCTCAGCTGAAGCTCAATGCAAGCCGCGGCACATTTCCACCTCTGAAAGGAAACCGAACAGCACTCCATCTTTTATGAAACCTCCTCCTTTGTGTTAGAACAGACGAAGCCGATAGATGCATACCTGCACGTGTTTCGGTGACTTGGACATTTTATTAAGACTTGAAGGTGTTTCGATTGAACTTTAAATCTCTAGAGTGACGCAATCGCATTTGAAACTCGAAGAGCAGCTTAGACTCGCATGTCATGATTATACTTATATATTATACATGTATTTTATAATTGAAACAACTTTTTGATTTTCGGATATTTTAATCGCGTGTTATTACATTATTATTAAAGCCCGACGTTTCGAAAACTTTTCAGTTATCTTAGTCACGGGAAGACTCACAAAAATATCCGAAAATCAAAAAGTTGTTTCAATTATAATGTGCAATCGTGAAAATCTTAGAAAATACTATGTATTTTATAAGTTCAATGTAGGATACGGTTATTAAAGAGGCATTTTATTGACTGAATACTTAGAGCTGGTAAAATGCCCTACATGTAGTGAACCGATTAAAAGTAAAACCGTCTTTTAAGAAAAATATTCCGTGAAATTTGCTAAAACGCCCATGCCTTTTAGTAATACTAAAATTTTCGAAAATATAAATCACCTAATGTTTTCAGGTTTGTATGATAAGCCAGCCAAACGGCTTGCTACTTTTCAGCCCTGCGAATTTTCTTAACATATATCCAGTTAACTATCTTCATGAATTCTATCCATGCCTCTTGTTTATTCGCCATTATTTGTGAAAACTTTCAGCCGCATTGCCTAATACGCTTCTTAAAACATGCACGAAAAGAAATAAGGTAAAAATATTTTAAGCCGAAACCGACCGAGACTTCATAATTCAGATGTAAAAGCGAGTAAAATTTATTTATTTATTTATGTACAAGTACAGCCATTACAGCTTGCAGCCAATGCGACAATACTTAAATATTCTTATTACTAACGCAAACAGTGACACTAAATATTAAAAAAAATGACTACAAATGTAAGTAAAGGATAGAATTAAAAAAACACTAATAAAATCAATAAAAAAAATAAACAACTCTAAATTATATAAAAAATAAACAACTCTAAATTATATAGAAAATAAACGAAGTAAAACTATAATTTCAAAAGACTGAAGTACTTTTTTTCCACCTTTATTTTTATGTACTCAGTGGTATTTTCCCACAGACATACAAAGAAGACATACTTCTTCTTTATTTGTCTGTGAATTTTTTGCTGTGTAGTGTCGGCTTTGCTGCGTAGTGTCGGCTTAGAATAGCACTACCCCATTTCTTCCGGTGGGTGTACGTAAGAGGCGACTAACGGTATAGGGGCTTTTAAGGGATTTATGGGCGATGTGGTTGGAGACCCATCACCAACAACCTTTACTTTGCCATCTTTTCCCCACTCAACTTTCCAAAAGTGGCTGAGGAATTTCTAATTCCTTAGCTCTGGCTACCCCGTCTAGGGATTTATAGCCGTGAGTATATGTATGTATGTATGAATTATCCAAGTACTTTCTGAAACCTTTCTTTTAAATTCAACGATTTATTCCTTTGATTTGGCAAACCACGGAGGTTAAATAGAGAGTCCGTCCATCGAACACAAAAGTCATTTCGCTGCTTCAAATTCAAATTGGCTCGACGCCGTACAACATCATATTGCAGTTTTAAATACGCTACTGCTATTTCCTGGAGCATATGTTACTAGGATATGTGTGTTTTAGACACTAGCAAACACACTCATGGCTATAATTATAGATGGGTTGACCAGAGTTTTAACACAAATATTATGACGATATAGATGGTGACTTTTGTATGTTGAGGGGATAAAGGATTTCGTTATTTAAAAAAAACAAATCATCAAAATGTATTTTTTCAAAACAGTAGTTTTCTCAGAGTGATTCTATGAGTATTTCTACTCTAAGCAAACAGTGTACGATAAATAAATAAATTATCAAGGTTAAAACATAATTTTAATGTTTTTTTTAAATTATGTGATAGTTAGGCGTTTTCAACATTTGCATTCTATCTGAAAAGGTAGACAAGTGCCTTGAACTAATATTTAGTAAGTAATTAAAAATTGTAAGAACGAACTGTAATAAAAATAATATTTTTTTCAAATGTACATACATACTTACATACATACATATTCTCACGCCGTTAGTTCCCATTGGGGTAGGCAGAGACTATCGATCGCCACTTTGTACGATCCTGGCAAACCTCTCTGGATTCGTTTACATCCATCAATCTTTTCATACATGCTCTTTTATTCTTCATACTGCGGACACCTGCCTTTTTGAGCATATTTTCTATTTGATCCAAATGTGTCCTCCGAGGTCGTCCTCTACTAACATTACCTTCCACATTGGCTCTATATATCTCTTTCACCAATTTACTGTCATCCATCCTCTGTATGTGCCCAAACCATCTCAACATTCCTTTTTCTATCTTTCTTACAATATCATCTTTTACACCACACCTTTCACGAATCACATCATTCCTCACACGATCATATAACCTTACATTACAAACTTTTCTGAGGGATCTTATTTCTACTGCATTCACTCCACTTTCATGCTTCTTCTGCCATACCCAACATTCACTGCCATACATAAGCGTAGGAACGAGGACAGCATCATGCACAGCCATTCGGGCCTTTTCAGACACCGACTGACTAGACATTAGACTATCCAGTGCTCCATTTACCGCATTACCCTTTTTCACTCTCTCTTGATATCTAAATATACAAACTCTTTCACTTGTTCCACTTTCTTACCATTAATCTCAATCACGCATTCGGTCATATTCACCTCTCTCTCAAAAACCATAGTTTTGGTTTTATCCACATTCACCCTCATTCCCTTTTTTTCAAAAGACGCACATGCAATATTCATCATCTCTTGCAGCTCTTCCACCGATGATGCAAGAAGCACTTGATCGTCGGCATATAAAAGGCATTTAATGATGAATCCACCCATTCTCAATCCATAATCACTTTCACGCAACTCTGTTAAACAGTCATCCATGAACAAATTGAAGAGCCACGGGGAAGCTACACAACCCTGTCGGACACCCCGAGAGATCCCGAACCAGTCAGTATTTTCCCCGTTTACTCTCACACATGCACTGGAATCCTCATAGAGTGATACCAGTGCACGTATAAGTCGACTCCCCAAACCGAACTTGGATAACACCTCCCATAAACACTTTCTTACCACCCTATTATACGCCTTCTCTAAATCAATGAAGGAGCAATACACCTTTCGGTTCTTAGCTAAGAACTTTTCGGTGATGCTCCTTAAAGAGAAGATTTGGTCCATACATCCCATTCCCTTTCTAAATCCTGCTTGCACATCCCAAATTTTATCATCCGTTTCATTCATCACTGTTTCAATCAAAACCTTTGCATACAATTTACCGACAATGCTGAGTAGGCTAATTCCACGGTAGTTTCTAGCCTCCTGGTGTGACCCCTTTCCTTTATATAAAGGCACAATTACCGCTTTGCACCAGTCTTGTGGCACTTTGCCACTCGACCAGCATTTTTGGAAAAGGAAGAACACCAGGAAGCCACCACCCCTTTACCCGCCCTCAGCATTTCAGTGTTTATCCTGTCATACCCTGCCGCTTTCCCTAGTTTCATACTTTTCATTGCTTTCATTATTTCCTCCATACTGATCTCACTGTCACTAAAGTCACCCATAACGTCGTTCCAATCAACATTACTGCCGATTGGCGAAGAAATGGATGTATCCTCTTTTTCAAAGAGTCCCTCAAAATATTTCTTCCATACTCGCCTTATGCTACTTTATACCTTTTCCGTTCCAGTTCATCATCTTGAAGACGTCCTCCAACGCATTCGTGAACAGTTTCGGGGATATGACATCCCCCTGTCTCACCCCTCGCTGCAGTTGGATGGGTCCCGTCTTTTGATCCTGTACTTGGACCGTCATGGTCGCAGCATTGTACAAGTGTCTCAACACCTCAATGTAGCGCCAGTGGATTCGGCAACGCTGTAAGGATTGTAGAACAGCCCAGGTTTCGATGGAGTCGAAGGCTTTTTCATAGTCCACGAATGCTAGACACAGCGGCTGATTATACTCTTCGGTTTTCTGTATAATCTGCCGTACTGATATATATATATCTACCATCTTGTTTCCTATCAACTTCCAAATGTGGCTGAGGAGTTTTTAGCTCTGAAACTCTGGCTACCCCTTTTTGGGATTTATTGGCGTGAGTATCAACTAGGAGTACCTATACATATATATATCTGGACAAGGAGTACCTATACATATATATATCTGAGGGCACCAAGTTTTAGATTATTATTAGATTAGACCTCTAGCGTCATCAAAATTTAATCTTTTAAAATTACAGGTCTCATACAAACTCCCATCCCCTAGTTTAAGGGGTTGGAGGATGAAAGTTACAAGTTTTATAATTTTTTTGTTGTTTGTGTGCTAATACTAGCTTACATACAAAATTTCAGCTTTCTAGGACATTAGGAAATACCTTAATAATTTTGATGATCATCAGTGAGTCAGTGACGAAATCAGCGTTTTTTAGATATAAATAAAATCTGAAGTATAAAAGCTCATGTAATTAAAACTTAATATGTTCAATAAGTCCGCTATTGACAATATATCCCGAAAATTTTGTTGATCTAGCATAACCCAAACCCAAGTTGGTTCAAAAAAACGACGAAGCGCTTCGAGAAAAGGTAGGTAGTGCCCGTGCGCTTCGTTTGGCTCGTCTTGGCGGGGGCACGGTAGTATCATTGTATATAATTATAACATTGTATATATATATATATTGATAACATTGTATCTGCATAACGCTATGATTCTTTGAAAACTCATTAGAAGGCACGGCTTGTAAAAATTAACTCTTTCCTTTGATATTCATATTAATCACAACTTTACAAAACAACAAGGGAACTTAATTTTCTCAGGAAATCCTTTGGGAATTACAGCTTAATCCTGATAGGGATTCTTTCCCGATGTATTGCTTTGCTACTAAATTGTTTTGTTTCTGCGAATTTAATTGTAAAGTTTTACTCACTTTGTCGTTTAACAAATACAATATAGACAATGATATATATATTCTTATAACTTCATTTATTCTTGAAATTATTTTAAGTATACGTATACTTACTTACTTATGTCCTGTTATTCCTTATCATCCATCGGAGACCAATGATTGAGAAATATAATTTTATTAGCATAATTTTTAACGCAATTTTAAAAGTTACTTTTTTTTTGGAATTCATAACCGTGAGTATATTTGTATGTAAAATAATGATGTGAGTTAAGTCTTAAAAAACTTTATTTACTTTGGAAATTTTTACGACCATGAACAAGCGTTACGAACAACATACATATACTCACGGCTATAAATCCCTAAAAGGCGTAGCCAGAGCTGAGAAATTAGAAATTCCACAGCCACTTTTGGAAGTTAAGTGGGGCAAAGATGTTAGAATAAAGGTTGTTGGTGATGGGTCTCCAACAACCCGTTAGTCGCCTCTTACGTACACCCACCGGAAGAAATGGGGTAGTGCTATTCTAAGCCGACACTACACACAAACAACATAAGACAAAATATTACATAATACGCCGTTTTTAGAACTGGAAAGAGTAAAGAAAATGAAAATAGAAAACTAAGAAAATTTCTTATCATATAATAAGTATTTGTTTGGAAGAAAGGTACGTAGGGTGTTGGTATGTCATCATAAGAATGTTGAAACGTCGTATATGAAATAGGTAAATTATGCAGTGTACCTACCAATCTACATACTCTCCTAAACATCAACGGGAATAGAATATTTTTCGGGAATTGACAGATGTGTACTGCCGCATTGAAAAGGTTTGTCGAGTGCACACTTAAATAAAAAATAACATGTAAAAGTTCTTTATAATATATCTGCAGGATGGAATTGCCGTGTAATGCCGGCTTAGAATGTCACTACCCCTTTCTACCCAAGGGTGTTGTAAGAGGCGTCTAAGGGTATTTGGCTTTTTAAAGTGGTTTCAGGCGATGTGGTCGGAGTCCTATCACTAACGAGACTTCATTTCTACCATATTGTCCCCTATCAACTTTCAAATGTGGCTGAGGAGTTTCTAGCTCTGAAACTCTGGCTACCCCTTTTTGGTATTTATGGCTGTGAGTATATGTATGTATGTATTTAATTTATTTATGCCGTGTAGTGTCGGCTTAGAATAGCACTACCCCATTTCTTTCGGTGGGTGTACGTAAGAGGCGACTAACGGTATTGGGGCTTTTTAAGGATTTTTGGGCGATGCGGTTGGTGACCCATCACCAACAACCTTTATATTACCATCGTCACCCCACTAAAATTTCCAAAAGTGGCTGAGAAATTTGTTATTCCTTAGCTCTGGCTACCCCTTCTAGGGATCTATAGCCGTGAATATATGTATGTATGTATTGAATTTACATATAGAAATAAAACAATCATCTTTAGACCCCAGCTATTATGTACGATTATCGTCTATCAGATTTTATTTTTTTTTAACTATCAAAATCACAGCACATATATATCGCCACTAAGGGCTTCGAGACTACCCTAAATAGGATAATTTAGCCATAGTCATCCACGCTGGCTTAGTGAGGATTGGCAGACTACCGAGATGGTGCCCAGAACTGACGGACTAATGCAATTGGATTTCTTTGATGATCAGATGATTCAAGTTTGCAATGTACTAGCAAACTGAGTTTAATTTATCTCGAGAATCTTATCTGAGACCTCCACATTAAAAGCTAAAGGCTTTTCCGATACACCATGGAGGCAAGCATAGAGTCTGCTTACTCGATTGGAAACTGACAGTTATTCTTGTAATATGTTTAAATCAAAAATCTCTATACTAACTTTCATTTGCTATTTCAACCCCTTAGTTCCATAAAATATATGATAAGAATCATGAAACTAACCATTTTGTACCTAGTTTCTATGTTCGAGTTATTATGTTCGTATAAGTACGGATAGTAACTATTGATTTTCGGATCTTTAATCGCGTTTTAGTTTTATAATAGTTGTTTCAATTGTAATGTTTTTGTGCGAAAGTCTTAGAAAATACTAAGTACGGATAGTAGTTTGGCACTGCGGGGCGGAAGCCCGGTGGCTGCTGCCCCCTACACTGACCGTTGGTGATTACATTTAATTTCAATGATCTAATTAATCATTAGCTTCATTTAATTGACCTTAATTGAATTTACTAAAAATTACACAGGTTAAGCCAAATCATTTGATCAATATTATGTTATGAAATGAAAAACATAATTTTGGAAATTCGTGACCGTTTTTCAATAACCCTATTTCTGTTTTCCTAAAATTTAAAAGTGCCGTTTTTTCTTTCTTTCTACCAACGGGTGTCGTAAGTAATTTTTGGGCGACGCTTTTGGTGACCCATCACTAAAAACATTTATATTACAATCTTTTAATTTGAATGTTTTTGTTCATGAATGAATCTTTTCCCAACTTAACTTCCAAAAGTGGTTGAAGAATTTTCAAATTCTGAAGCTCTGGCTACCCTTTTGATATATTAATGTCCAACCTTAGGTGTCAGACTAACTAAGAAGTCTAGACAAACTGAATACGCATAAATATATTGCTAATTTTATATAAATACATCGCAGTAGTCGCATTCTACTAATTAATTAGCGTTTCTTGTCACAACATTTGCTAAACTGCTCATTAATTAATGTGCCCGATACAACGAGACCAGATAATGAATTAATCACTTAACAAAGTACTTGCAATAATTAATTTAATTTAAATATACCTAGTATGTACTGTATTGTAAACGTAGGCACGGGGTGTTGAAATTAAATGTATATCTGTTGAAATAAATATGTTGTGACTCTTTATCTTACTACAGGAAATGATACTGGTATAGGTTCGTCCCTACAGTAAATTAAATGTAAATAAAAATTTGAAAAAAAAAGTGAAAATGTTATGTCTGTAAAGTGTCGGCTTAGAGAGAACTCAACCATTTCTTTCGGGTGTCATTAGTGGCGATCCTAAGTATTGTATTAAAAAAAACCATTAATAAGGTTTGAGATTTTCTGAAATGGCGACTAAAGAAAAACATGTTGTACTTTGAACAACTTCTTAACTTGACAAAGTATCCAATTCGGCAATATTAAGTATGTAATAATTTGAAAATGCTTAACGATCATTTGCTTATAGCTCGCATTGATAACTGGCTTAAAATATCGATGCATTTTTAATTTAAGAACACATAATTTCGATACATAAATACTTATGTAGTGCTTATTTAGTGTATGTGCTGGTCGGCTTAGAATAGTACTACCCTATTTCTTCCCATTAATGATCGTAAGAGGCGACTAAGGTGTCGGGGCTTTTTAAGGGACTTTTGGGCGATGCGGTTGGAGACCAACAACTTTTATTTTACCACCTTTTCTTTACTCAATTTCCAAATGTGGCTGAGAAATTAGTCTTCTTCCTTAAATTATTCCTTAGCTGCCCCTTCTATTCTAGGGATTTACTGCCGTGAGTATATGTATACATATTGTACGGGAGCAGCCCTTGTGCGTCTGCTCCACGTCCACGAAGTTGGTTCCGCCTCGTAGGAGCCTCTCAGATGAATGTTGGTGGTTGCAGAGTCGTAGAAATAACAACAATTTACTTGTTCGACTTGAGTTTATTGAATCTTGACACTATTACAGTATAAATTAAATGTTAATAAATCTTCTCGTCTTCTCCGTGTCTTATTGGTTTTGATGAGATGAAAAAAAAGGGGTTTACAATGGTTTTGCTCGACTGTTTATACAAAATAAAAATGACAGTTGTTTGTCTCTACTGTGAAGTGACGCGCCTCTGGCTTCTCCAATGTTTTCAGCCAGTATCAGCGTGCTTCTGTTGAAACGCTTCAACATACTGGGGGGGCATTGAAGACTAGTCTTCAATCGAACTTCCACATCATTCCAGTTGTCGCGGTAGGTCTGGTGGCTCTTGCTTGGTGAGTGACCTGCCGAGGAGAAAGTGCCTTGGTGTGAGAACTGCCAAATCATTTGGGAGGGGGAAGAGAGGGGAGAGGTAGGTCAAGTTTTAGGATGACCTCAACCCGAGCAAAAAAGGGAAGATAGTTCCTCAGATGTGAGGTGGGTGTTACCCATATGTTAAATTAATTGGGCTAGCTGAATACCAGCCTCTGTGCTTCAATTGTTATTGAAGGAAGGATGCGTAAGCCAGAGAAAGATTAATAAAATCATGAACACTAGCAACTACACAAATGAAATAATTAAATTTAAAATAAATAGTTAAGTTACTAATGGCAACGAAATGTGTTCGTTGGCATGAAATATTTTCCTGGGCTTTCCCCTTAAGAAAATAAAGTATAAAGAGAATGATGATGATGACCATTTTGATGATGATGATGACCATGGTGATTGATCATCGCGCTGATTCAAATACACCTGATAAAAGAATCTAAAAAATATATAATACCAAAGTTCAAAGTCGATGAACTTGTAAGGTCAACTACCTCAATGTCAATGACCTTTAGGTAGTCAGCTGTTTTCTGTACCTAGAAGGAAAGACATAAATAGCGAACAATGTGAATTATCCATGTGTAGGATGTTATAAAGTGTATAAGTGTATATGTATTGTATAAAATAAAATATTTGTAAATAAATGTAAAATAAAAGTTAACCTATAAACAATTGTTGAATGATTGTTGTGTATGTATTCATTCAACTTAGGTTATTAATAACCAATTCGTTTTGGTAAGGTGTAAGTATCACCAAGACAAAATCTAAATATAATTATGTTTTGCTATTACCTAATTGGTAGATGACTAGCTGGGTCCAGAGGCCTTGGGTTCAAATTCCGAAGAGTGCAAAATATATTTGATGAATTTGAATGCTAGTTTCTTGGTTTTTTATG